>CM034147.1:229073532-229673532 GCA_019776745.2 Taxus chinensis | reverse complement strand
GATGTATAATATATATATTTAATATCTATCTATTCTCCTTGAAATCCTACTCATAATCTGGTAATAGAGAAAATTTGATCTCTGACTGTGTATTGGAAAGGAGAGACCAATTCTTTGTTGCATTAGAGTTTTGCATTCGAGTTTGAGATCATTCTATGCATGGAGAGAATAATTCTCAGTATAGACCTGCGTGGAGGATTTTTTGCCTTCTTTTATCCTATACACATGTCAATGTGAATAGAGATAATTAAATAAAAAGAGAATTTTTTTTAGTGTATTTCTGCTGCTACATGTAGGTGCAATTTTTGAGGATGCACAAACAAAACGTAGAATTTAAAGCCACCTACGTGAAAAATTTAACCTGATCGTGAACACTTGGGAGAAATATTATTTTGCTTGGAGAGGATTGTGCTTACATAACAAAGGAGAACTTAGTTATTTTTTGCCTTTTTCCTTACTGACTTGCATGGCTGCGTGAGGTTTTTTTAATGTAAATTTTCTTTTTTTTGTGTTCTACGTGGAGTTCAAATTCACCTTCGTGGAAAGTAAAAACATTGAAATTGTTGCGTGAAAGTTTTAAAATATCCTCACAAAATTCTAATTATTGAGTGGAAATTATTGGAGAACCCTGCTACTATGTGGAATTTGGATTACTCTGTAGCAACATGGAGAAAAAGGCTGCGTGGAGGAGGAAAGTGTCGGAAAACTCACTTTTCTTACCTACACATTCCCTTCCAACCAAAAATTTAGCCTTTGTGGACATAAGGAGCATTCTTACTAATCAATTGGGCCCACGTAGAAATGGTAACGATCTAAGAATTTACGTGAATACCTTAGATGTGAAGAATTATTCATATGTATTGGAAGTCACTTTTACATGTGTGGAGGAGGAAAACACCTGCGTGGAGGAGAAATAGACCAGAGTGAAAAAGGTTTGTAGAGCCTACGTGGTAAAACAATTGTTGCACGTATAGATAGACATAAATTTCTACAAACTGCACAGTTATTTTATGCCATTACGTGGGGGATTGGATAAACCAAGCATTAATTGAGTTACTTCGACACAAACTATTTACTTGTAATTAACCCTGTAGGCAATATATTGTCTAGCGAAGAAGCCTCTACCACCGAAACGAAGGGTCTCTCGAAGTCATGTTGAATGATGAGCGTGAATGACATGATTGAGATTGCTAAAAGATGCAACATCAACTCACATGCCGAAGAACACCATCCAAAATCTTCTGAAATCTCCGGATTATACTTTGCACTACTCAATGAGCTACGCTATGCAACACCGACAAGCTTGTCTTCGATGAACTGGTTCATAAAGGACTCCTTGATTATTTTTTTTTTCAACACTAGCTTATAATATAAAGAGATTTCGAGAGGAATTAGAAGTTTTTATGACGCCGATTGCGAAGATGAAGATGAATGCCCCTGACAAAGCCATTGTCTCTCAACATGCGAGTATCGTGAGCATCTACTAGATGGTACTTCTCATCAATGAGTAACATTGTAAAATTTCTTAGAATCTATAAATAAATAAATAATTTATTTTATTTTATTTACAATGTTTGCACCAAAGCTTCTACTCTTAGATGCTCCATTGCTTAAAGGGCCAAATTTTGCGTCCTGGAAAAAAAATGAGGATAATCCTTCAATTTGAAGGATTATGGGGCATTATCACAGGGTTTGTGACAGTTCTCATAACCCCTGATGAATTAACAAAGTATGATATGGATAGTGTCAAAGCCTTGATGCTGATAATGCTTAGTATTAGTGACAATTTTCAAACGCATGTTTAGAATGTAGAGAAATCAAAGGATTCCTGGGATAAGTTGACAACTATTTATGAAGTCAAAAATTAGACTAAGATCCTCCATCTTTAGTCCAAGATGTACACCCTATCTATGCAGTCAGATAAGAAAGTTGAGGAGTTCTTAGGTCATGTGGTTGAGTTGCGATCGGAGTTATTAGCGCTCAATGAAATGGTGGACGATTCTTGTGTAGATCACAACTCCCTTCTCAATTTCGAGTGTTCGTTACGACACTTAATTTATCTAAACATACAGTGGCATTTGAGGAACTCATGAATTTTTTGCATTAAGAAGAAGCCATCAATTCAATCCAAGAGGAGACTCTGGATAAAGCCCTATTCTCACCATACCGTTAGAAGGGTCCCCTAAAGAACCAACTCAAGCGTAAAAAAATAAACAACAAAAAGATAAAAAAAAAGAGACGGTGTCATATTTGCATAACAACACTCCAATAGATCACAATGGTTTGAAACAAGGGTCTTTTAGTCAAACAAGCACATCAGGGCGTGAAGATTTTCAAAAATCTAAAATACGTCCTCCCCAAAGAAAGTATCAAGGGACATCTCGCAGCCCAACAATATGATGAATCTGATGAAGAGACATCAGTTAAGGAATGAACTTTGTAACAATATTTACTATTCTCTCAAACTTCTTTAAGCCCACAAAGAAATTGTATGCTTGATAGACTTTGGTGTTTGTAAGCATATTTCAAAACTGATAAGAAACTTAATTTGATTCACTTAACAAACAACCCACTAGAGATCGGGTTAAGGATAGAAGATGAAAAAGAGTACATTGCAGAAGGAATAGAAAATGTCACCATTCCTCTAACCATGAAAATGTACACTTACAAAGCTACTATATATTCCAGGGACTAGCAACCTCTTGTCAGTGACTTAGCTCTTGAATCATCACCTTAAGGTAGAATTTCTTGTCCAAAAGGGCATTAAATCATGCTTGATCTCCAGACAAGGTTCAATTATTGCTAGAGAATTTATAAAAAATAAGTTATTTGCGTTAGATATTGTTTCATCTTTTGTATTAGCTTTATCTGCCTCAACAGGAGAATCTATAGCCATCTGGCATTTTAGATATGGTCACTTGTTATCTAGTTCATTGCATCAAATGAGTTAAATAACAATGGTCCATGGAATACCCAAATTGTCTAGTTCCTTGCCTATTTTCCCTGGTTGTCTTACAGGAAAACAACACAGGGATCCATTTCAGGTGAGAACCTTCCATGCCAAGAAGCATTGCATGTAATTCATACTGATCAAAACATTTCTTCCTAGTTTATTTTCAGGATACAAGTACTTCCAAATTTTCATGGATGACCACTCTCGAAAGATGTGGGTGTTTTTCCTGAAGAAGAAAAGTGAGGCTCTTCAACATTTCCAAAATTTATATCATCATGTTTTGAAAGAGACTAGATAATCACTTCTTCTACTTCGTTCAAATCAAGGGGGGGAATTGACATCAAAGAAGTTCTTGGCCTTCTTGAACCAACAAGGCATTAATGAGAACTTGAATGTTCCCTACACACCCCAGAAAAATGACATTGTTGAGCGTCGCAATCGCACAGTGATGGAGATATCTAGCTGCATGCTAACAATAAAAACGCTATAGGATCACTGTTGGGCTGAAGCAGTATAGTCAAATGCATATATTCTCAACAAGGCACTGATAAATATTCTACAAAATAAAATTCCATAATAAGTATAGAGTGGTAGAAAGCCATCAGTTTCTCATTTACAAGTATTTGGTTGCACAACATACATGCATGTCCCAGCTGAGAAGAGAAAGAAGGTTGAGCCAAAGATGCTCTCGTGCATCCTACTTGGCTATAGAACTACTTTGAAGGAATACCATCTCTTGGATCTTGAGACAAAGA
Source organism: Taxus chinensis (assembly GCA_019776745.2). Taxonomy (NCBI): domain Eukaryota; kingdom Viridiplantae; phylum Streptophyta; class Pinopsida; order Cupressales; family Taxaceae; genus Taxus; species Taxus chinensis. The sequence continues at coordinate 229,669,824 of CM034147.1, read as the reverse complement.
AAATATATGAGATTCGGGATGTGGTTTGTGACGATTCATCCTTTGAATTAGTGGTGACAATTGAAAAAGCATTACCAACCACCTCTAACCGACTAGTCTCCGAATCAAATGATCATCCAGAGGAGACTACTCAGAGAAAAGATGTGTTTTTAGAAGAGCTATTTGTTGACCTTGGAGAATTGGATAATGTGACTCCACATCAATCCACATGGAAATTACACAGTTCTTCTCAAAATCATCCAAGTTCTCGTCTGAAGTGGGTACAAAGCACTATCAAGGACTCAAATTTGCAACAACTCCTAGAGACATCATCAAGAGTAAAAATAAGGAGTCAAACAAGAAATGAGGTAAACTTTGCACTCATGAGTTCACTGATTAATAGCTCCAATCCTGATAATGTTTGTGAAACACTCAATTTACCTCAGTGGAAGGAATCCATGGATATAGAAATTGACTCACTCAACAAATATCAGACATGGGAACTTATCGATCTGCCTCCAGGAAAGAAACCCATAGGCTACAAATGGGTGTTTAAGATAAAATATAAGGTAGATGGATCTATTGAAAAACACAAAGAATGAATTGTAGCAAAAGGATATTCTTAGAAACAAGGAATTTATTATAAATAAACCTTTGCACCGAATGCGAAGATCAATACCATTAAAGTAGTATGCGCATTTGCAACACAAAAAGGATGGAGAATTCAGCAAATGGACGTCAAGAGTGCTTTCCTAAATGGTGATCTAAAAGAAGAAGTGTGTATAACCCAACATGAAGGGTTTGTTGATGAAGAGCATCCTAAGAAAGTATGTCATCTCATCAAATCATTTTATGGACTGAAACAAGCTCCAAGGGCATGGTATATCAAGATAAATGATCACCTTTTGCATCATGGTTTCACTCGTAGCCCATCAAATTAGAATTTGTGTATAAAGGAGGTAGGAAAATAAATTGTCATTCTTGTTGTGTATGTAGATGATCTTGTGATCACTCTTAGTTCTGAAGATTAGGTTAATATTATAAAGAATGATCTCAAAAGAACCTTTGACATGACAGATTTGGGGCTACTACATTATTGTCTTGTCTTGGAGATATGGAAAAAGGATCACCACATTTTTTTCTCCCAGATAAAATATGCCAAGACACTCTTGGAAAAGTACAATATGTCCAACTGTAAACCTTTATCCACTCCCATAGAAAAAGGCTTGCAACTTTCAAGATTTCAGGACTCACCTCAAGTAAATGCTACTCTCTATAGACAATTTGTTGGAGGGCTTGCAAATTTGTTGGAGGGAAACATGATGAGATGACATACCTTCTTAGGACGTTCTTCATCAAGAAATCCTTCAAGTTGGGTCATGTACACTTCTTCTTTTAGGAAAGCACTCTTGACGTCTATCTGTTGAAGTCTCCATCCTTTATGTGTTGCAATTGCACATACTACTTTAATGTTCTTGATATTTACAGTGGTGAAAAGGTTTCTTCATAATCAATGTCTTCTTTCTGAGCATATCCTTTTGCTTCAAGTCATTCTTTGTGTTTTTCAATTGATCCATCTACCTTATATTTTGTCTTGAAAACCCATTTGAAGCCTATGGGTTTCTCACAGATCAAGCTCATGACCGAGACCTCGCAAAGACCTCACAGAGCTCCACAGAAGACAGAGAACCATTTTCTGTAGAAAAGTTGAGCTTGAAGACGATGATAACTAGTGAAAATCGACTGAAGCTTGCTCAGAAATATCTTATAGACAAAGGGAAAAAATATACATTCATAGGGCTTCGTAAGGCCGAATTAGCATATCTTGAAAAAATAAGAAATGATGGCTGCTTTGAAATAAAACTCCCTTGAGAGCAAAAATAACACAATCCTAAGATCAACAAAGAACAACCATGAAATGTAGATATAAGAGGGCTTCATAATACCAATCTGTAAAGGGAATCCAACTCAAAAAGTGTCAACAATGGCAGTAAAAAAAATTCTAGAGCTTCACTGCGAACTAGAACCAGAACAAAATGAACTTGAGTTCATTTTCCATTTTACATATCACAAACCAAACATGCTTGAGTAACCCTAACTTTTTTGAGTTAATCAATCGATGGTGGAAATAAAATAGTGGGGCATATCAATTCTCAAGAATCCATCACAAATACCCATACCAACCACCACTCAAATCAATAGTGAGATCAATTAGGGTTTACCTCATCAAAGGCTGAGAAACGTTCACCAGTTTCAAAACATAACCACAACCACCTACTCCATTAAATGCGAAGGGTGAGACCCTAACTGTGGGTACTTGAGGATCTAAGGCACAGAACCACACCAACAGAGATTGACGGTCTTCATCAAAATACCTAACTCAACCCGAGTTAACAATGCCACTGATAAACTTCCAAGGGGTAAGTCATCATGGAGAGGAGGCCAACCCCATGATTAAAAAACAATATCATTGCATTGATTTTCAAAAGTCTAAACCTTAGTCCAACAAAAAAATAAAAATCCAACAAGTTTTTCAATACAATGATAATATAAAAGTTTTCTTCTGAATTTCTTCTCAAAATCATCCAAGTTCTCATCTGAAGTGGGTACAAAGCACTTTTAAGAGCTCAAATTTGAAACAAATTCTAGATACATCATCAACAGTCAAAACAAGGAGTCAAACAAGAAATGAGGTAAACTTTACACTCATGAGTTCACTGATTAATAGCTCCAAGTCTGATAATGTTCCTGAAGCACTCGATTTACCTCAGTGGAAGGAATCCATGGATATAGAAATTGACTCACTCAAGAAATATCAGACATGGGAACTTGTCGATCTTCCTATAGGAAAGAAACCCATAGGCTGTAAATGGTTGTTCAATACAAAATATAAGGTAGATGGATCCATCAACAAACACAAAGAATTACTTGTAGCAAAAGGATATGCTTAGAAAGAAGGAATTTATTATAAATAAACCTTTGCACCCACTGCGAAGATCAATACCATCAAAGTCGTATTCACATTTACAGCACAAAAAGGATGGAGACTTCAGAAAATAGACGTTAAGAGTGATTTCCTAAATGGTGATCTAAAAGAAGAAGTGTACATGACCCAACATAAAGGGTTTGTTGACGAAGAGCATCCTAAGAAGGCATGTCATCTCATCAAATCATTGTATGGACTGAAATAAGCTCCAAGGGCATGGTATATCAAGATAAATGATCACCTTTTGTAGCATGGGTTCACTCATAGCCCATCAGATTACAATTTTTATATAAAGAAGGTTGGAAAATAAATCGTCATTCTTGTTGTGTATGTAGATGATCTTGTGATCACTCACAATTATGAAGTTTAGGTTAATTTTTGTAAGAATGATCTCAAAAGAACCTTTGACATGAGCGATTTGGGGCTTCTACATTATTGTCTTGGCTTGTAGATATGAAAAAAGGATCATCATATTTTTTTCTCCCAGATAAAATATGCCATGAAACTCTTGGAAAATTACAATATGTCCAACTGTAGACCTATATCCACTCCCATGAAAAAAGGCTTGTAACTTTCAAGATTTCAGGACTCACCTCAAGTAAATGCTACTCTCTACAGGAAATTTTTTGGAGGGCTTGCAAATTTGTTAGAGGGAAACTTGATGAGATGACATACCTTCTTAGGATGCTCTGAATCAAAAAATCCTTCAGGTTGGGTCAGGTACACTTCTTCTTTTAGGAAATCACTCTTGATGTCTATCTGCTAAAGTCTCCATCCTTTCTATGCTACAAGTGCACATACTACTTTGATGTTCTTGATATTTGCAGTGGGTGAAAAGGTTTCTTCATAGTCAATGTCTTCTTTCTGAGCATATCCTTTTGCTACAAGTCATTCTTTGTGTTTTTCAATGGATCCATCTACCTTATATTTTGTCTTGAAAACCCATTTGAAGCCTATGGGTTTCTCACAGATCAAGCTCATGACCCAGACCTTGCAGAGACCTCACAGAGCTTTACAAAAGACAAAGAACCATTTTTTACAGAAAATCCAAGCTTGAAGACGATGATAACTGGTCAAAATCAACCGAAGCTTACTCAGAAATATCTTACAAAGAAAAGGAAAAAAGATACATACATAGGGCTTTGCAAGGCCGAATTAGCAAAGCTTGAAAAAATAAGAAATGGTGGTCGCTTTGAAAGAAAACTCACTCGAGACAAAAAATAACACAATCTCGAGATTGACAGAGAACAACCATGAAATGCAGATATAAGAGAGCTTCATAATACCAATTTGCAAAGGGAATCAAACTCGCAAAGTGTCAACAATGGCAGTAAAATTTTTTCCAGAGCTTCGCTGTGAACCAGAACCAAAACAAAATGAACTTGAGTTCATTTTCCATTTTACATATCATAAACCAAACATGCTCGAGTAACCCTAACTCGTTGGAGTTAATCAATCGATGGTGGAAATTAAATGGTGGGGCAGATCAATGCTCAAGAATCCATCACAAATACCCATGCCAACCACCACTCAAATCAATGGTGAGATCAATTAGGGTTTACCTCATCAAAGGCTGAGAAACGTTCACTAGTTTCAAAACATAACTGCAACCACCTACTCCATTAAATGCAAAGGGTGAGACCCTAACTGTGGATACTCAAGGATCAAAGGCACAAAATTACACCAACAGAGATCGACGGTATTCATCAAAATACCTAACTCAACCCGAGTTAATAATACCACTGACAAAATTCCAAGGGGTAAGTCATCATGGAGAGGGGGCCAGCCCCATGATTAAAAAAAATTATTATTGCATTGATTTTAAAAACTCTAAACCTTAGTCCAACACAAAAAACAAGAGCCGACAAGTTTTGCAATACAATGACAATATAAAATTTGCCGAGCATTATAGTGTACCATGTCGTATACAAAGGGTGGCCGAATAGTATTATTTGCATTGACCTTATCTAAGGTCTGAACTATATGATATGCCATCTAAACTAAAATCAAAAGGGGAGCAAATAAATGATTATAACCAAAGATCAGGGAGGAAATAATAGGTAAGCGGTTGAGTATAACCAAAGAATATTTACCTTAACACTTACAAAATATACCTTGTACCCTTAAATAGTGAACTGAAAAGGTGGTACCCACTAATGGGAGGGTTGGAGATGATTCACAATGTGTTATCCATGTGACCAAAAGAAGACATAACAATTGTCAACATCAAAAACAAAGGTAATCCTAATCAGGAAAGATGTTTGGATGAATTATTTTGCAAATTATTGCAAATAATGTAATTGATTTTGCTCACTCATAGGAAGATAATTTTTGCATGTGCATCCAAGGAGGAAAGTGGATCAGAATGAAAGATGTCACATTAGGCACAAGAAGAGAAATCTGAATGCACAAGGAAGGAGACTTGCTTATCAAGCAAGATTTATTATTATCAAATTATTCACCCATACTTTTCTTAAAAATAGAACAGTCAAGTGAAGTTTGACTATGATGTAATCAAAGGCTATTAATGCCTCTTTGTATTAGATTTCTCTATTTTTCCTTTATTTATTAATAAATAAAGAGTAAAAATAGGATGCATGGGAGAGTACAATTTTAGCCTATTTTTAGTAAGGGTGGGGGAATAATTTTTGCTATATATTGTCTTCCTTGGAAAAGCACAGGAGGGAGGAATTTTAGATACAGGAGTGCTGAAGCAGATTTTGCTGATTTTGCCCTCTAAATGAGAAGTATATTATGTCTTTATAATTATTTGCAATCTTATGTATGCTTTATTAATCCTTGTGAATGATGAATTCCCTAATTAATCATTGTACCCTGTTGCAAATTTAGTAATTTCTACATGATATTAATGTGCATGTATAACTTAACAATGTTTTTGTGATACTCTCCCGCAATACATCAAAGTGTTTGCCTTTAATATAATGCAAAAAATTGTTGGCTTGTGCATTAAGAATCCATTCTCATATCAATTGTGCATGTAATCAGTCAAAGACCGCATACAATTTTGGTGTATCACCTTAGTTTTAAATATTTTTTTTACAATTTTCTTTTATCGTCATACCCTAGAAAGTTATTTTAAGATACATCAATAAGGAACTGTCCTTGATACTGGAGACTCACCTCACAATAGGTATACCGACAGACTGGAGGTGTTTCTATTATATCTACGAAAGAGAGAGATAAATTTTGCAAGATTAGAACACCTGAAACCATCTCTCTACAGGGTGGAATTTTGAGAGATAACAGTTTTTGGCATGCTGGGTGGGAAAAAAAATCAGATCTACAGTAAATTATAACAATTTACAGTAGTTTTACAACAAGAAAATGTTACTTTTTTAGATCAGCAAGCTACAACAATTTATTCTAAAGATTTAAAGATCTATTTGGCGACTCCATCAGATTGATTTCAGACAAGTATTACAGCATGTTCCATTCCTAAAGTGACTATAAGATCATCGGTAAGAGGTATTCCTTCATATTTTATTTCTTTACCTTTGAATTTCGTAAGAAGGAGAAGAGTTGGTAATACTTTACATTATAATAGGCCTGGTTTTGATAACCCTTCTCCTAATATTCCTTCACCACATATTAATTTCTCTATTCAGATCCTAGTTTTTCAAATGGCTATTTAACCACCTAGAAATTTTGTGACCTTTACTAATGGAAACCCATTTTTACTCCCAGTTTATCATGATATCCCTAATGTCGCCATGAAAATTTTACCTTCATTTACGGGTGAAAATTAGGTTACACCTACAAAGCACATCAAAGATGTTACAACCATATGTGTAGTCCGTAATATTACTCATGAAGATGTGGCTTTTAGACTTTTAGTTACATCCTTAAAGGACAAGCCTTACAGTGGTATAAAAATCTAGAGATCGGAAGCATAAGAACTTGGGATGATTTAGGTGGTAAATTTTTGAAACAATTTCAGGATAATTCAAATCATTTGTCCCTCATAGAACAACTATCTACCATTAGAAAATATCCTCATGAATTTATGTCCAATTTCAACATTCATTTTGCCAGAACTTGGTAAAGAATCCCAGCAAGTGTTAAGCCTCAAGCTAACCATGCTTTCCTTTATTATCTTAGAGCATTAAGTAACGATATTTCAACTATGATTCAGTCTGTGGGAGGTGAAACTCTTCCGAATGCTTTTGATATTGCTATAAGATATAAAACAACCTTATTCAAGCCAGAAAATTAGCACCAAGGCCTTCAATGCCTTTTTTGGTAGATCTAACACCTATTCCACAACCTATCATGATTATAGAACCTATTGTTGCAGCCCCATCAGATGGTGTGTTTAGAGCTTTGTAGACTATGTAAAACAAACTAAATTCAATTGAAAATAGACTTGCATTACCTAGTAGACCTTATCAATCCCCTTATCAGCAAAACCGACAAAATAGGAAGCCTTACCAATAGAATCAAAATTATAGGTAGCCTTATCAGCAAAGGTAATTTTCCCCAAAGGCTCCTCGTTCATCTAACACTTTAGTCCCAGTCAAAATGGCTATAGAAGAGTGGTGTCAACCTTGTAATCAGCCTCATTCAACTGTAAATTGCCCAAATGATTTTATGATCATAAGTCTTGTTGCACAACCTCAACGTGAGACATTATTCATGCCTAAAATGGAGGGTGGGAAGCAAGAAACTCATGTTCAGAAGGCACCTAAATAGAACTTAGTCAGTTTTAGTGAGGATGATTTTATCACAATTACCACTAGGGCTCAAGAAAAAGCTGCAGAAAGTAAAAACAACAAAATAGGCCTATTCTGCCCACTATCACTAAAAAATAATAACTACAGACCCAAAACCAGCTAACAGTTATGTTGTTTTACAAACAATAACAAGTGTTTCAGTTGGTAAAGAGAAGCAAAAAATAGCTACAGCCTGATCCAAGAAGGTTATTTATACCTCAGATATCAATTTAAGTAGCTGAAGCATAATCATTTTTCGCTAAAACCTATGCTTAAACAGTAGAATCTATCTCTAAAACTGTTGCTTCTTTTAACATTGTTGATGTAATGAAAAAGCATAATGTTAACATCTCAATGTGGGATGCTCTAAGTATTCTAGGACAATAAGATTTACTTTCTCATGAACTTGCTAAGTTACATATTTTTTTCTAAAACAACAGAAAAGGAAGTTTAAAAAACATATATGGTCCTTGGAACAATAGAACAAGATTGTGTTAAAGAACTTACATGGATGGTTCAAAATGTTTTAAATTCTCATGATATAAATAATCCACCACCATTTTATTTTTCACTGATTATTGGAGAGCATCTTGTTCATAACTGTATGGTGGACAATGGTGCAAGTAGCACAGTTATGCCAAAAGCAAATGCAAAAAAATTGGGTTTGCATTATGAACCTACAGAGAAGAGTGTTCTACAGTTGGATGAGACTGCAACAAATAAAGTTGGTGTCATAAAAATTCTAGAGGTAACATTGCATGCTTGCTCAAATGTTTCCATTTTGCAAGATATTACTATTGTGGATTTACCTCCTTACTTTGCTATATGCTTTCTAGAGATTTCATAGCAAAGATAGAAGGTTATCTCTCTTCAGATTGTTCCTTCTTATTTTTCACTACACGTTATGGAACTAAAGTTACTATCAATTTCAAACCATTGGCCAGATTTCACATTGAGCCTCATGCTTCTAATGCATTAGCTAATTATGCAGCCTTAGACCAGTCTAATTTTGATAATACAACTCATTTTTCAACATTAGATGGTGTTTCTAACCTATTTATGGATGAAAAGACACATGAAGAAAACACTCATGATCCTTTCAAGGAAGTTGAAGAATATTTTTTTGGTGTGTATTACCTTCATGAGGAAAACACACCAATTCCCTTGCTATCCGAAATAGAAAATGTAGCAGAAGGAATTTGGAAGCTTCATTTTGATGGAGTTAAAAACAAGAAAGGACAAGGAGCAGGTTTGATGCTCACTTCCCCAACAAACGAAAGATATTTTTCAGATTGAGTCTCCAATTTTCATGCATTTGTAATGTGGATGAATACGAAGAATTAATTCATGGCTTACTCTGGGCCAGAAAGAGAGGTATTAGAATGCTACAGTTTTTTGGTGATTCTGAGTTGGTTATCAATCAAGTAAGAAATTTCAATGTTTGTAAGAATCCATTAATGAAGTCTTACAGACATGGAGTTTTAGACTTAATGGAAAATTTTGATGCTATTAATATTAAGTCCATTCCTAGAATAGAAAATAAGCATGAAAATAGACTTGCAACAATTGGTGCCAGTTTTGAAGTGCTGGAACAGATTAAAAACAAAGAGATTTAGCCTCACATAAAGCTGATTGTCAGGCCTTCTATACCTAATAATGATTTAAATTGGCAGGTTTTTGAAAATAATGAACAGATGAGCAGGTTTTTGCAGTAAGAAGCTGAATTTTTTGTAGTAAATCAAGATAAATTACAACACTTATATGGTGACCAGATTGTTCAATTAAAGATGAATAAACTACCTCAAGGTTTGGTCACATTAGAAGACATCTTCAACATTGATGATGAGTTAAGGAAAGACAAAACTAAGATGTCAACACATGCTGAAATTTATGAATAGATCTAAGTTCATGAAGGAAAAAATTTGTTTCTCGGAAAGGTATGTTCTCTAGCTGAAAAACATTCCTTTATTAATTTTTGCAAGGAATTTAAGGATGTTTTTTCTTGGAAATACCAAGAACTGAAAGGGTTTGATCTCAGTTTGGCACAACATACTATTGAATTATAGCCAAACTCCAAGCCATTTAGGAAAAAGTAGAGGCCTGTACATCCCAAAATAAAACCTCTAATGAGGAAAGAGTTATCTAAATTAATCAAATCAGGTATTATCTTTCTAGTTAAGAATTCAAGTTGGGTAGCTAATCTTGTTCTAGTTTGGAAAAAGAATGGAGAAATAAGATTATGTGTGGATTTCAGATATCTTAACAAAGCTTCATTAGAAGATCACTACCCACTTCCAAATATGGATCAAATTGTAAGAACAATTTCTGGTTCAGATAGATTATCTCTTTTGGATGGTTATAGTGGATACAATCAGATTCTAGTCCACGAAGAAGATAGGTATAAAACAATTTTCACCACCAAGTGGGGTACTTACGCTTACAAAAGGATGCCTTTTGGCCTTTCAAATGCTAGTACAACATTTCAACGTGTAATGGACATGGAATTTTGTATCTTGTTAAATAAATGCATCCTATTTTATTTAGATGATGTTACTATATTTTCAAAAAAATTAGATGACCATCTAATACATTTAAGGTAACTTTTTCAGTTATGTAGGAAATTCAAAATATCTTTGAATCCCAAAAAGTCTATCTTTTTAGTACATCAAGGTAAATTGCTTTGTCATATTGTTTCAAAGAAAGGTTTAGCAATTGATCCTTTCAGAATTGAATTCATATCACAACTATCATTTCCTCATCAAACGAAGGCATTGCAATTTTTTTTGGGAAAAATCATTGTTAGAAGATTTGTTGCAGATTTTGCAACATTGTTGAAACCATTGACAGCTCTGTTAAAGAAAGAGAAGACCTTCTCTTGGACCAATGAAGGGAGATAAGGGTTTGAAGCAATTAAGGAAGCCATATCTCAAGCTCCTACTCTTGCAAAACCAAATTTTGATAAATATTTTACAATGTATGCACTTGCAGGATCTGGAACAATATTAGCCATATAAACTCAAGTTAATGATGAAAATGTTGAGCAGCCAATTGCTTTCTTTGGAAAAAGTTTGCATGATTAAGAAACAAGGTACACATTTCTTGAAAAACAAGTACTTTCAGTAGTTAGAGGACTAAATAATTTTAAGTACATGCTTTCAAACAATAAAATTCATGTTCTTGTTTCTCATCCAAGTGTAAAAGATTTCTTGTTAAATAAATAATTGAATGCGAAAAGAGCAGGCTAGATAACAAAAGTCATAGAATACAATGTTGATATCTGTGTTGCGAAGACAGTTTGAGGTAAAGGTTTTTGTGAGCATCTAATTGCTGATATGGAAAAACAACAGGATGTAGAATCAAATGATCCAAAACAACATTATGAAGTTACGTATCAAAAATTAGACGTCATAGTGTAGCCAGAAAATCAACAACTTGAACTTGCTTAGGAAGTTTAGGAATCAAGATGGATGACTGATTTATTTAACTATCTATAGCATGGCATTTATCCAAAAAGTATGGACAAGAATAGATGAAGGTATTTTAGGTTATAAGTTGTACTGTTATCCCAATTTTTCCCCTTGGCAAAATTGGTCAAACATGACCCTACATGAAAGAAAATCAGAAGGGTCGGATCTGTCCTGCGAGCTCACATTCAAATCAAACAATAAAGGGGTAGGTGGGACTCTCCAATAAAGGAGTAGGGTCAACGAAAGGGGTCAAAAGTGTTAAAGAAACTAGAGCTCAATAGGAGGAAAACAGGGAAAAGCTTGATTTTTTTGGATTCATCCGCATACAAGTCAACTTGGGGCCAAACAGTAGACTTGCAGAAGGTGCTATATGTCATCTCGGTGCAATTCCAAAAAGGCGCATCAAAAGGCAGGTCCCAAATATGTGTTAAGCCTCCATGCATCGAAACAACACAACTTCAGAAGTGAGAGCCAAAGGATGGTCCCCCAAATGAGCACAGAGCTTCCACGCATCCCAGGACCAAAAAGAAGAAGTCAAAAGGTAGAATCGGTTGTTGCAAAGTCTAAACAGGGCAGAGCTAGTAGAAGGTGCCACATGCCTCAATGACACAAATTCAACAGGCGCGGACCAAAGGCTAGTCCCAAACAAGTGTAAGTTCGACACATGGCCAAAATTCTGAAAAGGGCAGAACATGCCACCAAATCGACTATGGAAAGGAGAACCAGCGGAAGCCTCCATGTGTCTCATCAGTGCGAATTCAAAAGGCATAGCCTAAAGAAGCACCCTAGACTAGCACCATCCCACCACGTGGTCAGAGGCCAAAATTTAAACTGGCCCTTAATCAGCTAAGTATAAGGAACCGACGGAAGGAGCCACGTGTCGACTTGATGTAACTTCAAAGGTAGAATCTGGAGGGACAGTCCCAAACAAGCGCTGAGCCTCCACGTGTCTCGGGTCAGACATATGGCCCTACCGAACAAAAGGGACTTAGCCAAAACAAAAGTAAATAGAGAAAATCCGTGGAAGGAGCCACATGTCTCTTCAATGTAACTTTAAAAGAAAAATCCAAAAGTGGTCCCCAAACGTATGCTAGCTCTACACGTGGCCATGTTTTAAGTCAAAGCGGGAAGGCAGGTCCCCAGAGGTAATTTGAATTTTTTGGCTTTTGTTTTGAAAAGGCATAAATTATAAAAGTAAGCCGCACCTCCACCAATACCCAGAGAAGATACGTGTCAAGCCCAAATTACATGTGGGGAGGTGGGCCTTGGAAGGATTTTTTTGCCAAAAGTGGGCCAACGGGCCTGGGGAGGAAGTTTTGCCAAAGTGAAAAATGCGGGCCGACAGGCCTGAAGATGAATTTTGGGAAATGCAAATATGCGGGGCTGTAGAGGAAATCTTTCCCAAGTATAAATTCAGGATGACGGGTCGTCGAGGGAAACTATGTAAATTTTGTAACTTTGTAAATGGCGCAATTTCAATTGTGGGCTTGTGGGGGCTTTTGGGAAAAAGTGAATTTTGGGTCTACGGAGCTGCGAGAGGTTTTGTGATTTTTACATCTTTTTGTAAAAAGCATAGTTTGTATTTTCAGACCTGTGGATCCGGTTTGTAAAAATTACATTTTCGCCATTTTTGCACAGCCACGATGCAAAATCTTTAGATGGCTATATCTTTTGACTAAAATCTTGGATTTGAGCAAGAGAAGACTATTTGGAAAGGTCTCAACATCCCCTACACCATGGAAGCATAAAAATATTAATTTTAGTAGGTTAGGTGGGTGAAAATTAGGAAAACATCTTTCAGGTCATTAATGCAAGATTTGATTGCTTCAACCACTCAAATTTGATTTTGATCCTCCTTTCTTCTTTCTTCAACACACTGAATAGGCATGGGGAACTAGAATTGATTGTAGGTGGATTGTAGGTCATTGATGGTTGGTGGTTGAGCTTTAGGAGTAGAATCAAGGCTCTCTTCTTTCTATCTGGTTTTCATCATCTATATATTGTAAACACTTCTCATTTGAGAAGGGAGAGACATTCTGGGATGTGGGGAAACTCTGTCAAACTTGTTTCCAGACTCCATTTGAGCTGTAAGCCTTCTCCTATCATGGTAAGAATATTTATGCCTTTGATTACCCATGTAATCATTCATGCACCTCATAGAGCAATAAAATCATGTTTTTGTGGTGTTCTCTAACCCTTTGCATTGTTTTGTTGTTTCTATATGCCTCTCCATTTCATGTTTACTTTATGTGAATTTGTTTCTTGTTTACAAGTGTAATATGATGTGTTTTGTGGAGTTTAGATGGTGGATTAGGGTCTGGGTTTGTGTCACTTCTGTTTGACCTCCCCATCTCCTTTTTCCTCTGTTTCATCCTCCCTCAGCAGAGTATCTCACCACTTCCTTTTCTGGTGTATCACCACTTAGTGTAGGCTCTCTTTCACTCGCTCTCTCTCTCTCCCTGTCTCCTTGGAATTGTTAGATTAGGATAGGTTAGCTCTACCTGCACTAGAGTAGCTTGTGGTAGGTAGTTTAGGAAGAAGGAACTAACCTTCTCTAGAGGTCCATCTCAGGTTTAAAAGTCCCACAACTTGAGAGATGGTTTAATGTTGTGCAATCACACCGAATGACCCATTTCAGACTCAGGACATTTAGGGGTGCTATGATTTTGCACTAATAATTTTGGCACACCCTGTGGGACAGGTCTGAAGCACCTTACCACTTCATCTTTGCAGGTTGGTGTGTTCCTATTAAGATTCAACCTTTTGAGGCACATGCAAAGCACATCTGGTGACTCCATCTGGTCAACAACCCATTCTCTAAGTTGTAGACCTTTTCCATCCATTTCCACCCATCTTCATTCATCTTTCTTTCCATATCTTTAATCTTCTCCCATCCCATGAAGTTGTGCAATCATGACTTCATTCCCCTTATGGGATTCACACCTACAGTAGTGCAGTCCACCTCTAATGTATTTCCCAACTCCTTCAGATCAGCATTATGATACGATCCAGGATCATTATGCTTACCCATATGAGTAGATTCAAAACTAGTTTGGCCATGGAAGCTCATCAAGAACAAGGTGACACATACAATGGTAACAACTACATGGGGGATGCTGATTTACAGGAGGAGATTCAAAAATTGGAGGCTTGCATGGTACAATCAAGGGCCATAGCTGAAATTAAAGCATTGAAGATTGGCTATATGGTACCTTGTCCATGGTCTAGCCCTATGCTAAGACATTACAATCCTCAAGAGAAGATTGGATTCATGGTTGAAAATGCTACCTCACCTTGTGCAGTGGATTGAGGATATTGAGGCATATGAGCAAAGTGTGAGAAAACCTTGTCAATGGGTAAGTCATTTACCAGCTCCTTGTCCTTCATTTTCTCTTTCTCAAACTCTATCATCATAGCAATGTCATGAGTCTAGCTTCCCATCTGCTTCCCCTAGTGCTGAATTCCCTTCTTCATCTCCTAGTCTTCCATCCCACCTCAATTATTCTTCCCTTTTCCCTCCCAAGTAGTTATTCCCTCCAAACAAACAAGAATTTCCATTTCCCTCTCCACGAAAAACAATAACAAAACTAGTTTAATCCCAACCTACCACTCCTCCCGCTTTCCCAAGTCCATGTTGGGAAGAGGCTCAAGAATCCAGTCAAGGAGAACAACAAATAAAAGAGGAACCCAATAAAGAAGAAATGATAGAAAATCCGATGAGTTGGGCTACCATATTTTGGATCACAAAGATCCCCTTGATGGTTAAGCCAATAGAGGAGGTCAAGATTGAAGAGCTAGTGTGGCTAAGGTTGAGTTTGCAGCAGAAGAAGAAAAAGAACAAGAGGAAGAAGATCAACAGTCCGTATACTCTAAATGTAGTGTCCATGATGGAAATTTTTCTGAAGAGAATGTTGATCTAATCCAAGCTGCACAACTAATTAAGATGAAGGAAGAAGAACCAGATCCAAGTCCCATTGAAGAGGAGAACCGAGAAGAAATCAAATCAGAATTAAAACCACTTGATGAAGAAAGAATCATTGAAGATTTGTTGCTTTCATTTGAAGGGCTTGATTTGATTGATGAATCCATGAAGGAAGAAGAACAATCAGCTCCAAGTCCAATTGAAGAGGAGCATATGGAGGTGACCAAGATAGATTCAGAGGCACTGGATCATGATCTAGTTACACAAGAAATTACAAACCCCTCTCCCATTCAACCTCCCCAAAAGTCTGATTTTTTGAAAGAGTTTGAAATCACTAGCTTCATGTTTGAAGATGAAGCTTCATATGGTGAAAATAATGAAGATTTTAAGATCATCATGCAAGAGGGATAGACCTTGCTATAGATGGACAATAAAGAGTTTGATTTCCTATCAGACTAAAAATAATGTTTTGATAAGGAGGGGCCAATTGAAACTGTAATATTTTCTCCACCATCATTCATCCTTTAACCACATGGACCTCTTACCAGAGAAGAGAACATGCAAGCACAACTATCATTTTGCAACATGCCTCTTGAATCAAAGTTGGAAGATTTTGATCTTCCAAAAGCCACACCTATTGTAGAGGAAGGGAAAGAGTGTGAGGCTATCATCCCTCTCACATCATCCACCCAGGAAGGTTAGCAAGAAGACTCCATTTTAGAGTTAAATATCATAGCAGTGGAAAAATTCAAAGGATAAAATCTTTCCGAATCAGATACTTGGGTTCATTGGAGCCAAGGGAGAAACCACAACCAGTCATGCCCATTTCAGGGCATGAGGATGAGTATCAAAGCACTAAGGGTCACCATCAGCACCTCTAGGAGTCCAATGCTAATCAACTTAAGGAGGTATTTTTGACTGATGTTGATACCTTGATGATATGGGTGGAGGATCAACCTCTTGTCATTTTTTCACTCATAATGACAACCATGATTAGCTCCAAATAAGATACATGGCTGCATATTTTGATTAGCTCTGTGGTAGGATTTGTTTAAGATTTTCTTTATTAGGGTTAATGTAGGAGTAGGAGTAGATTTTGATTTCAGTAGAAGAAGTGCTTTAGCACACTCTACATGTTCCACTTGGAGCATGTATGATTTTTAGTTTTATACATAGTGTCTGTTGTGGTGTTTTTTGTTTGTACACAATACATCTCCCAAGACAGACCATTGCGCTAGGCCCCTTCAATATTAACAACAAAGAGACCCATAGTCACTTGTAACAGTCACTGGTTTCCAGATGAAGAAAATACAAAGCAACTATAATCCGTCTTGAGACAGTACATTTTCAGGGATAGGTGAAAACCCCAAGTCAAAACAATTTTCTACTCTCATAATATTATCTCCACGATTTTCTTAAAAAAAATTGAGATTGCGGATAGCAGGACAAGTTTAGGGTTAGCAAGATCAAGCAGTCACAATCATGGTTTCGTGCACATGATTAATATCAGGCTATCATTCATGAATCCATGGCCAATGGATGCTTTAAGGCCACTGACCATTTCATCTAGTAGGAAGATGTCCCCGTGAGTCGCTTAACTGTTATCCCAATTTTTCCCCTCACTAAAATTAAACATCCCAATCCCTTTGAGAAGGGTCAACGAAAGGGGCCATTCGACGTCAGAAATCCACGACCGTAACCAGCCCTGACAGGAGGACCCTAAATGGGGAAAGGCTCGAAGTTGTTTAGAATTCCAAGACGGCATATGGTCACCTCGGGCACGAACCAATGAATTAGGTTGACATATGTCAGCTTGGCACAAACATGAGCCTCAAATCCTTTCAAAAATCAAAGGTGAGCACGGAGCTTCCACACGGCAGGAGCATGTAGTTAAAAATGTAGAGCCAAGGTGGCCTCATGAGGACCAAGGGTCAACGTTCAAAGTACCCAAGAGCCAACGACTAACGAAAGGAGAACTGTAAGGAAAAATCTGCAGAGGCCCAAAGAAGGACTTCCTGGAGTGACACCATGGCCCAAAAGGAAAATCAACTAAGTATAAGGAACCGGCAAAAGGAATTATACCCATGTGACTAAAGGCATAACTTCAAGGCTCGAAGTTTGGGTTTGCCAATCAAAGCACCTGGTCATTAAATAGAATCCCCTCTTTTAACCCACTCACTGAGTCTTTTTCATGCAAACCTGTTTTGATCCAATTACCCCAATTACCCCTCCAATTTTGGAGTGGTGGATGTTTGAAATATATTGGAAACACTTTGGGAACTACACTTTTTATAGATTCTCAAACCTCTGATTACACCCATACTACCTACACTCGGATCTTGGTGGAACTAGACATGGATAAAAACCTTCCTGCAACCATTGATCTTAGAGTGCAAAATAGAACTTGGTCACAACCTTTAGATTACGAAGGTCTTCCATTCCAATGTAGAAGATGTTTTTGTTTAGGTCACACCTCTACTAATTGTGGGATGGCAAAGCACCAACATGAGAAACGTAGTTGGTGGAAAGATGCCCTCTCAGAACACTTGGTTTTTGTTGCAAAAGAGGACCTAGAATCAAATTCAAATGCAGAGGCTAAATTTGATTTAGTCCCGAAAACCCCTTTTTTGGAAAATCCTATTTCCGAAACCAAGGAAAAAGCAACAAATTTATCTCATTTAGTTGTTGACAACAAGGAAAATAAAATAAATTTATCTCAAGAAAACAATGATGTTGTTTCAGTTGGATTTATTACAACTAAGGAAAATGCTCCTTTTTCTAACCCTTCATTTGTGGAGGCACCATAAGGTTGGGTAACTGTCCGTAAAAAGAAAATTTTTATTTTAAAGAATGCCACTTCTCCACCTTGATGATTTGTTTGAAGGATCTCTTTTAGCTCATCGACTGTTCTACATTGTTCCTTGTGTTTTCCGGACATATTCAGTTTCAAATGGATTTGCCATGGCTTGCTGTGGTGTTGAGAAATGTAGAGCTGGTTGTTCCCTTCTAGCTTTAAGATTTGTTTTCTGGATTGGTCTTGGGTGTTGGTACTTCTCTAGGAGTAGATTAGATTTTCTACTATTGGGCTTTCATGTTTCTACACACTGGCTTTTCAGTCTTATTTGAGGCTGTACAAGGGTTAATCCCTTTCTATCTAAGTATTTGATTCAATTGCTAAAGAAATGGTCAAACATGATTCCCTTCAAAAGAAAATTAGTAGCTGGTCAACCCTAGTTGTGATCTCAATTCAAATCCAACTAAATTTCAAATGAATCTACAATGGACGAGAAACTAAAATCATTTTAAAGGGGCCAACCATTTCCAAGAATAGGCTTAAAGGTAAAATGGGGAAAGGTTAAAGTTTTTATAACCTCACCTCCATGATTTTCGACTTGAACGCAAACTCATAGAGGATAGGTCATACGCTTGGCACAACTCCAAAAAGTCAAGCATCAAAAAGGTAGGATCCTAGCATATCATCTGAGCCTCCCATGGATACTTCAAGGCAATGTCTCTTAAGATTCGCAGAACCAAAGGATGTCCCCAAATGAGTCACCATAGCTTCCATCTAAATGTTACCTCCTGGACCAAAAAGAAGAAGTCACCTTGCATAAGGAGGGTCATCTTGGTTATGAGCTCACATTTCAAATCAAGGCAGTAGAAGGTACCATGGCTCAAAAACGCAAATTCAAAGGCGTGGCCTAAAGGCCAGTCCAACAACGACAAGTTTAAGTCGTGAATCCAAAAAGTGGTATAACATGATACCAAATTGCCTAAGGATGGTCAACCACGTGTCCACATTTCAAAGTGTGAATTCAAAAGGCATGGCCCAAAGAAGGACCCTGGAGTAGCGCCAACCCACCATGTGGCCAGAGCCCAAAAGTTGAACCAGCCATGAATTAACTAAATATAAGGAACCGGTAAAAGGAACCACTTATCGACTCGGTGCAAATTCAAAGGTAGAATCCGGAGGGACAATCCTAAATAAGCGTTGAGCCTCCATGTGTCTCGGGTAAGACATATGGCCCTACTGAACAAAAGGGACTTAGCCAAAACACAAAAAAATATAGAAAATCCGTGGAAGGAGCCACATGTCTCTTCGATGCAACTTCAAAATAAAAATCCAAAAGCAATCCCCAAATGCATTCCAACTCTACACGTGGCCATGTTTCAAGTCAAAGCGGGAAGGCAGGTCACCGGAGGTAGTTTGAAAGAAGCCTCCACGTGGATTTTGTTTCATAAAATGTGTAAAGTATAAAAGAGCCACACCTCCGCGGACGTCCTAGAGAAGCCACGTTTCAAGCCTAAATTACATGCGGGGAGGTGAGCCTTGGATGGATTTTTCAGGGTCAAAAGCAGGTCGACGGGCCTGGGGAGGACCTTTTGCCAAAGTTGAAAAGAGTGGGTTGACGGGCCCGAAGATGAATTTTGGGAAATGTGAATATGTGGGGCCATAAAGGAAATCTTGCCTAAGTATAAATTTGGGTCAGTGGGTCGTCGGGGGAAACTTTTGAAATTTTGTAACGTTTGCAAATCGTGTAATTTCAATTGTGGGATTATGGGGATTTTTCAGCAAAAGTGAATTTTGGGCGTGTGGAGCTGCCGTATGTTTTGTGATTTTTGCATCTTTTTGCAAAAAGCACAGTTTGTATTTTCAGACTCATGGATTTGGTTTGCAAAAACTACATTTTTTCCATTTTTGCACATGCTCGATGCAAAAGTTTCATATGGCCATATCTTTTTACTGGATGCTCAGATTTGAGAAAGAGAAGACTTTTTGGAAAGGTTTCAACATCCCCTACACCATGGAAGCATAAAATATTATTTTTAGGCTAGGTTAGTTGGGTAAAAAATAGGAACACATCTTTCATGCCATTAATGCAGGATCCAATTGCTTCAACCACTCAGATCTGATTTTGATCTTTCCTTTCTTCCTCCTCCAACACGCCAAACAGGCATGGGGAACTAGAATTGAAATATTGTAGGTGGATTTGTAGGGGCATTGATGGTTGGTGGTTGAGATTTAAATGAGAAAATCGAGGTTCTCTTCTTTCTTTCTTGTTTTCATCGTCTATATATTGTAAACACTTCTCATTTGAGAAGGGAGAGACATTTTGGGATGTGGGGGAACTCTGTCAAACTTGTTTCTAGACTCCATTTGAGCTGTAAGCCTTCTCCTATACCTGGTAAGCATATTTGTGCCTATGAGTACCCATGTAATGGTCCGTGCACCTCATAGAGCAATAAAATCATGTTTTTGTGGTGTTATTCAACCCGTTGCATTGTTTTGTTCTTTCTCTGTGCCTCTCCATTTCATGTTTTATTTCTATTCATGTGTTTCTCATTTACAAGTGTAAGATGACATGTTTCATGGAGTTTTTTTGGTGGATTAGGATCTGGGTTTGTGTCAATTTTTTCTGACCTCCCCATCTCTTTTTTCCTCTTTTTCATCCCCCCTCAACAGAGTATCTCGCCACTTCCTTTTTTGGTGTATCACCACTTAGTGGAGGCTCTCCTTCCCCCCCTCTCTCTCTCCATGTCTCCTTGGAATGGTTAGATTAGGATAGGTTAGCTCTTCCTACACTAGAGTACCTTATGGTAGGTATTTTAGGAAGAAGGAACCCGACTTCTATGGAGGTCCATCTCAGGTTTGCAAGTCCCATAGCTGGAGAGATGGTCCAATGTTGTGTAATCACACCGAATTCCCCATTTCAAACTTAGGACATTTGAGGGTTTGTGATTTTGCACTAACATATACCATATGTCTTTATTGATGGTGTGCTTGTTATCCCAATTTTACCCCTAGATAAAATTGGTCAAACATGACCCTGCATAGAACAAAAACATAGTCAGATTTTTCACATGAGCCCACATTTCAAATATAATGATCAGGTTGCGAATAGGCTCGAAAATGGAGAAACCAGGGGCTCAAAAGGGGGAAACTACATCAAGGAGGCCAGAGGTTCTTAGGAGAGAAATAGGGAAAGGCTTAGAGTCTTTGAGCTTTACAAATAATTTAGAATGAGCCCAAATTGACTAAGTATGGAAACTCAACGGAGGCTTCCAAGTGTCCAAACGATGCACGTTCAAGGGTCGAGGCCAAATCTAAAGACTCAAATGAGCTCCAGGCCTCCACGTGTCCCAAGTTCGAGGAGGGGTAGAGTCAATAGCTAAAAAGTCAAAAAAGGGGGGACAAAGCAGGCCTAAAATGACTAAGTATAGAGAGCCAGTAGATGGTGACACATGTTGCATCAGCACAAATTCAAAGGTACATCCTAGAGCAGAGACTCAGATGAAAGTGGGCCTTCTACGTGTCCCAGGTTCAAAAGGAGACAGAGTCGGGGGTTGAATAGTCAAAATGGGGCAGAGCCAATGGAAGGAGCCAAGTGACAGCACAATGCTACTTCAAAAGTAAAATTTGGAGTGGGCTTCCAAATAAGCGCAAAGCCTCCATGTGTCCAGTGTTAGATTTATGGCCCTGCCAAGCAAAAGGACTTAGCTAAAAACAAAAGAAAACTCAACAAGCCATGAAAGGTGCCACGTGTCTCTTCGGTACACCTCTAAAGATTGAATCCAAAAGAGCTCCCCAAACTAGCGCCAGCTCGACACATGGCCATGTTGAAAAGTCAAAGCAGGAAGGTGGGTCGTCAGAGGTAGTTTGAAAATTTTGCCCCAGAGTAGGCGTAAAGTGAAAAAATGAGCCGTACCTTTGTTGATGCCCAAGGAACCATGTGTAAGCCTCAAACATTCAAATGGACATATATTTCAATCCATTGCCTGAAATCTAAAAAATTTGTTACCATTGCAAACATCTCAACCTTGTTTATGCCATGAGAGCTTGAAACTTTAATTTTGATGAGGTTAGGTGGGTAAAAAATGGGAAAATGTCCCTCATTCCATTAATGCAGAATCCAATTGCTTCAACTACCAAATCTGATTTGATTCGATCCTTCATTCTTCCTTCTTCAACATGCCAAACAAAAATTGATGGTTGGTGGTTGAGCTTTAAGAGCGGGATCAAGCTTCTCTTCTTTCCCTTTGATTTTCATCATCTATATATTGTAACACTTTTCATTTGAGAAGGGAGACTACATTCTGGGTGTGGGGAAACTCTGTCAAAGTTGTTTCCCAAATCTGTTTAGAGTTGTAAGCCTTCTCCTATTTCTGGAGAGTAATGGGTATTTGTGCCTCTAAGCACTGCATGTAATAGTCTGTGCACCTTATAGAGCAATAAAATCCTGTTTCATTGCGTCTTTCAACCCTTGGTGTTATTTTGTTGTTTCTTTGTGCCTCTCTATTTGGTGTTTTCTCCGAATGTATGTATTTCACGTTTACAGGTGTAAGATGTCGTGTTCATGGAGTTTCGATGGCGGATTTGGATCTGGGTCTATGTCACAACTATTTGACCTCCCTCAAATCCTTTTCCCCGTTTCATTCTTTGTTAACAAAGTATCTTGCCACTTCATTTTCTGGTGTATCACTGCTTAGTATAGGCTCTTTCACCAATCTCTCTCTCTTTCCGTATTCTCCATGGAATGGTTAGATTAGGATTAGTTAGATTCTTCCTGCACTAGAGTAGCTTGTGGCTGGTAGGTTAGGAAGCAAGAACTAGATTTCTTTGGAGGTCCATCTTAAGTTTTGAAAGGATCCCACAACTTAAGAGATGGTCCCATGTTGTGTAATCACACCAAATGGAACTCAACTCAAGGCCATTTGGGGGTGTTGTGATTCTTCCCTAAAAAAATTATTTAAAAAGAATATAAACGAAATCTTGTTGCAATGTGTTGATTATGATAGAATTCAACAATTATTATTATAATTCCAAAAAGGACCTGCAGGAGGTTATTTTTTAGCACGTACCATAACCTTAAAAATTATTAAAGCTAGTTACTATTGGCCCAACATATTCAAGGACTATTTTGAATGCATCAGAAAGTGTAAGAAATATGCTTCTTTGTTGGAAAAGCACGTTTAGCTTCACTGCCCTTACAACCTATTTCAGTTGATCAAAATTTTATGTAGTGGGGCCTTGACTTTATTAGCATGATAAACCCACCTTCATCATAAGGACACAAGTGAATTTTGATTGCTACAGATTACTTTACATGTTGGACTGAAGCAATAGCCTTGAAAGATGCTAATGAAAATTTGATACTATCCTTTTATGGAGGTATAGTTTGTAGATTTGGTGTTCTTGCAACTATCATTTGAGATAATGCTTTAGCATTCCTTAGTGTAAAGGTAACAGATTGGGCTGTCAACCACGAAATTTATTTAAGTTCGTCATCTAATTATTACCCACAAGGTAATGGGCTAGCTGAAATTACTAACAAAAATATTTTAAGGATAATCAAAAGAACACTCAAGTATAACTAGAGAGTTTGGCATGTAATGTTGAATTCAACATTTTGGGATGATAAAGTGACTCCTAAAATATCAGTTGGCAATTCACCATACAAATTTTTTTATGGAAGAGAAGAAAGAATGCCTATTTTAGTTGAGTTACCTGCATTAGATTTTCTACATCAAATGGAGCTTCTTGAGAATGAACCATTGTAGGTTTGTTATGCGGAATTAATGGAATTACAAGAGCTAAGAGATCAAGCTCATATGAATATGGAAAAGAATCAGAAGTAGATGAAGAAGACTTTTGATAATAAGGCTAAGTTCAAAATATTCAATGAAGGAGATATTGTGTTGAAGTCGGATGTTGATTGTACAAAGCCAAGAAGACACATGAATTTCAATACAATATGGAGTGGTCCTTACATGATCTCAGCTTGCAAAGAACATAATGATTTTTAGCTCTCAAGGATGAATGGAGAGGAAATTCCCATTCCTGTGAATGGTATGTTTCTCATTGACATTGTTATTGAAAATCCTACAGTGTCTATTTAGAGTAGGATTTCCCTTCAATAAGTGTAGTTCCTGCACATTGTAATGTTTCTAATTCAATAAGTGCATTCGTGCACGTGATCTGATTTACCAGATCCTTTCCAATTTCAGTTCATTTTGGAAGGGTTGGACCTTCAAAAAAGAAGATTTTGGTTACATGTTTTGGACTCTATGCCCAATGGACAAGAAAAAGACACTATTTTACAAGCAAGAAGGCAACTTTCCCCGTAGGATCAGCAGAGTATGTTGAAAATTTTTACACTGTGAAAAAATGGGCAACTCAGAACTTTGTTACGATGGAAGGAATTTTTGAAGTGAACCTAAGCTAGGGGAGTATCTTTCAGTTCATATTGTTTCTGTTGAATTAATTAATGATTACATGAAATCTGCAGCTATGTGTGATGTTACAAAATGTAACAGATCACATAGTCTACAATTTCATGACTATCTTCAGCAAAAGAACACAAGGCCCCAAACATCAGTTGTGTTATCCTGATGAATAAGTTGAATTGTAGAATAGATGAATTGTTAATATTTAGAACAACAATCATAACTGTAGATTGCAGCAATCAGAGTTCATTAGTAAATGTTACAGGTATTCTTTAAGTTTCTTTCCTTCATGATTAAGAAATTCAACTATATTATTTAGTTGTTTAATTCATCATACAATCCATATAGAAAGTTGAAATGTAGAAAGAAATACACCACTCAATTTCAGAATTCAATGTTTTAGTCATAAGGAATTTCAAATGTTCCCACACAAGCCATGGGTTATAACTGAAAAGTAAAATACAACTACTGAAGTAAGAGGTACATATGTATAAAAAATAAAGTAGAAGAGTATGAATGAACCCATCATAACCTTGGGGGGGTTTCTTTTGTTGTGGTTGATGTATCTCCAGCTCCAGCTTTGTTCCATCATCATATTTGCTTCTTGGTAGAAAGCACTGTACCTGAAAACATAAAAGAGAAAACTGTCAGTTATGAGCTCAGGGTTAATCCATATTCCTATACTATCTAGATTCATGCATATGGATCTCTTAACAAAAGGAGATATAAATTATATGAAGATCAAAGGCACAATTGATAAAGTAATTTTCTGTAAAAGCATACATGATTTACTCACTCATAAACAAGGAGAGAGAAGAAAATAAAAACCATGGAACACAAGAGAGCCCAAAAAGCCTAAATATTTTCTAACTATTTTCTTAAGTGTACAGGTACAAGTTGTAGTGAAGAAGAAAATAAATCATGTCTTGCATCCCTCATTGTTAAATAAAGATTGTAGATTTCAATGACTACTATCCTATGGTACATCAAGATTAAAATAAATCACAAGTACATAATGATATGTAGGAAGAATAAAACTCAAAGGTGAAGTAGAAGAATCAGAATATAAATGCTGAAGTTAACTAAAGAGATAAGGTTACAGCTAAAACAAAATGAGAAGAAAATATGAGAAATTTTTGACAGGGCTTCCCCATGTAAAATTTTCATTTCAATTTTTTCAGCATGCATACTAAATTTGTAATGAAGATCAAATGTAGTATTTAAATAGAAAATAAATGGAACTACAACATCTCAACAAAAACTTCAATGTTCAGCATGCAGGAATAATGAACAAAAAATTCTAGAAAATAACATGTCTTTCCCAAGTTCTCAAATAAGAAGTAAATGATTAACTTCTACAGTTTTTTAGTTTTCAGAATCAAATTTTCAAAAGTCATTTACAACTGAAAATGAAGAAGGATGTCTAGTAAAGAGTTGCAGAAAGGTCAAGCAATCAAATATCAAGTCTCAGATGGTATAATTCAATATATACAAGTTTCAGAAATATGTTTTCACTCAATTTGTAAAAATTATTGCTTGGGAAATTATACATAATCTTAATAGTTCAAACTGAAACAAATCAATGGGTTTTAGATCTATCATCTTTCAAACAAAAGGAAAGTACACCCAGATTAAAAGCTAGTGCATCAACCATGGACAATACATTCAAAGACCAAGTTTAGATATCTTTAGAAACTGATAGCAGTGGAACTACAGTGGCCATGATACAAGGGAATTTTTAGCTGAGAAAGAAACTAAACATAGAAGAGAAAGGAAAGTAAAAGAAAGTTGATACTTCTATGATATCAGTTTATCATCATTACTGAACAAACTATACCAAAGTTCAAACCATCAAGAAATTAGAGAAAAGTTCAATAAATTCGAAGCTAATTACCATGGTTGTAGTGCCACATTCAATGTAGGATCACAAAACCTTAACTGAGAGTCAATGAGCTCAATTAAATGCAAGGTTCACAATTAACAGAACTAGAAAAACCCACAAAAGGTCAAAGGGATTTGAACTTAACCATGGCTCAACTCAACAAAGCTGAAACAGAGAACAAAATAGTCTGAGCTTTGAATCAGAAAAGACGAAGATACCAAAAGCTTGAATGGAGAGCGGATCCAAAGGTACAAAAATCAAAATGAAGGAGCTCTACACAAGGATGAAACATGAAATAAATGCAAGGTTTCAGACTTAAGATTGAAAACAGAGCATCGATGAACACTAAATGGATCAAACATAAGATTCAAACTCGATGAGTGCAAAGTGAAATCAAATAAGGGAATGCAGAGTTTAAAACAATGTGAAGTGGATTTCTATTGTTCCAGAAGCCATTTTTACAAAATCAAAAGAAATGAATAGGTTTGAATACCCACATCAATAAACATTAAAATCTGGTGAGTTTCGAGCAAAATAGGAATACCCATTTAGTATTCAGAACAAAAAATCAAGTGGAAGAGATTTGAATAATGAAATGCATGCATACCCAAGTTAAAGAAATATTCAAGCATTTCAAAAATTATCATTCCCATTGAAATCAGGTTTCAAGTTGCAGTATCAAAGGAAAAAGGGTACATATTCTGGCTTTGATCGAAAAAACATTAATGGGTATCCAGAATTAGAGTAAGAAACAAGAACTCACTGATTAAATTAGATCTATCAAACCCTCAAGAGATCATCAAGTTCAGATCTAAAGAAGGGAAAACCCAGAATTAGTTTCAACTTGAATTCTCCAAGGGAGCCATGAAATCACAAAGAGAATGCAAAGAAGGAATGAAGTATCAATATATTAAAATCAAAGTGACAATGACGAAGTATTTGCAATACTCAGAGATCAAAACTTACCATCCTTTATCAAATAGTGATGATAATAACATAGTACCGAGATTCAAGTTCTCAACAATGGTGGCCAAGAGATCACACAAAGAGTACAAACCAATAAAAGTATAGAATTTCAAAGAAAGTCAAATTCAGAACTACGAAATAGCGGCCACATCTTCGAAAGACTTCAATAAAGCTTGGGAACAACTTTACAGTGTAGGAAAATAAAGTATTCACGTTCGCAGAAACGGTCAGATCACCAAAGTTACTCATAGATCAAGCTCATGAACCAGACCTTGCAGAGACCTCATAGAGCTCTGCAGAAGATAGAGAACCATTTTTTACAGAAAATCCAAGCTCGAAGATGATGGTACCTGGTGAAAATTGACCGAATTTTGCTCAGAAAGATCTTACAGAGCAAAGGAAAAAAGATACATGCATAGGGCTTCACAAGGCCGAATTATCAAAGCTTGAAAGAATAAGAAATGGTAGTTGCTTCAAAAGAAAAATCACCCGAGAAAAAAAATAACAAAATCCCGAGATCAACAGAGAACAACCATGAAATGTAGAATCAAGAGAGCTTCATAATACCAATCTGTGAAGGGAATCGAACTCACAAAGTGTCAACAATGACAATAATTTTTTTTCCAGAGCTTAGTTGCGAACCAGAACCAGAACAAAATGAACTTGAGTTCATTTTCCATTTTACATATCACAAACCAAACATGCTCGAGTATCCCTAACTCATTTGAGTTAATCAATCGATGACATAAATCAAATGGTGGGGAAGATCAATACCAGGAATCCATCAAAAATACCCATGACAACCACCACTCAAATAAATGGTGAGATCAATTAGGGTTTGCCTCATAAAAGGCTGAGAAACATTCACCAGTTTCAAAACATAACTACAGCCACCTACTCTATTAAATGTGAAGGGTGAAACCCTAACTGTGGGTACTCGAGGATCAAAGGCACAAAACAAAACCAACAGAGATCTATGGTCTTCATCAAAAGACCTAAATCAACTCGAGTTAACAATGCCACCAAAAAAATTCCAAGGGGTGAGTCATCGTGGAGAGGGGGCCAGCCCCATGATGAAAACAAAATTATTATTGCATTGACTTTAAAGAGTCTAAACCTTAGTCCAACAAAAAAAACAAAAGCCAATAATTTTTTCAATACAATGATAATCTAAAAGTGGCTGAGTATTATAGTGTACCATGTGTTATACAAAGGGTGGCCGAATAATATTATTTACATTGACCTTCTCTAAGGTCTGAACTATATGATATGCCATCTAAACAAAAATCAAAAGGGGAACAAACAAATGATTATAACAAATGATCAAGATGCAAATAATAGGTAAGTGGTGGAGTATAACTAAAGAATATTTACCTTAACACTTACAAAAGATACCTCGTACCCTTAAATGGTGAACTGGAAAGGTGGTACCCACTAATGGGAGGGTTGGAGATGATTCACAATGTGTTATCCATGTGACCACAAGAATACAAAACAAGTGTCAACATAAAAAAAAAGGTGGTCCCAATTAGGATAGATGTTTGGATGAATTATTTTGCAAAGTATTGCAAATAATGTAATTGATTTTTCTCACTCATAGGGATATACATTTTGCATGTGCATCCAAGGAGTCTAGTGGATCAGAATGAAAAATGTCACATCAGGCATAAGAAGAAAAATTGTCATGCACAAGGAAGGAGACTTTCTCATAAAGCAAGATTTATTATTAGCAAATTATTCTTAAAAATAGAACAGTCAATTGCAGTTTTATTGTGATGTAGACAAAGGTTATTAATTCCTCTTTATATTAGCTTACTCTATTTTCCCTTTATTTATTAATAAATAAAGGGTAAAAATAGGATGCATGGGTGAGTACAATTTTAGCCTATTTTTAGGAAGGGTGGGGGAATAGTTTTTGTTATATATTGTGTGCCTTCGCAAAGCACAGGAGGGAGGACTTTTAGATACAAGAGTGTTGAAGAAGATTTTTCTAGTTTTTCCCTCTAAATGAAAAGTATATTCTGTCTTTCCAATTATTTATAGTCTTGTGTATGTTTTATTAATCCTTATGAATGATGAATTCCCTGATTTACCATCTTAACCTATTGCAAATTCACTAATTTATACATGATATTAATGTGCATGTATAACTTAACAGTGTTGTTGTGATACTCTCCCTCAATACATTAAAGTGTTTTCCTTTGATAGTCTAGAGAAAATTATTGGCTTGTGCATGAAGAATCAATTCTCATATCAATTGTGCATGTACTTAGTTAAATACCTCATAGAATTTTGGTTTATCACCTCAGTTTTAAATAATTTTTTACAGTCTTCTTTTACCCTCATACCCCAAAAAATTATTTTAAGATACATCAATAAGGAACCAGACTTGATACTGGAGACTCACCTCAAAATAGGTATACCCACAGACTTGAGGTGTTTCCATTGTATCTACGAAAGAGAGATAAATTTTGCAAGCTTAGAACACCTACAACCATCTCTCTATAGGGTGCACTTTTGAGATATAACACAACAACAAGATACATTTTTCATCTTGGATCTGGACCTATCTCGTGGATAAGAAAGAATCCAAATATTGTTTCTATCTCATCCACAGAGGCAGAATATTGCACCGCACGAGGAGCTAAGTGTGAATTGATATGGTTACATTACATTTTGGATGACCTAGGAATTCCTAAAAAATAGTCACCTATTCTCTATTGCGACAATCAGAGTGTGTTGAAGCTCATGCAAAATCCAGTCTGTCATGAATGAACAAATAATATTGAGATTGATTGTCATTTCATTTGAGAGCACGTCCTGGACCATCACATTGAGCTCTAATACTATCCTACAGAAGCACAAGTTGCTGACATCCTCACAAAATCTCTCGAAAAAGTGAAATTTGAACTTTTCAGGGGTCACATTTGCAAGAATAATCTAATAAGGGTGGGAATGTTAGCATAGTCAACGCATATATTATTGTATTAGGATAGTGGTTATTTTATTTCATTATTCACTCTTGTTTGTTTGTAACAACTCCTCCTATTCCAGGGAGTCTTGTTTATTCACATAGCTATATATATTGTACGTGATTCTATGATTAATAAGATGTGTAATAGAGATATTTAATCTCTATTTAATTATCCTCGAAATCCTGCTCACATATTTGACACGTAAATTTTGGGGTCCATCCATGTTGTTTTGCTAGTAGGCAATATTTGGCATTTTAGGGATTGTTTGGCATTTTAGGGATTTTAGATCTAATTTGAAATAAAATTAATATTGTAATGATGTAAAAGATAAGTGTTGAATCTAAAATGAGAAGAAAACTATTTTGAAGCTTCTTTTTTTTTTTTCGCAAACAATTTGTGTGTTTTGGAGGTATTTCAACCACTTGCAGTTGGATCCACATCAATGCCTCAAACTCAAAACACAGATGATGTTTCCTATGACTACACTAACCCATAAGTTAATAGGAAAATATATCAATTTATAACTCTTTGTAATTATATATATTATAATTATAAATATGTAATTAACATTTTTTAATTTAATTAATATTAATTATTTTCATATATTTATTTTAATATGTTAATTTTATGTTTGGAAATTAATTGAAGAAAATATTAGCTACAAGGATAAATTATAATTAATTAATATTAATATTTTCAATATATTTATTGTAATCTATAGGCAATAACTAATGTTATTCCAGAAAAATAATTGTGAAAAATATTTCTCATTGAATAAATTTTAACAAGAAAATGGTCGTACCATATATTGTCAAATAAATATTCATTAAAAAAACTACCAAAAAATAATCTCATTAAAAAAACTTATTGATATAATTATTTTTAATAGTATTTTGTATTGTATATACATTTATTTTGTTGCTAAATATTATTACAAGATGTGTGTACTGTGATATGTTTGGACATACATGAATCTACTTTAGAATTATAAGAACCTCTAAGTTAAAGCATGCTCATAAAGTTTATTATTGAGATTTTATCAAATTATTGTTATTGATACCTATTATCTCAATTTTCCCCTGGCAAAATTGGATCACCCACGACCCCGTGTAGGAAAGAAATTCAAAAAAACGGTTTCGTCGAATAAGCATGTGCTTTAAATCCAACAGACAAGTAAGGAGGAACTCAGGAAGGTTCTACAATAGAGTAGTAGGGTCAGGGAAGGAAGAGATAATGTGAAATAAACTAGAGGCTCAAAGGAAAAGAAATGACGAAGGCTCAAAGTCTTCGGGCCCTGTAAATGATTTAGAAATGAGCCCCAAAATTGGATAAGTATGGAGGAGACAGTGGATGCTGCCAAGTGTCCAAATGACACATCTCTAAAGGTTAAACCCAAAAGATAAGAATCAAATGAGTTTCAAGCCTCCACACATCCAGAGCCCCAAAGTTACACTGGCCATTAAAAATACTTCGACTCAGCGAAAGGTACCAAGTCTCCAAACGATGCACATTCAAAAGCGGGAACTTGAGCAGAGACTCAAACTTCTGCCAGCCCGCCACGTGGCCAATGGTCAACAGTGGTAAAAAAGGTGGGACAGAGCGGGCCCAAAATTGGTTAAGTATAGAGTGTAGGCAGAAGATTCCATGTGTCTTAACGAAACTCCTTCAAAGGTAAAGTCATGAGCGGGTTTTCAAAAGAGTACGGGCCTTCCACATGTCCCAGGTCCAAAAAAGGACATAGTCAGGGGTTGAATAGGCAGGCTAGTGGAGGGAGCCAAGTGTTAGTGTGATGCTATTTCAAAGGTAAAATATAGGGGTTGTTTTCAAACTAGCGCTAAGTCGCCACGTGTCCAGGGTCAGACTTTTGGCTCCACCAAGAAAAGGACTCAGAAAAAATACAAAGGAACACAGTGGAGCCTATGGAAGCCACCACATGTCAATCTATCACAATTTTAGGAGTGCAAGGTAGGGTCTGAATCTCCAAGAAGCGTGAGGCTACCACGTGGACCCTGTACGGACAAGATCTTTCAAATGTTGGGTGCCCACGACTCAAATATTCAAATGGCCATATCTTTTGACTGGAAACTCATATTTGGGTTGGAGAAGACTTTTTAGAAACGTGTCGACACCCTCTATGCCATGGAAACATAAAATATCATTATTAATAGGGTTTGGTGGGTGAAACATGGGAAAATGTCTTCAAGGCCATTAATATAGAATCTGATTTCTTTAAATAACAGATTTGATTCGATTTGATCCATCGTTCTTCCTTCTTCAACATGCCAAGAAAAAAGAGGGAACCAGAATTAACAGATTGTATGAAGATTTGAGAGGGGAATTGATTGATGGTGGTTCAGCAATTGTCAAATGGTTGGAGCAGGATTTGAATTTTTCGCTCTCTTTCTCTGTTATTCTTCCTATATATTATAAATGACGGGTATATTCAAAGGTTTGGTCATTGTTTCTCTCCTGCCCCCCTCTCTCTTTCTTCCTTAGGGTAGAATGCAGAGTCTAAGCCTCCTCCCATGGCTCTGTAATGGTGTTTTATTGCCTCTTTCCCACTAACGATGTACCGTGTAACATTTTGGAGCAATAGAATTGGTTTCATGATGCATATTTCCATCCTTGGCTCATTTTATTGTATCTTATTACCTCTCATTGTTGCAGGGTATACTGTGCATATTCTGATGTTTTTTGTAGGTCCTGTGAGCCATGTTTAATGGGTCCTGAAGTGGTGTTCTATCTGAAATCTATCTCTAGTCCATGGTGCATCTTGTCCACCCTCTCCTCTACTCACCTGTCTCCACTTCATGCAGTCGGGTCTGTGATCATCCACTTTCTTTTCTAGTGTATCACCGCTTATTGTAGGCTCTTTCACCCTCTCTCTCTCTCTGTCCCCTTAGAATGGTTAGATTAGGATATAATAGGTTGTTCCTGCACCAGAGTAGCTTGTGACAAGTAGATTAGAAAGCAAGAACTAGATTTCTCCGAGGTCCATCTCAAGTTTTGCAAGTCCCATAGCTTGAGAGATGGTGCCATGTTGTGCAATCACACTAGATTCCCCACTTCACAATCAGGCCATTCGAGGGTGCTGTGATTCTGCACTAACAATTTTGGCATGCCTAGTGGGACACTAAGGTAATACCTTCCATCTTTCCAAGGTGTCTCATTACAAATAGCAAATCATAAGCCATCGTGTGACCGCACTAACACTTTTGGCACACCTAGTGGGATAGGTCTGAGGTACCTTACCACTTCATTTCATCAAGTAGATGTGTTCTTGGTGAGATTCAGCCTTTTGAGGCATATTCAAAGAACATTTCGCGACTCCATCTAGTCAATAACCCATTCTCTAAGTTTTAGACCGTTTCCATCGATTTTCACTCATTTTCATCCATTTTCTTCTTCCACCTCTTTCATTTTCTCCCATTCCATGAAGTTGTGCAATCATGACTTCATTCCCTTCATAGAACTCACAATTACAACAACAATGCAATCCACCTCCAATGCATTTCCCAACTCCTCGAGATCATCATTATTATCAAACCCAAAATAATCATGCTTACCCATATGAGCATTTCCAAAACTACTTTGGCTATGGAGCTTATCAAGAACAAGAGGACACATACAATGGTGAAAACTATGTGGAGAATGCTGGTTTTTTGGAGAAGATTCAAAAATTGGAGGTTGGCATGGTTCAGTCAGGGGCCATAACACAAATGAAGGCATTCAATATTGGTTGTAGGGCACCTTCTCCATAAGGATGCCCTTTTCCGAGACATTACAACCCTTAAGGAGAAGTTTGAATTCATGGTTAAAGTGTTTCCTCATCTTACACAGTAGATTGAGGAAATTGAGGCTTATGAGAAAAGTGTGAGACAACCTTGTCAATGGGTAGGTCAATCACCAGCTCCATGTCCTTCATTTTCTCTTTCTCAAACTTTATCATTTCAGCATGATCAAGAGTCAAGCCCCTCAGTTGTTGCCCCAAGTGTTGATTTCTCTTCTCCATCTCCTGATCTTCCATCCCATCTCAAATTCTCCCCTTTTCTTTCCCAAGCAGTCATTCCATCTTAAGAAACAAGAAGTTCCACCTCCCTCCCCACCACAAACAATTGTAAATCTGGTTGAACCCCAACTTGCCACTCCTTTTAATTTTCCAAGTCCATGTTGGGAAGAGACTAAAGAATATAGTCAAGGACAGTAAGAAGAGGATACCAAAAAGTAAGAAATGACAAACAATCTAAAGAGTTAGGATGCTAAATTTGGGTTTACAAAGATCCCCTTGATGGTCAAGCCAATAGAGAAGGTCAAGGTTGAGGATCTAGTAGTGGCTGAGGATGAGTTTACAGTAGAAGAAGAAAAAGAACAAGAATAAGAAGACCAAGAGTATGTTTACTCAGGGAGCAGTGTCCCTAATGGCACTCTATCTGAAGAAAATGATGATTTAATCTAAGGCAAAAAACTAGTTAAGGAGGAACAACAATCATCTCCAAGTCCCATTGAAGAGGACTAGCTGGGAGAGATCAAATCATAGTTAAAGCCACTTGATAAAGAAAGAACCATTGAAGATTTTTTTATTTCATTTCAAGGGCCTGCTTTTATTGATGAACCCATGATGGAGAAGGACCATATAGTTTCAGAGGCCCCAAGTATGGTGTAGGCCATAGAGGTACCTTTAGCTATTCTCCCCACTTCACCCCCTTCAAGCTCTGATTTTGAACAAGAGTTTGATCTTTCAAACTTCATGTTTGAGGATGAAGGGAATAATGGTGAGCTAGTTACAGATCAGGATGACACTATGGAGGAGGTAGAGCACATGCAACAGGGAAATAAGGAGGCAGACTGTCTGTCAGACTTCGAAGATTACCTTGATGGAGAGGAGCCCATGGAGATCACATCATTTTCTCCTCCATCATCCACATTCAAAGCACACGAGCCTGATGCAATGAAGGAGAAAATTCAAGTGCAACAACTTGCACTCCATGACAGCCCACTGAAACTGAGGTTGGAAGTTATGAGTCTTCCATGTTCCTCATAAGAGGAGGAAAGGAAAACGTATGAGGATGTCATGATCTCTCTCACACCATCCATCTAAGAAGGTCCACAAAAATAATCCATTTTTGGAGTTAAATTTTAGAGTAAAGGGCACATTCAAAGGATCATATCATGCCCAATTAGGTACTTGGCTTCATTGGAGCCAAGGGAGAAGCCAAAACTAGTCATGCCTACTTCAGGGCATGAGGGTGAGTATAAAAGTACCAAGGATCATCATCAACACCTCCAAGGGTCTAATTCCAATCAACTTAAGGAGGTATTTTTGGTTGATGTTGATACCTTGATGATTTGGGTGGAGGACTGGCTTATTGTCAGTTTTTCACTCATACAAGCAGCCATATTCAGTTTCAAATCATTTGCATTGCTGCCCCTTTTGAGAAAAGGAAGTTATTTCTCTCTGCCTATGGGAGGATTTGTTTAAGCTTTTCTTTCTCTCTAGTTAGTTTAGGAGTAGGAGTAGACTTTGTTTTCAGTAGAAGTTCTTGAGCACACT
The DNA here is from genome assembly GCA_019776745.2 of Taxus chinensis. NCBI lineage: Eukaryota > Viridiplantae > Streptophyta > Pinopsida > Cupressales > Taxaceae > Taxus > Taxus chinensis. The sequence continues at coordinate 229,634,141 of CM034147.1, read as the reverse complement.
TTGCATGTCTCATTTGAGGAATGTATGATTTTGTATTTGTACATAAGTTTTGTTTGCATTTCTCCAGAGCTACGAAGGCTGGGCCTTTCAGTATTCATGGATAGTTGTTTGTAACAGTTGCTAATTTAAAAGTATAACAAATACAGAGCAACTAATTTTTTTTGAGGCAGTCCATTTCTGGGATAGGTTAAGGGTTGCCAAGAGCAAATGGTTGGGCTCGCAACGGCTCAGGGATTAGATTTTGAAATAAAAATGATCATTATCAGGCTATTATTCTTGACTCCATGCCCAATGGATGCTTCAAGGCCACTGGTCTCTTCATCTAGCAGGAAAATGTCCCCTGTGAGTTACCAATTGTTATCTCAACTTTTCCCCTAGCAAAATTGGATCGCCCACCACCCCGTGAAGGAAAGAAATTCAAAAAAATGGTTTTGTCAAATGAGCGCGTGGTTAAAATCTAACAGAAAAGTAAGGAGGAACTCAGGTAGGCTCTACAATGGAGTAGCAGGGTTAGGGAAGGAAGAGACAGTGTCAAAGAAACTAGAGGCTCAAAGGAAAATAAATGACGAAGGCTCGAAGTCTTCGGGCCTTGCAAATGATTTAGAAACGAGCCCCAAAATTGGCTAAGTATGGAGGAGACAGTGGACACTGCCAAGTGTCCAAATGGCACATCTCTAAAGATTAATACCAAAAGGGCAGACTCAAACGAGTGCCAAGCCTCCACACATCCAAAGCCCCAAAGTTGCACCGGTTGTTGAAAAATATTCGACTCAGCGGAAGGTGTCAAGTGTCCAAACGATGCACATTCAAAAGCAGGATCCTGAGCGGAGACTCAAAGTTATGCTAGTCTGCCACATGGCCAATGGTCAAAAGAGGTCAAAAAGGTGGGAAAAAGTGGGCCAAAAATTGGTTAAGTATAGAGTGTAGGTGGAAGGCACCAAGTGTCTTAACGACGCTCCTTCAAAGGTAAAGTCCTAAGTGGGTTTTCAAAAGAGTGCAGGCCTTCCACGTGTCCCAGGTCTAAAAAAGGACAGAGACGGGGGTTGAATAGTCAAATCAAAGGCAGGCCAGTGGAGGGAACCAAGTGTCAGCACAACGCTATTTCAAAGGTAAAATTTATTGGCTATTTTTTAATGAGCGCCAAGTGGCCACGTGTCCAGGGTCATACTTTTCACTCTGCCAAGAAAAGGACTCAAGAAAAATACAAAGGGACACTATGGAGCCTACAGAAGCCACCACGTGTCAATCCAACATAATTTTAGGAGTGCAAGGTAGGGGATAAATCTCCAAGAAGTGTGAGGCTACCACGTGGACCCTGTACGGACAAGCTCTTTTAAATATTGTGTGCCCGCAACTCAAATATTCAAATGGCCATATCTTTTGACTGGAAACTCAGATTTGGGTAGGAGAAGACTTTTTGGAAACATCTCGACACCCTCTACACCATAGAAACATAAAATATTCTTCTTGATAGGATTTGGTTGGTGAAAATGGGAAAACATCTTCTAGGACATTAATACAAAATATGATTTCTTCAACTACCAGATCTGATTCAATTTGATCCGGCGTTCTTCCTTCTTCAACACACCGAGTAGGGAAAGGGAACTAGAATCAATAGATTGTTGACAGATTTGAGAGGGACATTGATTAACGGTGGTTGAGATTTCAGAGTAGGATTCAATGTGTCATAGAGGTGGTTGAATAAGGATTCAAACTTTTCCCTCCTCTCTCTCTTATTCTTCCTATATATTATAAAGGAGGGGCATATTCAAAGGTTTGGTCATTGTTTCTCTCCTGCCTCCCTCTCTATTTCTTCCTTAGGGTATAATGTAGAGTCTAAGCCTCCTCCCATAGCTCTATAATGGTGTTTTCTTGCCTCTTTCCCACTAATGATGTACCGTATAACATTTTGGAGCAATAGAATCTGTTTTGTGATGCATTTATCCATCATTGGCTCATTTTATTGTCTCTTATTACCTATCATCATTGCAGGGTATATTGTGCATATTCTAATGTTTTTTATAGGTCATGTGAGCCATGTTTAATGGGTCTTGAAGTGGTGTTCTGTGTGAAATCTATCTCTGGTCCGTGGTGCATCCTGTCCACCCTCTCCTCTGCTCACCTCTCTCCACTTCACATAGTTGGGTTTGTGATCATCCACTTCCTTGTTTGGTGTATCACTGCTTAGTGCATGATCTTTCACCCTCTCTCGCTCTCTCTCTCTATCCCTTTGGAATGGTTATATTAGAATAGAATAGGTTTTGCATGAACTGGAGTAGCTTGTTTTAGATAGATTAGGAAGCAAGAACCGACTTTCTCTAGAGGTCCATCTCAAGTTTTGCTAGTCCCACAACTTGAAAGATGGTCCCATGCTGTGAAATCACACCAAATGCCCCACCTTACAATTAGGCCATTTAGGGATGTTGTGATTCTACACTAATAACACCCATTCATGTGTGTTGCAAACAAATTATGTGTTGTAGATTTGCAAGTACAGTTTAGTTTGAATTTAGGAGTTTTAGGCACAATTTTTTTTTATGTCATCATGCCTTCTTTTGCTTTCATATGTATGCATATACATATAAAAATTAGGGGAAAATGTAGACACCTAAAAATTATCCTCATAAATCGATTAATTGTTAATTTTTTGATATTAATATGTTCATATATTTGTTATTTTTTATTCCAAATTAAACATTATCTTTTACACCTATCGAACAATGATGGCCCTCAATACTTATGACAACCTCCTCATGTTCATAGCATTCTCCACTATAGGTCTCCCATTTATTTTTATACCATGTTAGAATACTTATGATAACTTGTTTATGTCATCTGTAATGCCCACTAAATTCTATCCGCACGAAACCCAAGAACAGCCTAGGACAAGCTAGAAAAATTATGGAATAATTTTTGTTGGGAAAAATGTGCCCGCAAACAGGCTTAGAGAATACACTTGTCACATTAATGTTTCTAAGCTTCTTATATTTAATAAAATAATTTTCTCCTTTAAAACAAGGTATTAAAGTTCACATTATATTTTAATGGACTTAATTAGACTAAGAATGATTTATTTCCGCCTAAGTGTTATTTTAATAAACAATTTAATTTCAATATAGTTAAATATCCCACCATTAAATCAAAAAATAAACTAAATACTAAAGTTGTTTAATCCCACAAGGTGAAAAAATTTAACAATGTCCCCTTTAAAACATGTGGTTAGGATAATAACATACTCCTACCCCATAAAGTGACCCCTTAAAAAGTCAACCCATGTATTTTGGAATTAAAGCATTTAAATTTAAAATCAAATTCCTCTCACCCACTCCTCTACCTACTTTTTGTAGGGATGAATATCATCCCTTGTATGGATTCGTTTCGGACCCTTGATGAGGGAGAAGGGCAAATAACCCTAAATAAATGCTTAAGAATGCTTCTCTTCTCTCTTTCATTTCACTCATTGTTTCTCTTTTGTTTTACAGGTTATTAGAGGAGGATGAGAATACATTGGAGGCCATCTTCAAGCTCTTGGAAGGATGCATACATGCTTTAATAGTTTATTATTTTTTTATACCCTAGTTAGTGTTTTAAATATATTTATTTATTTCTATTTACCTTATATTTCCTTGATTTTCCCAAATGAGCTTGTGGGTTTTGCCCCGTTTTATTTCTATAGATAAATGGCATGTGTTTTCATATGTGAAAGAGAATATACACATACACTATGTATTTGTACACACACACACACACACACACACACACACATACATATATATCATATTTAGGTCGTAATATTATTTCTATGACTATAGTTTATAATAGCATATCCGCATTTTTAATAGTACTACACACCCTATATGGTAATAGTTATTAAGTTGGGGTTAATATTAATACTATTAGTGGGGCGATATGTGGGTTCCTTGACCCTCCCCCCCACCTATTAATAATATTTAAGATATTAACATTACTATCAAAACAAAATGAAATGTAGATAGTAATATGGATAAGTTAAAAGCTAGCAATAACACTTTCTTTTCTAGCCCATTTGGTAGACATTATATAGAAAGTATAAAAAAGCATACATTTCATTTCCCTTAAGACTTTTATAGTAAATTTACAATAATTTTTAATTGATAATTACATACTAGGGTAGAATTTATCCTATTGCATTGGACAAGTGAAAAGAAAATATAAAACTTAAGTTCTTTCCATCCACTTAAATAGTTATAAGATTTCTTTCAACCACTATAAGAGAATGGACAACTATAACTTTTTCACTAGTCTATAAGTTTCATATAATACAAAAGAAGTAATTATTTCTATGTTTTTTACAAACTACAAATTCCAACCATTCTTAGAAGCAATTATAAATATGTTTTCAATAAGTTTAAAAATGAGCACTACTAACTTTCCAATAATTTGATTAGAACAAGAGCAACACTTTTTTGTGGGGAAATAAATCAACCACAATAGAAGTAAGATATTTTCCTTTACAAACTTCTTTTCTATTACAACAAAAATTGATTTACAAAAACAAATATTTCTTTCCCTTTTCAACATACAATACAACTTTAATAACCAATAATCAATCCAACTTTTCTTCACAAGGATTAATACAACATCTTCCACTTAAAGTGGAAAATTTTACAAGAATGAAAGATAGAATAAAATGCAATATTACAAGTCTTCCACCCTAAGTGGGAATAACAAGGAGGTTTTCTCACAAGAAAATATTTCTTGAGGAAACCAACAATGCTCCATGTTTCACATCACCAAAAAGAGAGATCCACCATGTTTCATTTGATCACAACAAAAAAAGGGGGAGAGGAAACACTCTCCACCCAACCAATAATTCCAATGAGGAGGAGAAGACATCCTCATCATTAGCCCCCGAGCCCCAACCAAATTGCAATGAAAAATGGATCCAATTCATGGCAACAAAAAGGCTTCCACATCACAATACAACGATTCCACAACAATACCAAAATAGAAACAACTCAAACTACAATCACAAGAAGAACTAACACAATATACAAGGCTTCAAATTATAAATCCCAAAGGAGTAAAAATCTATGGGGAGGTTACTTATGTCTCCCAATGGGAAATAAGTGCCAACCTTAAAATTCTCAAATATACATCTCAAAAAACCTACACACTCTTATGCCTCCCTCAAGAACCTCTTATGCCTCCCTATATTCTCTTATGTATCCCTCATAAAAACAAAGTAAGAAATGCAAGCATTTTCTTGTCAAAGGTGGGGCACCCAACCAAACTCCCTCCAAAACATGAAATAAAAACTTATTCCTCCCCACATGTAAGGTCCACATAGTCCCCTCCTACACCACACTTAGGAAATCTACCCAAGCACCCAACAAGCATACCAAAACACTCAAAAAAATGCAGATATACACAATATAAAAGAAAATATTTTACAAGAGTGTATCTCCTACCTTTCGATGGTAGAGATTGATCCAAGAGTCCCACACCAAGCTTCTTCAAGCCCAAACAATCACCAAGAATATCCAACAAATCCACAAGCACCCCAAAATCTTATAACTGCCAACAATGCAAGAGCACAAATAAATGAAGTAACCCCCAAACAAGCAAAAGAAATTGAATAAATAGAAAAGGGAGAGAGAGGAGGGTGAGGTTGATCCATGTAGGATGCCACATCACTCCTCAAATAAACCTCACAAGTCAAACCTCAACCCTAATGCACCATAAATTGGTGGGTGAGAGGAATGACAATTAACTTACTCACAGAATCCAAGCCCAAACCCCTAAGGACAAAATTTAATTACAAGAACTAAAGTGGAATAAATTTTTACCTTTTTATCTTCTCAAAACACATAATGGGGTCTATTTTTTCCCCCAAACCCATAGGTAGGGTTAGTATAGAAATTTAAGAGGTGTGGGACAAGTTTAACTTGTCCCACAAGCTTCCAAAATTGGCCCTTAAGGCCAAATTCGAATTTTCATAAAGGGGTAGGGTGCACAACACTCAATATCACAAGCACTAAACTTACCACACATAATCCAAGAGCCATCAATTATAATAAATGAATTATTTTGACCCATTCTTAATTAATTTAGTAAACCAATTAATTTACTAATCTAGAAAAAAATCAAGTGATTAACAAAAGGGGAATACATCACTGTAATTCCACATACTAAAATTAACTAAAAGAAAATAAATGAAAGAATAACACATAACCCCTTGGTCACAATTGGAGGTGATTCCCCCCATGGGAACCCCCTAACAAAAATTCGAACACACACACATAAGAAAATACATGTTGCCATGGTGACCTTTGTTGAATTCATCTAGAATTCCAATGTGGTTGGTCTCCAATCCCCCCGATGTTTGTTATGACATGTTTACCTACAAAAAAATAATAATACCTCCTTCCACGTCATAGACGCATCAAAACATCTAAAATAAATATGCAATATAACTCCACAATCATCTATATATGAAGCAAAACATCATCTAGGCAAGTAATGATAACATTTACCATTTATAAGAACATCTTGATTCTACATTTCATCAATAACCATATGATTACAAGATTAGTTCAATTTGTAATGCCCCGTATATCTAGCCTTAGCTATGAATGTGTAGAAGGAGATATTAGCAGGAGGCACCATTTTTGACGGGGTTATTTTGCAACAATGGTGAAGGATTGTTATTAATATGGAAATTAATGTTTCATCTACCAACTCCCTCATTCCCCCTGGCAGTAGTCTGACCTTGCTCATGGCTTCACCAACCGAAAGTAATTACTTGCTAAAAACATCCAAAATAAATATGCAATATAACTTCTCAATCATGTATATATGAAGCAAAACATCATCTAGGCAAGTAACGATAACATTTACCATTTATAAGAACATCTCGATTCTACATTTCATCAATAACCATATGATTACAAGATTAGTTCAATTTGTAATGCCTCGTATATCTAGCCTTGGCTATGAATGCGTAGAAGAAGGAGATATTAGGAGGAGGCACCATTTTTGACAGGGTTATTTTGCAACAATGGTGAAGGATTGTTATTAATGTGGAAATTATGTTTTATCTGCCAACTCCCTCATTCCCTGTGGCAATAGTCTAACCTTTCCCATGGCTTCACTAACTGAAAGTAATTACTTGCTAAGTAACACATTTTTTTTGCTAGCTACGTGAGTTGGTGGGAGGATTTGATGCCCCTTCCAATTCTGTATCTTCCTTTATTGAAAACATGTTGGCTTTTACCTATTTGGTCTTGCACCTTTCAAATGGTGGGTCACCTTCTTGAGTTTTTGGCCAACATTACTCTTCTTTAGAAGTTATGTATTGTTTGTTTTTAGTATTTATAGTCGATTTTGTTGAGGTTGCAGACCAAATTCTTCCTTATATTTTGTTTGGCCCTTAATATTTTTTTAATACTTTTTTTAACCACTTTGGAGGATTGTGGGAGCCTCCTTTAGCTCACATCTGGCGTATCATGCATTATGGGCCTCCATATTTTGGATTTCTATTGATTTGTTGTGGCTTGCACACCATGTTCTAATATGGGTGCGTGATTCCTTAGAGTCATGAGCCTTCATGGAAGCTTATATTTTGAGGGTTTATTCCCCCTTCCTTTTGTTAGCGCCAAATATCAGTTCTTATTCAGATCATTTTGCTTCAGATGGTGGGTTTAGCTGGAATCCCTTTCTTTGACCGATATTTTGAATAACTTTCCTGAATTGGGTGTTATTCAGTTTTTCTTAGCTCACCATAAGCTCGTAATGGTTTGGTTGGCATTGAAATCAACATGAGTTTCTCTTGGTCTCATCCCTGGTGGGTTCATGTTATGCGTACCTCCTTTTTTTTGTGGTTCCTTCTCAAACTTGTTCAAGATTCCTTTTTATGACCTGATCGCTGCATTATTATGAGTTAGAGATGGTTCATTCATCAATTTTTTGGAGAACTCTGATTCATTCAAATCAGTTCATGTGGTGTTGTTGTAGAGAGCTCGGAAATGTCACTTTTGTTGGCTACATAGCATTCTGGGGGTTTTGTTGTCTGGAATTAGCGGAAAGGGAGTTGAAACTCCATATTTTGCATACCTAGCCCAAAGGCACCTGTGACTACTGCTATTAAACAAAATTTCTATTTTTTCCATTGTGTTCTGGTGGAGGTCCTTGTCTTGTTTTAACCACCCTTTTACCACTGGTTAGGAGGATGTTTGGAAGGTTATGGTGTCTAAATTTTCCCCTGGCCATCACATGTTTCCCTGGGCCCTTTATGTAAACCCAATTGGTGTATATATTGTTGTCATGCAGTCACATTCCTTTTCGGTTGAAGCTCTTTTTTGGATCACTGCCTTCCTTTGGGATTGAGTGGAGTTGAAGCATCACAGATTTAGAAGGTTGTTACTATCTGTGTGTCAGTGTTAAAGTGAATAACTCATTTGCTAGATTTAAAAATATGAGGAAATAGAACCTTCTTTTCCCAAATTATCTTTCTTCCTCTAGCATTCATTTCCCCTTGTTTTTCTGTTTTCATGTTGAGGTAAAGCATAGACCTCCTACCATCATTAAATGACCTCCTACATTTTAACTACATTTATGTGTTGAGTAACAAGGTTAGTAAGTTGGTTATAGCTAGTAAATGTTGTGGTGAAAGAAAACCTAATGTATCCTTAAACCGCTTGCTCTCCATATGAGCTTACTATCTAGACTTGATGTTTCTTTTGGGTATGTTGAGCACTATTCCTGTGGGTTATGAAAACCTAGTTTTAATGAACAACCATTAGATTGAACCTGATATGGGTCGATTATAGTTTTATGGGCACTTAGTCACCCTTTCGAGTTATGGCAGAAAATTTTGTAATGTTAGTTGTTTCCTTTGGTGTTACTCAACCAAGGTGAGGTGTGGTTGTCGAGGTCTATTAGACCTCTATGTTCTCCTTTCTTAGACTAGGTAGGTGGCCCCTTCGTTACCCAATTCATCCTAAAGGTATATAAAAATTCACGTGTGGTTTTCTGTAGTGGTTGCAATTATATATGAAGGGGGTATCCTGGCTAAGGTACTCGATTGCTTAGTCATTTTGCACCTTGGTTATTCCTTTAGAATTGATTAGAATACTAGACATTTACCCAACTGCTTGATGATCATCGGTGTAGGTATAGATGTTTAAGCCTTTTCCCTAAGGGGAACTTTTACCATCCCTTATGAAGTTTGAACTGCAACTTAATTCTTGGAACCAAGACTTGAAGTTACATATGAGCAATTATAGATAGTAATCCTTTATTATTAAAATACCTTGGCCTAGTTTTATTATGTGATGACTATTGGTGGTGTACATAATTGTTCATCTCGCTGATTTTGTTGGAAATTGATAATATATTTTATTGACAATTGGATGATTCATGTATAGTGAAATTTGGTTGACTATGTTAGAACTGTTAAGTTTATATAGAATTTGGGGGTAATTATATTTATAGATGCGTTGTTGATGTTATGATGGAAAATGTTGTTGAGATAATGTATTTTCCAATTCATGAAAACGTGTTTTCTTTTATTAAAAGAGTGTCATGGTTATGGTAATGAGGGTTTTTTTTTTAAAGGAACTTGTGATGGGAAAGAGTGATCCACTTGTTGTTTAAACTGAAACTATAGGCTTATAGGGAGGGTTTGGAAATCCCTAGTGTGGTAAGACTTGGGTTGATGTTTAAAATGTTAACTTGTATGATGGAACCCTCTTTACTCTCACTTGTCATTACTTTCCTAAAAGGACAGTGGTCTCTTCTTGAATGATTTTTGAAATTCCTTGAAGTCAATGGCCGAAAGTAGAATTATTTTCTTTCCCTTGTTAAACAATTTTGAGTGGTGGTCGTGTATTAGTTTTCCAACATATAACCTATATGATTACATGATTAAAATTTTAATACACTCGACCTTTCGTGTTAACCTTGAAATACATGATTCCTCCTAAATTTATTGTTCTTTTTTTTCATTTCTGAAATGAGTATCGTAGCTTGTGATTTCAGTATTTTTTATTTATTTATGAATGTAGATTGTTTGGTTTGAATATCAGTTCTCAATATTTTAACCTAAATTGTTTATTCGATGGAAATCCCATTACACTAGACTATTGTTTCTAACTTATCAGGCCATTGGCCCCTTCTCAAATGATTGTTTAATTTTTGTTTCTTTGAGATAATGTTCATAACCGAAGTATAAGGTTGTTCTTCTAAGATTGGCATGGTGGAAATTTTCTTATTAACTTAAGGAGTTGTTAGTATTTAGAGATTTGATCCAATCCTTGGAATAGAATGTTTTCCTTTCTTAATATTGTTAGATAGTAGCTTATTGTTGCTTTGTGTAGTCTTATCTTTCTCAGTTCTTGTGAACTGACTCAGGTTATTAATGGTTGCAGATGGCTTATGCGGGTAGATGAGGGAGAGTCTTGTAAATAATTGCATCAGTCTTGGTTAGGAAGTTCCTTTGTACGAACTCTTATTTGTTGTAAAACTATGGGATGGGATTCAGTGGAAAATTTAGAAGAGGTGATACCTTAGTATCATGTCTTGTGGAGTAATGTTGTCTTCATTACTGAAACGTTGACTTGTTTTGAATATCGTGGAAAATCTAAGATTGATCACTTTATTGTTATGAGTATTTTTATTGTATTATAGCAACCTTAGTATAGCGTTGTTTGACCGATTGTGTTTAACTTCTTTCTCCCACTTCAAATTCAATAGAATATGTTGCCACCTATGGATTGTGCATCATGTAGGAAAGGATTGATGTAAGCATGTTTAGTTTTCACAAGCGAGTAATGGTAAACTTTTCTCTTGAGATAAAATTTTGAGTTATAAACCCTTCCAGGATATAGTAACAATGTATTTATAAGCACAATAAAATGGGTTGTATAATCCTTATGGAAGTTAAAGTAATATATTAATACAAATAAATTAATGTAGATGTGATCTACTTGATAACATTTGAGCCCTTGAACGATCAAAGAGGAAACTATCTTTTGTAACGAAATATATATACCTTGTTTTCCTCCAAACTAAACAAATCAACATTATCCTTTTATGGTGAATTCTTAAATGATCTTAAGGTGAAAACAATGACTAGTTTTTAGAAGATAACAAGGTTAAAATAAGTGGGAGGGAAATTGTTTAAGAACCCTTCAATCTCTCTCAATTGTTTGAAATGTAACTTTTTTTCCCTTGTCAAACTTAATCAAACAGAGTCTAAATAAACTTTTTTAACTAATCTTGATAAATTCTTAGCCTCAATAAAAGACTGGTTAATAACCAATGAGACCCTGAAGCTGAATTATTTTTGACTTGTTTCCCTTAACCCTTGCCTTGGTTCATTGTAATCTTTCTTAAGTAATGTTAAAATTTTGATCCTTGTATAAAGAATATTATTGTTCAGAACCTAAACGGAAATTTCCCTCAATCGGAGCTTGTGCTTATCACCTGTGCAATAGAGGTGTGGAACAAGTTTCATGGTCTTGAGTAAGTTTAATTAACCTTGTGAGAAATGGAAAATGTTCTTAAATCAATGAATTAAACAAGTTATTGGCATATTATAGAATGATTCTCCTTCAGAAAACTTGATCTTAAGTTAGTCAATAGTAAACAAGAAAGAAGTTCACCTTTGTAAGAAGAATTGCACGAATCAAAACATGAATCTTCTAGATCAGAGTCAAATTTTCAAAGACGTTTTTAGTAGTTAAATAACCTTCAAAGATTTTACTCTGTGGGATGTCCTTAATTATAACTATGTATTGTGGTTTGTCTATTATGTTGTGACTTGTCGAAGAGTAAAGTGAATTGTTCAGGATGGGTGCTTTATTATTCCTTGTTTTCCTAAATGGTCTATGTTGTGTCTAACTTGTTGAGAGTTGGTAGCATCCCTTTCTAGTCACCTGTGTTGTCATGTAAACTCCAAGAAGTGAAAAAAAAAAAATTTGTTTTTCTAGTGTTGTATTTGTGTGTCTTTTAAGTGGGTGTCACACTTGGTATCAGAGTGGAGGTTCATGCTCTCAAACCTCTGGGACAGATTGGAGTTGTGATGGTGTTATCGGATGGGGTTGATGGTGGTGATGGGTATTGATAGAGTAATGTGATTTAAGCGTGATGTGAACTATGTCATAATTGTGATATTTTTAGTGCACATGTTGTGAATGTCACTTAGTGTGTAACTGATGGCATGTTGATGTGTTAAAGATGAGAGTATTCTCTCTCCTTCTAGAAATTCTATGTGAATTTTAGTGTGAAACACTGTTTTATTGTGTGTGTGGAAGAATTTTGATTGTTAACTTCAGAGTGTGGGATCCTTTTGGCATTTTGTGATGTGTGGGTGTGCTGATATGTTTGTGACCAAGGTTGGTTGTAGTGAACTGGACTTTCTTAATGATATCATTATCATTTGTGTAGAAATGTGTGCATTTCCATGTTATATGGCAGTTGACTGTATGTTGTAATTGTTTTCATCATAATTATAATTCAGGTAATATTTAATGATTAATATAATAAATTTAGGGACATATGGTGAGTATATGATCCCTATCGTACAATGATTGCACTTTGGGTACATCATGTGGTAATGTGGTGTGTTGTAAACTATGAATGTAATGTATGTGATATACCTATGTATCAATACCATGCATAAGATGCTATGGTTAATGTGCGTGAACCACCATTGTGTTAGTGATATAGTTACATGTTATGTTTATGAACCTTACGCTAACCGACCCTGAGGGAAATTGGTAAAAGTGTATGTTTGGAGTGAGGAGATGTGTACCATGGGCCAGTAACTCAGACTTACCTTAGGCTTAGTAGATGCCAACCTATGCTCCTTACTCTCTCTCTCCTTGTGGTTGTTGTATGGATGCAGCCTAAGTGTAGATATGATTGTGTTTACCCTTGTCGAATTGGTGGCGAGATGATTCAAATAGAGATTATGACAGTTGTATTATTGATATGTTATTTTGTGAGATGAGGCTCCATGTTTCGAGTGCCACCAACTCATTGAGTACCCCCTTGGTGTCCAGATAAGGCCACATAGTAATTATAATGTGCTATTCTTTTATATGTATTTTATTCATAAATTGAAATTTTTATGTTATTTCTGCAAGGAACAAGAGTTTTCTTGATTGTCATGTTTTACATTTTGGGCATTTCCTTGGTTTGCGGTAATAACATGCGGATTTTTGCCTAACTATGGATATTTGGCCATTTTTTTTGCTTGGTTTTGGACTTTTTTTATTTTTTTTTTAAAAAATTTAAGATTTTACCACCTTGCCCAAGGCTTGTACTTTGCCACTTGGCATTTGGATCAGATTGCTATGTTGGTTCTATTTTCATGATGTGGGGAATATGTTCATGGGATGCACCATGGAATGGTTGAAGCTATGGACCCACTTTTTTGTATGGGGGTACACCCCAAGGAGTCACATATAACTAGCGGGTTGTTGAACCACGAGTTATTATGTCACTTGGGTTAGGGGTGTCGGGACTCTATGTGCCTAGGGCCATAGGGAAACCGGCCTCCTTGAGGGAGGCATAAGAGACTTGAGGGAGGCATAAGAAATTGAGGGAGGAATAAGAGACTTGAGGGAGGCATAAGAGATTGAGGGAGGCATAAGAGACTTGAGGGAGGCATAAGTGATTGAGGGAGGCATAAGAGACTTGAGGGAGGCATAAGAGATTTGTGTGTATGATTGAGGTTTCAGGATATATGTTGGGTTGTTGTGATGTCTTGGAAGTGGTCCTATGCTTGTATGTGTTATTCATGTTAGTTGGATATGTTTTGTAATATTTTGGATATGACGTTGATGCCCTTTTGACAATATGTACATTTAGTTATTGTTCTCGGTTATGTGAAACCTTTATTTGTGGAATTGTGGAAAATTCTGGTTGTTGAAGTACACTTTTGTTTGAATATTATATGTTAGTAATAGATGTGTGACAAGTAATTTGTTATGTGAACCGTGTCTGTTCTCTTATATAACTTGGTTAAGCTCTTGTGGTGTGGTACCATCATGAAAGTATGTAAAATTTATGCTTGTGAATCATTAGTATTGTGTATGACCCTGGTAGGGTGTTGTGATAGCGGTTCATGTTGGGCACCCACAAGAAAGAATAAACTAAACACTCTTCAACAATGAAATTTTAAAGAACTTGAATTAGGAATAATGTAAATGGAAAGAGAACTAATGAAATAGTGAATAAGAGGGAACTTCCAATCTTCATAGAAAATTGAAAGTTAAAAATTCTGCCAAAAGTTTTCTAAGGAAACCCCGTGGTCGTGCTTTAACGATTGAAATTTTAACCATATGGTGTACTTTCGTCTTTATCTATTCCATGTTTTTAACTTCTTTTTCTTCCTCCAGTGTTATGTCACATCGAGGAAGATGCTTTCTTTAGGGGAGGAGAATGTAATGCCCCGTTTCTAGTATGGCAATGTATGTAATATTAATTTATTTGGATCCCAGGCACCATTTTTGCCATCCATTGTTATTGACAACCCTTCTGTGATGGCGGTTTTCATTGGTAATGGGAGTGGTTGAAATTAATGTTTTTTGCAATGGCAATTAAATTGCTCCCTCATACCTCCCTGGTAGAATGAAGGAGAGACCTACAGATGAGCAATGGCCATTCAGGCCAAAAAGTAATTACTTGCTGAGTAAACACATTTTTTTTGCTGGCTACGTGAGTTGGTGGGAGGATTTGATGGCCCTGCCAATTCTGTATCTTCCTTTATTGAAAACGTGTTGGATTTTACCTATTTGGTATTGCACCTTTCAAATGGTGGGTCACCTTCTTGAGTTTTGGCTGACATTACTCTTCTTTGGAAGTTCTGTAATGGTTTTCTTTTAGTCTTTATGGTCGATTATGTTGAAGTTACAGAAGGAGCTGCTTCCTTATATTTTTTTAGCCCTCATGTTTGTTTTCTTTAGTTTGTTTAATCACTTTGGAGGAATGGGGGAGCCTCGTTCATCTCACATCTAACATATCACGCATTATGGGTCTCCATATTTTTTATTTCCGTTGATTTGTTGTGGCTTGCACACCATGTTTTGATTTGGGTGCATGATTCTTCAGAGTCATGACCCTTCGTGGAAGCTTATCTTTTGAGGGTTTATTCCCCCATTCCTTTTGTTAGTTCCAAATATTAGTTCTTGTTCAGATCATTTTGATTCGAATGGTGGGTTCAGTTGCAATCCCTTTCTTTGACCAATATTTTGAATAAATTTCTTGAATTGGGTGTTATTCAGTTTTTCTTAGCTCACCATAAGCTCGTAATGGTTTGGTTGGTGTTGAAATTAACATGAGTCTTCTCTTGGTCTCATCCCTTTTTTATTCTAACGTTCTTGTTTGTAAAGCCTCTTGTTAAAATTGTGTGGTGCCTTTGGAAATTGGGTTGAGCTTCTGTTTTATGGCCTGATCACTGCATTGTTGTGAGTTGGAGATGGTTCATTCGTGAATTTTTTGAGAGAACTCATGATTCACTCAGGTCTCAGTTCATGTGTTGTTTCTTGTAGAGATTTCGGAAACATCATTTTTACTGGCTACATAGCATTGTGGGTTTTTTTTTGGAATTGGGGGAAAGGGAGTTGAACTTCCATATTTTGCATACCTAGCCCAAAGGCACCTGTGACTACTGCTATTAAACAAAATTTCTATTTTTTTCCGTTGTGTTCTAGTGGAGGTCCTTGTCTTGTTTTAACTGCCCTTTTACCACTAGTCAGGAGGATGTTTGGAAGGTTGTGGAGTCTGAATTTTCCCCTGGCCATCACATGTTTCCCTGGGCCCTTTCAATAAACCCAATTGGTGTATATACTGCATTCATGGCAGTATTTGAGATCACATTCCTTTCCAAGATGAAGCTCATAGTTTTGGGAGCTCCCTGCCTATGCCAACATGAGATTGAGTGGAGTTGTTGTTCCTAGCATATTAGGTGGATGGAGATTTGACCTAGAAGTTTGTTGTTTCTAGTCCGTGCAATGTCCATGTAACTTGTAGAAGCTGGAAACCAGGAAAGATAACTCTAACCTTTGCTACAATTTCTAAAATTTAAAAATATCAGGAATTAGAACTTTCTTTTCCCTGAATTTGTTTTTTCTATGCTACTTTGTGGTGGGTTTTTTCACCTTGCGAGAAATATCCCCTTTGCCTTTGTATTTTTTTGTTTTGGTTGTAATCGTTGTCAGTGTTAAAGTGAATAACATAGATCTATTTTGTTTCTTCCTCCTGCATTCCTTGTTGTGTTTTCTTGCTAAAGTAAACGACCTCCTACCATTATTAACTACATTTCTGTGTTGAGTAACAAGGTTAGTAAGCTGGTTATAGCTAGTAAATGTTGTGGTGAAAGCAAACCTGATGTATCCTTAAACCTCTTGCTCTTCATACGAGCTTACTATTTAGATTTTATTTTCTTCCGGGTATGTTGAGCAAGTTCCCGCGGGTTATGACAACCTAGCTTTAACAAACAACCACTAGATTGAACCCGATCCAAGTCGATTATAGTTTTATGGGCACTTAGTCACCCTTTCGAGTTATGGCAACAAATTTTGTAATGTTAGTTGTTTCCTTTGGTGTTACCCAACCACAGTGAGGTTTGGTTGTCGAGGTCTATTGGACCTCCATGTTCTCCTTTCTTGGACTAGGTAGGTGGCCCCTTCATTATCCAATCAATCCTACAGGTATACAAAACTTTACGTGTGGTTGACTGTAGTGGTTGCAATTATGTATGAAGGGGGGTATTATGTCTAAGGTACCTGATTGCTTAGTAATTTTACACCTTGGTTATTCCTTTAGAATTGATTAGAATACTATACATTTACCCAACTACTTGATGATCATCAGTGTAGGTCTAGATGTTTAAGTTTTCCTTAAGGGGCACTTTGACCATCCCTTATGAAGTTTGTACCACAACTTAATTCTTGGCACCAAGATTTGAAGTTACATATGAGCAATTATAGATGGTACTCTTTTATTATTAAAATACCTTGGCCTAGTTTTATTATGTGATGACTTTTGGTGGTGTACATAATTGTTCATCTCACTATTTTTGTTGGACATTGATTATATATTTTATTGACAATTGGATGCTTCATGTATAGTGAAATCCAGTTGACTTATAATAGAACTATTAAGATTATTGGGACATTTGGGGGTAATTATATTTATAGATGCATTGTTGATGTTATGATGGAAACTGTTGTTGAGATAATGTATTTGGTGATTCATGAAAATGTGTTTTCTTTTATTAAAAGAGTGGTATGATTATGGTAATGAGGGTTGTTTTAAAAAAAAGGAACTTGTGATGGGAAGGAGTGATCCACTTGTTGTTTAAACTGAAACTATAGGCTTATAGGGAGGGTTTAGAAATCCCTAGTGTGGTAAGACTTGGGTTGATGTTTAAAATGTTAACTTGTATGATGGAACCCTCTTTACTCTCACTTGTCATTACTTGTCTAAAAGGATAGTGGTCTCTTCTTGAATGATTGTGAAATTCCTTGGAGTCAATGGCTGAAACTAGTATTATCTGCTTTCCCTTGTTAAACAATGTTGAGTGGTGGTCATGTATTAGTTTTCCATCATATAACCTATATGATTACATGATTAAAATTTTAATACACTCGACCTTTCGTGTTAACCTTGAAATATGTGCTTCCTCCTGGATTTATTGTTCATTTTTGGTCATTTCTGAAAATGAGTATCGTAGCTTGTGCTTTTGGTACTTTTTTATTTATTTATGAATGTAGATTGTTTGGTTTGAATATTAGTTCTCAATATTTTAACCTAAATTGTTTATTCGATGGAAATCCCATTACACTAGACTGTTGTTTCTAACTTATCAGGCCATTGGCCCCTTCTCAAATGATTGTTTAATTTTTGTTGCTTTGAGATAATGTTCATAACTGAAGTATAAGGTTGTTCTTCTTAGATTGGCATGGTGGAAATTTTCTTATAACTTAAGGAGTTGTTAGTATTTAGAGATTTGATCCAATCCTTGGAATAGAATGTTTTCCTTTCTTGATATTGTTAGATAGTAGCTTATTGTTGCTTTGTGTAGTCTTATCTTGCTCAATTTTTTATGAACTAACTCAGGTTATTAATGGTTGCAGATGGCTTGTACTGGTAGATGAGGGAGAGTCTTGTAAATAATTGCATCAGTCTTGGTTATGAAGTTCCTTTGTACGAACTCTTATTTGTTGTAAAACTCTTGGATGGGATTTAGTGGAAAATTTAGAAGAGGCAGTACCTTAGTATCATGTCTTGTGGAGTAATGTTGTCATAATTATTGAAACCTTGACTTGTTTTGTCAATCGTGGAAAATATAAGATTGATCACCTTATTGTTATGAGTATTTTTATTATATTATAGAAACCTTAGTATAGTTTAATTTGACCGATTGCATGCTTACAGCTTCTTGCTCCCAATTCAAGTTCAATAGAATCTGGTTGCCACCTATGGATTGTGCATCGTGTTGGAAAGGATTGATGTAACCATGTTTAGTTTTCACAAATGAGTAATGGTAAACTTTTCTCTTGAGATAAAATTTTGAGTTGTAAACCCTTCTAGGACATAGTAACAATGTATTTATAAGCATAATAAAATGGGTTGGATAATCCTTATAGAAGTTAAACTAATATATATATATAATATATATATAAATATAAAGATTAATGTAGATGTGATCTACTTGATAACATTTGATCCCTTAAACGATCAAAGAGGAAACTATTTTTTGTAATGAAATATATATACCTTGTTTTTCCCCAAACTAAACAAATCAACATTATCCTTTTATGGTTAATTCTTAAATGATCTTAAGGTGAAATCAATGACTAGTTTTTGGAAGATAACAAGGTTTATAAGTAGGAGGGAAATTGATTAAGAACCCTTCAATCTCTCTCAATCATTTGAAATGTAAATTTTTTCCCCTGTCAAACTTAATCAAGAGAGTCTAAATAAAAAATTTAACCCAATCTTGATAAATTCTTAGCCTCAATAAAATACTGATTAATAACCAATGAGACCTTGAAGCTAAATTCTTTTGACCTATTTCCATTAACCCTTTCCTTGGTTCATTGTAATATTTCTTAAGTAATGTTAAACTTTTGATTCTTGCACAAAGAAGATTATTGTTCTGCACCTAGATGGAACTTTCCCTCAATCGGAGCTTGTGCTTATCACCTGTGCAATAGAGGTGTGGAACAAGTTTCATTGGCTTGATTAAGTTTAATTAGCTTGATTAACCTTGTGAGAAATGGAAAATGTTCTTAAATCAAATGAATTAAACAAGTTATTTGCATATTATAGATTGATTCTCCTTCAGAAAACTCTGGCCTTAAGCTATTTAGTTCAATAGTAAACAAGAAAAAAGGTTCTCCCTTGTGAATAAGAAGTTGTGTCAAATCATTAACCTAAATCTCCTAAGAACGTAAGAGTTAAGAATTTGAAGAGGAGTGTTTCAGTAATATAAGATAACGTTAACCAGACTGTTCCTCAGTTGGTTATCCCTAAACTGTAGGTGTGTTCTATAGGTGGAACCTGTATGTAATGTCTATGTCGTAAGAGGGAAGTGAACAATACTCATGATCAACATCGGAGACTTCCTTATGTTGCCTTGGTGGTAAATAGTTTGTGTCAGGCCCATCGAAAAGTTAGTTGTAACCTTTGTGTCCTCTTGTAATGTCGTTATATACTTTGAACAAGAAAAAAAAAATATCTTGTATTTTTCTTTGTTGTCATGTGTGTCTGAATTAGTGGGTGTTACACAATTGTTAAGGTCTACTCAAAATGACGAAAGTATCGCAAGTCAGAAATATATATAACCATGTCAACAACATATCATCATCAATATAATTTGTCTCTAATAATCCACATACATCATACTAAGAATCGAAATCAACAACAGTCGAGTATCTCTAATATCTAACATCATGCTAAGTCAAAAAGCTATAATAATATCCATAAGTATAGTCGACAGTATCAGAAATCAATAATAAAAATGTGTCGAAGGGAAGTTGGCACTATATCATCCCTTTTGTTCATATTTCTTCTCCCATTTTCAAATTTAATTTTTGCATCTTATTTTTACAAGTTCCAATAGGATTGTAATATGAATTAAATATAAAGGTATTTTTAGTTATTTGATTATCTTACATTCTAAAAAATAATAATTTTTTAAATAAAGAATCAATATTATATTTGAACATTTTGTTGAAACATTTTAGACACGATCACACATTCATTCGTATTAGAATAATCATTGAAAGGGAAGATTTATACACTACATTACACATGTTTATATGGTTGATAAATTACTTACATTATTTGATTGTTGTTTTGAATATTGGATATTATCTACAGGCTAGATAAGGAATCAAACTAATGGTTTAACATTGGCTCCAATACAAAGCCCGCATCCTTGCAATTTTCTAGACATAGTTAGTCCGATTATGGAAATACATATTCATTATGCAAGAGATCAGAGCTGAATCGTGAAGATTGAAAAATATTTTTGGAAGAGTTGGACCAGATAAACACAGTTACGATATATTTTTCCAGTTTAATTTTTACTAAAAATGACAATTGACAGATAGGAGATTACCAAGTTTAGAAGTTGACGGTTTTAACAAATTCCTTCATTGGTCTCAAGTTTTATTAATTCTCACTCACTCACCACAAAAACCCTATTTTTCACTCTAAAATGCCGAAACGTGCTACCCCAAGAAATAAACAAATAACTTTCAATGGATTTATCATCATTATCTCTCTCTAGTTTGGTGTATCATTTATTTATTAGTGTAAATTATCTTATCTATAAAACAAGGTAGGGACGTCAGAAACTTATTATAGAAATTAGGACAGGTTGGCCATATAGAAATTTTCTTATGTAACCATTCATACATCCACAGGGAATATCTTGGCATTTATTATGTGTGTTGCTATACCAGGTCGTCAACGCTGGAGTCCCTCTCTCACCTTGAAAATGATATTCAACGAGAAATTAAAATTACCGGCTATGGTTTGACCTTAAACAAATTTTTAAAATAATAAAAATAAGTAAATGACTTATATATTTCATTGAATGTTTATCATTCTCATAGACACAGTGTAAGGGGAATAGGCTTGCCAAAAATAAATCAAAAGCAGGTGAGTATTTTCAAGAGGATTTTGAATTTCTTATAAGATACAGTGAAAAGTGGGTGTGAGATGAGGACAAGGTGTTTCATCAGTTTTTTGGTTGTTACAGTGGTGTTGCTTGGCTTCACATCATTAACTCCCATGGAAGCCAAGCGAATGCTGAAGACCAGCGATGGAGAAGATATGAATTATAAGGAAAATTTGCGGGCTGAAGAATATGGGCATTGTCATGATTGGTTGTGTGGTCGTTCAGTAAAACAAATCCATTTCAGGCATGGAGCTCAGAAGAGAGTGATGCCTTCAGGCGTTGATCCCTTGCATCATTAATTAAATAACTTGTGTATTCATGTCGAATATTCATATAATTATGTTAAACAACTCCTATGTGAGCTTAATGATGACCGGTTAATGTCAGCCAACATGAACGTACCAAACTGCTCTCACCACAGACCCTGAAAGTCTATCAGGATTTATTTTTGCAATGATAAATATGATGCAAAATTTATGTAGTTTTCTTTGGCTCTTCTAATATATACTTTTAACTGTTCTTTAGAACAAAGTCGTTTGTATGGCTCTCACCTAAAGAACCGCGGATTTGAGTTGAATGAATCAAACAAGTGATGAGTAATCGACATGTCCACTTATTCAATTACTAATGTGGAAGTTATTGGAACTCTTTTAACCGTAGGCCTAAGTATTCCAAATATATTTATTTTTTAGAGATTATTTCGAAACAAATTCTTAGTTTTAGCTCACGGGAGAAGCGATACGCATATGTACGAATGTATGTATTAAAATGACTGTATTTTATATACATGGAAAATATATATTTATGAGAAGGAGAATGTAATATAATGTATGGAGTTAGAATATTAAACTCTCAAAATAATCATAGTTTCATGGAACTCTTTTAAGTATGAAGTATCTAAAGTTATTATTCACTGTAAATACGTAATGTGAATATATGAAATAATGTGCGAGGCACAATGTTCATTTCTCGTGACCTTTAAAATAGTATTCATTACAATTGGTGTATGCTCAAGATAATACATTTCAAACATGTTGGCGCATTGAATTCCTCTACTCAAATTATATGATGCAATGATTTATTAACAAAAAATCAAAATTAAATTTAAAAATGAATCAAGTAGTAGATGATTATCCAAAGAAAGATGTAATAGATAAATATGAGATATATG
This sequence comes from Taxus chinensis, assembly GCA_019776745.2. NCBI lineage: Eukaryota > Viridiplantae > Streptophyta > Pinopsida > Cupressales > Taxaceae > Taxus > Taxus chinensis. The sequence continues at coordinate 229,611,786 of CM034147.1, read as the reverse complement.
GGAAGAATTAAAGAGATTGTAAGTTTGTGGACAGTAGGTCATACCACAAATTTTTCATAATATATAAAATTAATTATTAGATAACATAAAATTACTGAAATGGGATATACTAATATCTGAATGGAAAAAAGCTAAATTGGATATATTCATTGCCCTATCGAGAGCTTAGGGAAGAATTAGATGGGACCCACGTAGTTCTTAGAAGCAAAATCGATTCAATTTTTATCGTGGGTTTCTCCACACTCTTCTATTATATTATAGGGGAGGACATTGTGCTTTCAGTTTGGTAATTGTTTTTGATGCATTAGTTATTCAAATTTAAGGCCAACTAGGTACTAATGCAGTTAAAACTTAGGGCCGGTTAGATGTCAAACTGAGCAACATATGCAATAGCATAAAATTGAGATGAAAAATAGACAAACCTTCATCATCAAGGGAAAAAGGTTTGTTGAAATATGTAAAATTTTGGTACTTGGTATTGAGGTAAAGATCACGTTCACTCTTGAACATGATTTTTCGAAGGGATGCCTATAAAATGGTGTTGGGAGGGATTAGGTAATTTTTACGTTATTTCTTGCGATAAGGTTTTAATTTTGATTTCAAAGGCTCACTATTGGGGTATTTTCTTGAGAATTCTCACTTTTGTGCTTGCAAATCATCTAGTTGCTATTCTTTCTACTCTTCTACTATGACTCCTGCTGCTATGATTTCTCCTTCTCTGCCATAGTCTATTTCTAAGAGCTGGACTGAAGCCTTGATTTTAATTAAAACTCTACAGTAATCATGGAGGAAAAAACGTTAATGAAAAATATCTATTTCAATATTGAAATTTTTTGAGATTGCAAGATTTAAAACTATATTCTTATTTTGAAATCCTAAACAATAGTAATAGATAAGTTAATATAAATTAAAAATAAATATAAACAAATTAAGATGAAAACAAAGATTGCAGATATTAAAAATTACAAAGAAAATTACAACGAGGAGACAATGAAGATGAGAAGGATAGTTACAAAGAAATTGCACTTTAGAAATGCCTATTGACAACTTATATAAATATTTGGATTTGAAAAGTTTAAAGTTATATTTGGATTTGAAAAGCAATAGTCTAAAGATTATTAGTAAAAAGTGTTTGATATTGAAAGAACTCGCTTGAAATTATGGAGAAGTTATAATACTCTAAATAATAATAATAGTCAAAGGAAAAAATAAAACAGGTATTTTAGAGTTTGATGGGAAACTTGGTGCATGTAATTGTCTATGTACGACACGACATTGTACATGCAATGGGATTAGTTAACATATATATGGAAAATAGGGGAAAGAGAATTGGACTACAATAAAGTGGATATTAAAATATTTTAGAGGAACTAGTGATCATGCTATTTATTATTTAGAGAAGTCCATTAGTACAAGAAAAGATTTGAGTCTCCATGGTTTTTTGAATTCCGAGTATGGTGGTGCTTCTAATCTACAAAGATCTACTAGTGGTTACATTTTAAGATTGTTGGGTGGAGAGGGAAAGTTGGATGATAAAGTTTCAAGCAAGTGTTGGAAGATCCACCATAGAGGCTAATACATGCCACCGTCACATGTGTACAAAAAATTAGTTTGATTTCACAGGTTATGTTCTTCAACTAGGTTTATTAAAAAGGCTATAAGGATAATTTTTTACTCACCCAGTCAATGGTTTTTAGTAAAGAGTCTAGAGTGTAACGCTTAAAAAATTACAATATTGATGTGCCATATCATTTTGTTAAATAAATGGTAGAAGAGTAGATAATGGTGGTGGAGAAAGTAGATACATAATTTAATGTTTTAAATTCATTTACTACTTTAGTGAGCATAGAAAATCTTACTTAGTGCAACGGAGAAATGATATGAATAGTCTATAGCTGCTAAAGAATGAGTTTCATGTGTTCACTTTGATGGAATAGATAACAAGGGAATATTGTTATATGTCTATCTATTGTATGCAACAATATCTAGGTGTTGGGGATATTTTTGGTGATATTTGGGTGAATGCAAAAGAAACTAAAAATAATGAAACCTTGTTTACTTTTATAGCTTATTTTCATTGTAAAAAAATAGTGGTTATGTTTTAAAGTATTATTTAATACTTTAGCTTTCTCTCCAAGAAAGGTAAATTATAGGATATGCCTTGGTTATAAAACTACATGCTCTCATTGTTAGAGGGTATAGTTGAAATACGTAATTGTCGTAGATGGAAACTTTGGATGTTCGTTATTGTATTTGAAGGATTTTTTAAGTTCATACAATACGAGAAGTTTTGTTATTTTTTTACCCAGAAAGATTTTTTAAGGGTAAACACTGTGTCGATATTCTTGATATTCTTTTAGTTTATTTCAAATCTAGTGTTTTCTACTAATTTTGGTTTAATTTATTGATTTCATGTGTTTAGATACTGAACGAGTCTAAATATACTCCCACACATCTTGCATGGTGCATTTCCACAAAGCTCGTGATATAAAGCATACAATAGGACTAGTAATAATACTACCAATTTCTTGTTTATATAACTATATGTATCTTATTTTCTATATCTATTATTTTCTTTTTGAAAAATAAAACTCATGAATGTATCAAGGTTATATTCATCGAGGGGAAATTATAGAACAAATAATTAAAAGATCAATAATATAGATAACATGTGAACATGATAAAATTATGATCCATGTGACAATCCATTTTATAAAATAAATTATAATTTAGTTAAAGAGATCACCCTTGATGTTGTGAGGGTATGTATTTATAAAATGGATCAACATTGTTAAATGTATATGACTATGATAGATAAGATACAAACAAGCACAAAGAGAAGAATACACACATTCATACACAAATTAGAATCACAATAGTAAATTAAAAATTATTCATTGCAATACATGACAAGAGGAAACTTGCAGATTGTATTTATGTCTACAAATTAGACCAACAATTAACCAATGTCTAAGGATACATTTTTAACCAAAAAACAGGGTAGGAGGCAAACCTTGTCACATCATCAGTTTTATTTCACGTGTCCAATTGGATGGAAAAGTAGATTTGAAATTGATTTAGTACAAAGGAGATTAGTAAGTTAAGGCCATGTTGTGATTAGCTCTTAAATTCTATTATTGAATAAAAATTGAACTACTATTAATACTTTTATAATGAAAATTTTGAAGAAATCAAATATACATGTTTTAGTAAGTAGATGATTATCAAGGCCTCAAATTTCATTGCATAACATGTATGATGCATGTAATGACCGCTGGGCATCGGCTCCTTTTCTACCTGCCCTCCACCAGCTATCTTCATTTTTCAACATACTAGCTGTCACCCACCTACCATAATTTATACCTTGTCACCTCATTTTCACCTGCTCCTCCTTGACGTTTTCTGGATAGTGAATTTATTAATGGTAAAATGAACGTCTGTCACCATGAGGTTGCATGGGTGGGTGTGGATCCTCAAAATCATGTTGTACAGGCAGCTTCAGTGGAGCGCAGAACAGATCTTCGCCTGGAAAGTGTCGTGAGGAAGTGGGTCGCTATATGCAGAACTACAGGGCAGAGAAGTAAAAAAAAACTTATCCCAGAAAATCCGTGGCCTCTAGAGGGAGTTAATCCGGGGAGCTGCAGAGCAATCCCAAGGCACCGCTGGTGTTGATCCTGGTGTTCTGGTTGCACGCAACCAGTCGTGATCAGTTGTGCAAAATCTTGCAGCTGTAGTTGAAGAACGAGATAAATTTTTAGTTGAGCTATCGTTCCTTTTCATTTTGGAAAGTCGCTTCTGTCCAAGTGACAGATCTAGCGTGGAAGAAGCTTGGTCAAACCTTGAGGTAAGTTTTGCAGGTGAGGCTGAGAGTGCCATTTGTTTGCACTGTCGGTCATTTCTTGGAAGTGGGTTGATTTAGTATTGCTCGGATCTGTTCAGTATCAATGCATCCTTGGATTCGAGATCCTCCTTCAAGATTTGTCTGTGAAATTTGACTATGTGACAGTGAGAGTGTTACCAGTGGTTCCTTTTTTAACGATTGATCTAAGCTTCCCTTAAATGTATGTGGAGAGGGTTGATTGTGGATTTTATAGTGAATCTAAACTCGGGTTGCAGATTGTTCTTCCTTGCATTTGTGATTCTGTACTACCTTTCTGAGTCCCGTGTCATGCATTTCTGGTAAATCTCTCCAAGTTTTTCCCAGTTGGGTGGCCGAGAATTAATGGTGCCGGTCAGAAGATGAAACAGGTCTCCCAAAGCAGGGAGCAGTTGCTTCATACGACAGGCTGCCATGAGCATGACAAAGCTGCCAAAGTCATCCTGCACCACGTTTGGAAAGAAGTATACTATGTTATCAGAGAGGCAGAAATGTATTTGTAGTTGTTCTGGTCCTGAATGGTGGAAGAAGATGTTAAAATTATCTGCTACAGGTGATGCCCACGCGTGTAGGCCCTTTGGTTATTGTTTCCTGTGTTCGAAGTTTGTTTTTTTTAGCTATGCCTGAGACGGGAAGATTCAAGTGTGTCCGTGAAGAAGAAGAGGACTGGTGTGCACGTCTTTTCTTGTTTCTACGACCTGCTCATCCTCCGGTTACAGGCTTGCATTCTATGAGGGGTTTGGTCTTTTATCCAAGCTGTGCATGTCTGGAATGTTGGGTTGCATCAGGGGACATTTCAACTTATATGGATCAAGTGTAATCAATTAGCGTTCGTTAACGACATGGTATTTGTTTTATTCGAGTTCACATCCCCTGAATTTGGAGCCTGATCCTGGAGAAGCACATGAATAAGAAGATTTAAGGAAGCATCCTCTGCATAGTATATTTTACAGCAGTACATAGCAGCATCAGGAGCGAGGATTGAGAGCTCATTTTGGGATTCTTATGCAATGGGTCGAGTGAAGATGCTAACTTCAGAGTATGAGATGGCCACCAAATAACAAAGACTAAGAATCCTTCCAAGGATGCTGAGACAGGGGGTTTTGTTCTGTGGCAGATGATGTCAGATATGTGGTATGTAGAGCTTATAGTTGCAGGCAACAAAGTCTATGCATGGAAGCATTTATCTAGTGTTTGGACAGCCACCTATTGCATCCTTCTAGTCGTGCCTTCAAAAGGGAATCCTAGTGTGGTATATTGCAAGAAAAGACCAGTGGAACAGAGGATAAAGCGAAGGGCATGTGGCTGTAGCAGTCCTTGCTGGATGTACACGACTGGTGGATGCACTACAACAGGCAAGATAGACAAACCATATACATAATATGCTAGTATCTAATAACCTCTTGAATGAAACTTTTTCTTTCTAGAAATTGGTTTAAATCTGTGATTTTGTGGATTTGCGTTCAGTACATGGTTAACAGTTTGTTACTTCTGGATTTGCCTCTGTTGGTTGTTCTTGTTGACGTAATCAAACCCCTGTATATATAAAACAAACAACGGTTTCAGTGTATGCTTTGATTGATCACATGAAAAATATATATATTTATATATAATTTTAAAAGTTACTTCCTTCTGTAAAAATGTCGCTATTTCTTTTGTGAACCTGGGTATGTAATCGCCCCTGAACGTTGCAGCATTGACTAGTATTGGTTTCCTATTATGTTGTTGCCCTAGAGGAAAGCATACAGTTAAATTATTATTATTTTTTGATAAACGTGATTATGCATTTCGTGTATTGTGCAAATTATTAGTAGAATTTCATTATATATGCTTGTTAAGAAGGAATTTTTGGGCCGAAAATATGTCCTGGGTTGATAGAAGGGCATAAATTTTGATAGAACCCCATTTTGATCCTACTCTTTCTATGAGTAAAATTTGTTAAATTTAATGACCTTTATGGTGTTAAGATATGGTATTTTGGTGATTCCCTATGTGATCGATTTAATCACGTATAGACATAATGCCTTGATGGAGTAAGGTAATATCTTTCACGGTTTGTGAAAGTGAAGGTTTTCATCAGCTGCTTAAGGTAACATGAAGTTCCTTATTTTAGTCAAACTTGTTTTGTACTTATTTCTTGATGAGTGACCTTTCATTGCAAATTTAGTATGATTGTGATGGAAGATCATGAATATACTTTGTTGTCAAAAAGGGAAAAGAAGCTATGGAATAGTTTGTTTATGTGTCGAACGTAATAATTGTAATTACATCGTTATAGAAGTTCGTTATTGGAGGATATCTATCTTCAATGGTATATTATGTGTTTAATCACTGCATAGGTTACCACAAACTTAGTGTTGAGATGTAAATTAAGGAGAGTTGAGAGACCTCTTCCTTTGTATACATCATTTATGATATTAGGAAGTGAGTTGATGTCAGAAAATTTCAACCAAGTCTAGATTCATGGCTATGTTCCTCTAAAACGGGAGGATTATAAATCTAAGGTATTATGAAAATTGCAAGGATGTGTTTAGAATGCTAGATTGCCTACTCAACTTGGGTATTAATGAGGCTTGTCACTATTCCGGCCCTGGTCATGTTCAGTAGGTAGGCTGTTAGGCAATGCCTATTCCAGACATTCTTACCATCCTTTCCACTTATCCTTATTAGCTATGAAGTCACTTATTACCTAGGATATAATGGTTGTGGGTTTGAATATAAGATTTTCATCCTTTAAACCTTTTTGATTACATGATGGAACTTTGTTTTTCCCCTCGTTGTTCGTTTACAGCCTATTAGGCCTATGTCCCCACGGAACGATTCCAAAACTATATTCTTTTTGGCAGCTAAGATCGGGCCTGGTTTTTATCTTTTGACTTCACCTTGAGAATGTGGATTGATGGGTTACACTTTAGATTTCAATCACGTAATCTACGGGATTACATGATTGAAATCCTAATACTCTCAACTCTTGTGTCTAATCATTTAAATTTCATAGTCTTGTGTTTTTGGTTGTCAAAATTTTGTAGTTTTAGAGGTATTTGCATAACTAAAACTTATGGTTTTCTTCTTAATTGATATGTTGAAAATTATATCTTGTTTCAAAAGGTTGTTGGAGATTAGTACTTTGATTCATTTCCTGAAATAGAATGTTTCCTTTCATGGTATTGTTAGCTAGTAGCTTATTGTTGCTCTGTATAGTCTTATCTTGCTCGGTTCTCGTGAACTGACTCAGGTTATTAATTGTTGCAGATGGCTTACGTGGTTAGATGATGGAAAGACTTGTAGATTATTGCATCAATCTTGGTTATGATGTTCTTTTGTACGAATGTGTATTATGTTATAAAATTTGGAAAGAGCCTTTGGACATTTTAGAAGAAGGGTCAGTGCCTAGTAAATGTATTGTAGAGTATTGTTGTTGTAACTGTTGAAACTGTGGCTTGTTTGGTTATCATGTGAAAGATGAAATTTGATTACCGCTTGGTTATGGGATATTCTAGTGAACTTTAACCCTTAGTATAGTAGCGGGGCATGTCCCATGTTATTATTCTCTTGCTCCCTAGTCATGGTTCAATAGAGATGATATGTCCCTTTGATTTGTACATCATGTTGGAATGAATTGATATAACCTTGTTTTGTTTTCGCAAACGAGTACTATTAAACTTTTCTCTTGAGATAAAATGTTGTGTTGTAAACCATTCTAGGACTTAGTAATAATGCAATTCTAACCATAATGAATGGTTGGATGATATTTATAAAGGTTTTTATATATATATGAATAAATTAATGTAGTTTTGATTTACTTGATAACATTTGAGTCCTTAAGTGATCCAAGAGGAAACTATCTTTTGTAATAAAAATATTTATACCTTGATACCCGTAGCTAAACTAATGAACATTACCCTCGTATGGTGAATTCTTAAATGATATTAAGGTGAAATCAATGATTAAATTACGGAAGATAGTATTTTCATAATAAGTAGAAGGAGACTGATTAGCAACCATACAATCTATCTCACCCCTTTTGAAAAATGTAATTTTTATTTATGCCAATCCTGTCAAGTGAAGTCTAAGTGAAAAGTGTAATCATTCTGGATAGATTCTTAGCCCATTTTAATGCCCACATTTTACACACCCAAATACAATAGTAATAATTCCATGATAGTTTTTTTTTTACTTACATTACTCACTACATATCACCACAAGGCTACAAGTAAAGAAACTCAACAATGCCTGTGACACTTACACAAAAAATTGAATCACATAGACACATGACAACACCATATATATGACGATGCCACACTTTCCCCAATGAATGATGCAAATAATAATCCCATTCACAAGTAAAGGGACTCACGTATTGGTAAACCCACAACACATCATTACCATGATTACATCTTCGTTACGATAATATTCATTCCAATAACTTTATTATGTAAGAATAATTTTCTCCATTTTCAAACTATAGATTCATAAGATCATTCCACATTCAAATTACAGTTCAACCATTTAAGTTTGTTCTTTATCACTTATATGACAATCTCCATAACTTACATAATTATTTTCCATATTTTAAATAACATATAAAGATCCTAATTATCTCACTCTTGTGCTAAAGGTTTGTTTCTCAAAATATGTTTAGTTGACATTTAATTTTACCCACATTATGCAAGGGGACCAACAATAAGTTTTCAAGGGAGAAATAATACGATTCAAAGGATGTTAAGGTTCAAGTTTCCCTTTCCTATAAACTTCCTTCCATTAGAAGCACATTTGTTCTCGTACTATGGTTGTTTTAGTTCCAAATTTAGTTTGATTCAAATAAGCATTTACATGACATAATTTTATTTTTTAATTTTTAGTGGAATCTATATTGGCTCAAATTCCTAGTTCCACCAAGAACAAATTTTAACCATTCTTAACAAAAAGTTAATGCTTAAATCAACCATAAGGACTTCAACTGAAAAATTTGTTCCTAAAAAATTATCACATATACTCTTGTTTCTCATTTTGTTTACACTATTTTTTAGGTCTCTTTTTGGAGCCACTTTTTAACATAAAGAGTTACGAAAGTATTATTCTAACATGTTGAATAAGTATATGCTTGGAAGCACTATAAATACACATGAACCCCAAGTTACCTATTGATGGTGAATCACAGCACCCCTGAATGTCTGCAACTCGATGGGTTGAGACTCTTAGTGCGATTGCATAACATGGAGATTTTCCCAAGTGTGGGACCTCACGAATTGGAAAAGCTCTCTAGATGAAGGCAAGTTCCTATTCCTCTGTTCAGATGCACACATATAAATGTAGAGGGTTCACTCAAAAACCTAATCTAACTTTCCAAGGAGACAGGGTAAGAAGATGCATAAAATAAAACCTAAACTACAAAGGTGACGCACCGAGGAATGAAGAACACCTTTCTTGCCAATAAATACAAACCATTAAAATGCAATGAAAGATCATGCACAAATAACAAATTTTGCGGTGAAATATCAGGAGGATGCAAATGAACATAGAGAGGGTTGAGAGTCATCCACAGACATGCATTATTTTCTCCAAATATGATACAATACACTACAAAATGCCAAGAGGAAAAGTTGCATTACAATTTTAGATGGGAGGTTTGAACTCCACAAATTCACTTGCCAAAGAGAAGAAGGGAGGGGGAAAAACAAGAATGTCCAACCTATAGAAAGAAGCCCCTCCTTACAATTTATAGGAAGAATGAGGGAGAAAAGAGAGAGGAATTCAAAATCTACCCCAACCACCCCAGGTTGTATTTAATTCATCTCATTATGGTGGTAGGTGAGGACCCTAGAAAACCCAAAACGTGGCGAACTGTATTTTGCATTTTTAAGAATTTGTTCTCACCCAATTAAATATATCCTCGTTGGATAGAGGACCTCGTAAGATTTTTGAAAAGTCCAACCTTGCGTGAATACGAGCTCCCTGTGAAAAGTTATGGCCATCTGAATATCTGGGTCAGGGTTTGCTTCCTGTTAGTGCTCAAAATGTTGTGCCTCTTGAAGGAGCACCTTGGTGCATCCATTTACATGTCATCATACTCTTAAGTGTGCAAGAGAAAATCCATGTTCATGTTAAAACTCTTTGACGTGTGCCTTCTACCTACGCCTTGGCGCGAACTTTTTCGTGTCGACACTTTTCTTCCTGTGCCAGGGCGCATCCATGTTCATGTCAACACTCTTTGACGTTCACCTTTTACCTGTGCCTTGGCGTGAAATTTTTCATGTCAACACTTTTCTTCCTATGCTAGGGTGCATCCATGTTCATGTCGACACTCTTTGACATGCGCCTTCTACCTGCGCCTTGGCGCGAACTTTTTCGTGTCAACACTTTTCTTCCTGCGCTAGGGCGCATCCATGTTCATGTCGACACTCTTTGACATGTGCCTCCTACCTGCACCTTGGGCTATTGGTGACGTAATAAATATTGGGCTCTGAGTTTCTTTGATTTCCATATTCTTCTGCCTGTCTATATCTACCCAGGGGGAGATATTTACAACATTACCCTCATAATCAACTAAGGTTTAGTTTAATTCCAATTGCATCTAAAGATATACTCCTCAACTATATATGAGTTTAAGGTGAGAGAAGATATTTGTGTTAAACAACCTTCATGAAATATCAAGGTGTTATGTTGTTAGTAACCAAGGTAACACATCTAGATGAGAGGAACTAAAGAGTTTATTAACAAGATTTTAAGTCATAGAGCAACTATTTCACTCTCTCCATTTGTGTCATCTGGGTGTCCCACAAGGAATTCATTCGATGATAGGTAAAAAAATTCTAGATCTAACTTTGTAAGACTTATTAATCCACTAGGATACTAAGGGATTGATAGCTCTACTTACTCCATACAAGGTAAGGTTACACCGCATAGTCTTTGATTCAAATAAGGATTCTTAAGGTGACTTCTAAGGTGGTGTTCACCACTCAACATGTTGTCTGACCTGAAGAGAATAATTTCTCCTCCCGGTTAAAAAACCTAGAAGGAAACCACATACTCCGAATAAGGTTAGACCATGTCGTTCCTAAAAGATGGGTTCACGACAATGTCGTTAAACACAATGAGTATGATGGTAAACTCAAACTAGGGGTTTTTATTTACCTAAACCAGGAGGTTCCATTGAGAGAAAATTTTAAGTTCTCTCTACAATTTCAATTTCATCTATTTGAAGAAGGATCTCTTTATTACATTTACAAGGTGAGAATGCAACAAACTAATTAATTAATCATACATTAAACACTGAAAAAATACTACAAGATATTAATTTCAAATTCATTTACCATATATATCAAAAAAATTTTCCATACGTAACTATGAATCAAATTGAACCTATCATTAAATGCACATTTCCTAAGATATCCCTAAAACTAGCATCTCATACATATTAGAAAATTTCAAATATGAATTTTCTATAACATGAGACTACATTATACATATATTCATTTTATAATGACCTATTTAAATTACAATACTAAGTAATGAATTACAAATTACCTTTTCGCCATCTTTCTTGCATCCTGTAAAACCGTGCGAGCATGAAATAAGTGTTAAATCGCTGGCATGGAATCCACCCTAATCTAACATAATTAATGTCTTTATTTCACCATTTATATATAATAATAATTATAATATTCATTCAAAATAAAAGGTTTAGAAACATGTATTCATTTCATTTCACTTCATTTCATAACCATGGAGAGAGAAAGAGAAAAGGAGAGAGAAACACCAGGTTGTCAAAAGTTCCATTTCACACAACAAGTCACACTATACAGTTTATAAAAATTATTTACATGTGTCAAAAAGTTTCCATGGTGATTTGGCGACCCAACAGGGATCCTACAACTTTCTTTTTTACGTTTTCCTCCTAGTTGCAAAAATGTTCAATTTAGACTCAGAGGCTAGGAAGCCACTTTCAAACGTTTTCTTCTGGTGAAAAAACTCACCAAAGTTAAATTTCAATGTGTCCAATTATATACCAATCTTCCATAGGAACTGATAGAATTTAGAATTGGAAAATAGTTTACGATTGGCAACTAGTTTTCCGAGGCCATCGGTCGTAATTGACCTAGTTGTAAATGACCAAAATTTAGCTCGAGGGCTTAAAAAACCACGTCCAAAACTAACGTTTGATAGATGAACGCGCAAAAGTAAAATTTTCTATGAGTTCCACCATATATGAATAATTCATCAGAGTCTTCGGAACTAAAATCTAGAACACAGTTTTCAAACTGCGACATGATTTCTGAAGCCACTGGTCCTAATTGGTCCAATTTAACCTAGTCAAACTATGACCCAAGGCCTACAAAATGGATTTTCCAAACTATATAGCAAAGTGTTTTTCCCTAAAATTAAGGTTCCATGCAATTTTATAGTAAAAACACTATAGGTTTGCGAAGATGGATAATAATTTTGATATCTAGGTTTTAAGAGGCGGTTCAAAACGAAAGCCAACATTTTGGATTTAGCAGCTTCCTACCGCTGCAAAATAGTGTAATAGGGATCCTATAAGGGCATCAAAAAGGTCACAATGTTCATTCAGGGTTGATCTAAATATTGAAATGACACCTCACATAACAAGGTACACGAAGAAAGATAAACCTCCCCTTTACGGAGTTATGAAGGTTACTTTGTGAGTCTCCGGAAGTCGTAATTTATCTATTTAAACTAGGAGATAGTCAACATACTATTATCTCTCGAAAGTGCACCATGTAGAGAGATGGCTGCAGGTGTTTTAAGCTTGTAAAATTGATCTCTCTCTCTTTTGTAGATACAATGGAAATACCTCAGGTCTATGGGTATACCTATTTTGAGATGAGTATCCGGTATCAAGGCCGGTTCCTTATTGAGGTATTCTAAACTAATTTCTAGGGTTTAAGGGTAAAAGATGTCTATAAAATAATTAAAACTAAGATGATACATGAAATTTGTATGAGGTATTTGACTAAGTATATGTAAAATTGATATGTAATAGGATTTTTGATGCACGAACCACCAATTTTCTACAGAATGTCAAGGGAAAAACACTTCAAGGTATTGAGGGAAAGTATCATAACAATACTGCTAAGCTAAACATGCACATTAATATCATGCAGAAAATTTTGAATTTTGCAACATGGTAAGATGATTAATCAGGGAATTTGCATTCACAAGATTAACTGAAACATACACAAGACTGCAAATAATTTGGAAAGGCAAAAAATACTTCACATTTAGAGGGAAAAATTGGTAGAAATTGCTTCAGTACTCCTATATCCAAAAATTCCTCCTTGTGCTTTGCCAAAGCACACAATATATAGCAAAATATTTTTCCCCACCCTTCCTAAAAATAGACTAAGGCTTGTACTCGCCAATGCATCCTATTTTTATCCTTTATTTAATAATAGATAAAGGAATAAAAATAGAACATGCAATTACAAATATGCATTAAAAGCCTTAATTACATTACATTCAAACTGAAGTTGATTGTTCTATTTTTAAGAAAATAAAGGTGAATAATTTGCTAATAATAAGCTTGCTTGTTGGACAAGTATTTTTCCTTGTGCATGTGAATTCGTTTTCTTGTCTATTATGTCCTCTTGTGAAGGCATGAAAAAAATAACTCCCTGTTTGTGAGCAAAATAATTACAATACTTGCAATATTTGCAAAAACACCCATCCACACATCCATTTGATGGGGACAACCTCCATGCTCAGATTTTGATGTTGACATTCCTTATCTAAGTGGTCACATTGGTGACATACTGCAGATCATCTTCAACTCTCTTGACCGTGGGGACCACCACCTTTGCACTTGATCACTAATCTCCATTTGGTTTGGCCACCTTTGTGGACTTAGCACATTATTGAATTTAAAATGTATATGGGGGCACTTTTGTAAAAGGCCACCATGTCATACTCGACCACCTTGGTAATACATGCTATAATATATAGTTTCCACCTTCGATTAAACATGACCATGTAATACTTTTCGGCTTTTGTATTTGGTTAACACTTGAATATAGTTTATAACCCTTACCTTTTGGGTGATCATCAGTGAACATGATTCGGTCGGAACTTTACATTATTTGAAGTTGGACTATAGTTGATCCTTTTGACATTTCAAATACAATGATTTTGTTTTAATCATGGGATTGGCCCCTCGTGATGATGACTCACCCCTTCAATAGTTGGTCGGTGACATGGCTGACTCAGGTAGAGTTCGATTTGATATTGGTGATCATTTTGTAATCGTTGATCTCTGTACTTTGATATCTCAGGCCGTCGATCTTGAAACTATAGTTAAGGTTTTGGCCTACATTGAATGTTGTCAGTGGCATCTTACCTAGCTAGTTTGCTTCGAACTTGTGGATCGATCCTTCAGCGTTGTTTTGTTGTCCTTTTTCTTTGTGGCCATTGATTTTGACCATGGTCAAGTTCAAACTAACCCAATGCTTGGGCTCAGGTGGTAAAGGTCGATCGGTTTCTATTAATCACTTCATTTGGATCTTTTGTCTATGGGTGAAGCCCTAGAAAAAAATTCTAACACCATTGTTGGTAACTTGAAGCTCGACTCCCTTTGCAGATTGCTTCTCTGGATCTTCTCTTGCACCTGTATTTTCTCATCGTTCACTCTATTTGAGTTTTCTAAGGGGGTGTTGTGATCATTCATGTGGGTTCGAGATTGTCTTTGTTCAAAAGATATCTATGTCTTGTGAAGTCATGTGAGGATTCTTAGCGGACACCATTATTTGCACTTGAACTTTGTGGATTTTTGTAACCGTTCCTCTATCTGATGAGGGAAGGTAAGTCCCGACATCCTTGGGTATCGCTCTTGATTAATCGGTGCCTTTTTTTCTTTCAGAAATACTGATAATCCTTTCTTTCTTTACATTTTCTATGTGATTTCATGGCTTGGCCTTGGTCATTTCAAGTTGAAACTTGTTCTAAGTTTCATCTTCTTTCTCTGAACTTCAATGACTTCTTGAGGGTTTTGATCAGACTTCTAATTTAGTTGGTGAGTTTCTTTTTCTTACTCTGATTTTCATTTCTACACATTAATGGGTCTTCATTTATTGGCCATGATCTGTGCTTTTTGAGACGTGGGTACTTGTATATGTGAGTTTTGAGAAATTCTTCAACTTTGTGTAGATAACATCTGTAAAAGTTTTGAAATATTGGTTTTCATCATGCACTATAATTACATTTTGGTTTTCTTTATATTTTCATGCTTCGGCCATTGATAAAATGAGCTTGAAAAGACTCAGTGATATCATGTTTGCTGCTATGTAGCTTTGAATAAATTTGTATGAGTTCATTTTTGCTTCATGGCTCCATTTGGGTATTGAAAGTTTTGAAAAACTTATGGTTTTGCAATTTTCTGATCATCTTCAGATCCTTGAGCTTGATTTGAGAGCCATTTGTGTGCAGCATTTACTTTTTATTCTCCTTCATTGCAGATTCGAGTCTGAGATATTTGTCACTTCTGTAGCTTTCATTGTTTTGGGTAGTAGTATTCTAAGGTAAAACATTCTCCTTTATTGTTGGTGATTCTATTATTGACCTCTGTCTGAGTTTTCCCAAGATCTGTATCCTTGTTGATTTTTCCATTTGATTCTCGAGACACTGATAATAAGCTTCCTTCTATATGGTCTGCAAATTTTGCATTTTTCTACTGAAACCTTATTCCATCATTATGTAGAGCTCTTTTATAAAATTTTCTGGTAACTTTTCTGTTCTTGACTCAAACTACGAACTATTATGTTCTTTATTTGAGTTCTATTTCATCCAAAGAATTGAATACTTTGATGCTTTTTAAAACTCTGAAGTCTCACCTTTTGGGTGGATCTCTTGTAACCTGTAGTTGCATACTTTTTGAACTCTGAGGTTGATTTTGTAACTTTTCATTTATGACCATTAACTTGATCTGTGAATAATTTGGAGCTACTTCTTGTCCCTTATGGGAATAATCTTGTAGCATTTTTTGTTTTGTTCTTCATTCTCTATGACACTATACCATCATTCCTTTTGATCTCTTAAACTCCACATTTTGTGGCTTTTCCTGAGTGCTTTTACTTATGTTCTATCGAGAAAATTTTGAGCTCAGATCCTACATATTTTTAAAATGGCTTATGAAAACTCTGATTCTTGTTTTCTAATTGATTTTACAACCTGGAGTTCTTAGGATGCTTAGACATATAATTTTATGCCACTTGGATGCTTTTGTACTACATTTTGACAAACTTAGTTGGTGTTTTGATACTCTATTCACTTGTGTATTAAAACATGAAGCACTTGCTTTAATTAAATAAAAGCATGTAGCCTGAAATGATCAATTAGAAACTTGCATGCTTATAATTTGTTCAACTGTAAATCATGAAGCTTCATAGTATGCTTTCCTGAAGTTGTTATATGTATTGCATACGTCATTTCTATTGCTGCAACCTGATTTCTGGTGCTTTGTATTCACTTATGTACCTTGAGCTTATTGCTAAGCACTGTATGATTCATCTATACTTGATCTTTTCCTTTCATAAATGGATGTACTTATTTGATCCTTACTTTGTAAAAAAGGATTATGCTTTGATCTGAATCTGTACCTATGTTATAGAATTTTTTCCTCTTTGGTTCACTGGGTTATACTTCAATTTTCCAAAAGTGCTTCTTATTTTGATTCTGAAGATGATTCTGTCACTTTGTTGGAATACTATAATCTTATTTATTTTACTTAGATGCTTTATTTCCTTGATAGTAGTATTTTTGGCATGCTGGAAAATTTGAAATGTTGATTTTTAAAGGCGAAGCCTTGGCAATTTTTTTCTAGAATTTTTTTTTTATGTTTCAGCTGTAACCCTTTTTTAGTTAACTGAAAAATCAGCTTCTTGAAATATGATTCTTCTTCTTCAGTTAAAAACTTAAACATGTACTTATATTTTCCATTCTCTATTCATGTATTATAACTTCTTCCATTTGTAGGACAGTTAATGAAACTTGAGTTGCATTCTTCCTTTATTCAAGCATGTAATTAAGATTTATCTATTTCATTCCATAGGATAGGAGTCATCGAAATATGCAATCTGTGCTTATAGTGAAAGACTTAATTTATTTCTTCTTGGTTGCAACATGTACTTGGACACTTAAGAAAATAGTTAGAAATTATTTAGGATTTTTGACCTCTCTTATGTTCCTGGTTTTCTTCTTTTTTTCTTTCTCCTTCTTTCTGAGTGAGTAAAACATGTATGCAGTTTGATCTTCAAGTAAACTATATCTCCTATTGTTTAGAGATTCATATGCACGAATTAGGACAATATAGGAATATGGATTGATCCCTAAGCTCGTAACTGATAGTTCTCTCTTTCTTTCTTTTTAGGTACAGTGACTTCCACAATGAAGATGAAGAAGGAACAAAGCTGGAAATGGAGATGTCTCGACCAAAGAAGAAAACCCCCAAGGCAATGATGGGTTCACTCATACTCCTTTATTTTCTTTTTCATACATGTGTACCTCTTATTTCAGTAGTTGTACTTTACTTTTCAGTTACATCCCACGGCTTGTGTGGGAAACATTTGAAAATTCCTTATGAATAGAACATTGAATTATGAAAAATGAGTTGTGCATTTCTTTCTGCATTATAACTTTCTGTGTGGATTTAATGATGAACTAAAAAACTCAGTAATACAATTGAATTTATTAATCACGAAGGAAATAACATTAAAGAAAACTTGTAACATCTAGTAATTAACTTTGATTTCTGCAATCAACACTTATGTTTGTTGTCCCAAAACTTAGCATTTCATCTATTCTGCAATTGAATGTCTTCATCAAGGTAACATAGCTATCCTTTGGGGCCTTGTTTTCTTTTGCTAAAAATAGTCATGAAATTGCAGACTACGTGATCTGTTACATTTTTTAAAAACACACATAGCTACAGATTTCATGTAATCATGAATTAATTCAATAGTAACCATATTCTCTAAAAGAATCTCCCCTAGCTTAGGTATACTTCATCAATGCTATCCATCGTAACAAAGTTTTTGAGTTGCCCATTTCTGCACAAGTGCAAAAATTGTCAACATTTCTGGCAATCCTGCGCTTGAAGCTGCCTTCTAGCTTGTAGACCATTGCCTTTCTCTTGTCCATTAGGCATGGAGTCCAAACATGAAACCAAAATCTTCCTTTTCTGAAGGTCCAACCCTTCCAAAACGAAACTGAAATTGGGAAAGGATCTGGTAAACCAGATCACGTGCACGAATGCACTTATTGAATTGAAAAACATTGCAATGTGTAGGAACTACACTTATTGAAGGGAAATCCTACTCTAAACAGACATGGTAGGATTTTCAATAACAATGTTTCATAAACATACCATTCACAAGAATGGGAAGTTCCTCTCCATTCAGCCACGAGAGTTGAAAAGCATCGTGTTCTTTGCAAGCTAAAATCATGTAAGGACCACTCCAGATTGTGTCAAACTTTGTGTGTCTTCCAAGATTTACACAATCAACATCCCACTTTAACACAATATATCCTTCATTAAAGATTCTAAATTTGGATTTCTTATCAAAAGTATTATTCATCTGTTTCTGATTCTTTTCCATGTTTAAATGAGCTTGATCTCTTAGCTCTTGTAATTCCATTAAATCTGCATAACGAATCTGCAATGGTTCATTCTCAAGCAGCTCCATTTGATGCAGTAAATCTAATACGGTTAACTCAACTGAAATAGGCATTCTTGCTTCTTTTTCATACACAAGTTTGTATGGTGAATTGCCAACTGATCTTTTAGGAGTCACTCTGTCAACCCAAAGTGCCGAATTTAACATCAAATTCCAAGCTCTTTGATTATCTTTGAGTGTTCTTCTCATGATCCTTAAAAGGTTTTTGTTAGTACTTTCAGCTAAGCCATTACCTTATGGGTAATAATTAGATGAAGAACTTAAGTAAATTTTATGGTTGATAGCCCAATCTGTTATCTTCGCACCAAGAAATGCTAAAGTATTATTTGATATGATAGTTGCTGGAACACCAAATCTGCAAACTATACCTTCATAAAAGGATAGTATCGAAGTTTCATTAGCATCTTTCAAGGCTATTGCTTCAGTCCATCGTGTAAAATAATCTGTAGCAGTGAATATCCACTTGTGTCCTTGTGACCAAGGTGGGTTTATCATGCCAATAAAGTTAAGACCCCACTACATAAAAGGCAGATCAACTGAAATAGGCTGTAAAGGCAGCAAAGCTAAACATTCTTTTCCAATAAAGAAAGCACATTTTTTACACTTTCTGATCCATTCAAAATAGTCCTTGAATATGCTAGGCCAATAGTAACCAGCTTTCATGATTTTTAAGGCTGTGGTACGTGCTAAGAAGTGACCTCTTGTAGGTCCTTCATGGAATTCTGATAGTAATTTCTGAATTTTATCATAGTCAACACATCGCAGCAAGATTCCATTTATATCTCTTTTGAACAACACACTATCGACAAAGATATAGGGGAAAACTTGTAATCTGAAATATCTTCATTTATTCTTGTCCATACCTTCTGGATAGGTGTCATGCTGTAAATAGTTAACCAAATCAGTCATCCATCTTGATTCCTGAGTTTCTTGAGCAAGTTCAGGTTGTTGATTTTCTGGTTGACCATGATGTCTGATTGCTGATACACAATTTCAGCATGTTGTTTTGAATCTTCAGGTTCTGCATCTTGATGTTTTTCCATATCAGTAATTAGGTGTTCACAAAAACCTTTTCCTCGAATTTTCTTAGCAACCTAGATATCAACATCATATTCCATAACTTTCATTATATAGCTTGCTCTTTTCTCATTCAATTCTTTATTTAACAAGAAAGCTTTCACACTTGGATGAGAAACAAGAACATGGATTTTATTGTTTGAAAGCATCTACTTAAAAAAATTTAGTCCCCTGACTACTAAAAGTACTTGTTTCTCAAGAAATGTGTACCTTGTTTCATAATCATGCAAGCTTTGTCCAAAGAAAGCAATTGGTTGCTCAATATTTTCATCATTAACCTGAGTTAATATAGCTGAGATTGTTTCAGTTCCTGCAAGTGCATACATTGTAAAATATTTATCAAAATTTGGATTTGCAAGAGTAAGAGCTTAAGAGATGGCTATTTTGATTAATTCAAACCCTTTTCTCCCTTCATTGGTCCAAGAGAAAGTTTTCTCTTTCTTTAACATAGTTGTCAACGGTGTAACCAATGCTGCAAAATCTGGAACAAATCTTCTAACAAAGTTGAATTTTCCAAGAAAAATTTGTAATGCCTTCTTATGATGAGGCAATGATAGCTGTGATATGGCTTTGATTCTGAAAGGATCAATTGCTAATCCTTTCTTAGAAACAATATGACCAAGTAGTTTACCTTGATGTACTGAAAAAGATAGACTTTTTGGGATTCAAAGATATTCCAAATTGCCTGCATAACTGAAAAGTCCATCTTAGATGTATCATATGTTCATCAAAATCTTTCGAAAATATAGTAACATCATCTAAATAAACAAGGATGCATTTATTTAACAAGCTGTGAAAAGCCATGTCCATTGCACGTTGAAACATTGCACCGGCATTTGAAAGACCAAAAGACATTCTTTTGTAAGCATAAGTACCCCACTTGGTGGTAAAATTTGTTTTGTACCTATCTTCTTCTCAAACTAAAATCTGATTATATCCATTGTAACCATCTAGAAGAGATAGTCTATCTGAACTACTGTTCTCAAAATCTGATCCATATTTGGTAGTGGGTAATGATCTTTTAATGAAGCTTTATTAAGATCTCTAAAATCCACACATAATCTTTCTCCATTCTTCTTCTAACAAACAAGATTTTCTACCCAACTTGAATGCTTAACTGTAATACCTGATTCAATTAACTTGGATAACTCTTTCCTCATTAGAGGCTCTATTTTTGGATTTACAGGCCTCTATTTCTGAACTGGTTTAGAATTTGGATGTAATTTGATAGTATGTTGTGTTAAAATTGGATCAAACCCTTTCAAATCTTAGTATCTCTAAGCGAAAACATCTTTAAATTCTTTGCAAAGATCAATAAATTACTATTTTTCAGCTAAGGAACATACCTTTCTAAGAAACAATTTTT
Organism: Taxus chinensis; assembly: GCA_019776745.2. Taxonomy (NCBI): domain Eukaryota; kingdom Viridiplantae; phylum Streptophyta; class Pinopsida; order Cupressales; family Taxaceae; genus Taxus; species Taxus chinensis. The sequence goes on along the minus strand of CM034147.1, from coordinate 229,590,782 downwards.
TCCCTTCATCAACTGAAATTTCTTCATAGTTATCAACATGTGTTGACATCTTAGTTTTGTCTTTTCTTAATTGATATCAGTGAAAGATGTCTTCTAAGTGTAATAGAAGGCAACTTATTTGTTCTTTAATTAAACAATCTGATCACCGTATAAATGTTGTAATTTATCCTGGTTTACTACAGAAAATTCATCTTCTTGCTATCTGATTTGATCATCATTTTCAAAAACCTTCCAATTCAAGTCATTATCAGGTATAGAGGTCTTGACAATTATCTTAATATGAGGCTGAATTTTGTTTTTCTGTGTCTGTTTCAGCACTTCAAAACTAGCACCAACTGCAATAAGTCTGTCTGCATGCTCATTTTCAGTTCTAGGAATGGATTGAATATTAATAGCATCAAAATCTTCCATTAAGTCTAAAAATCTATGTTTGTAAGACTTCATTAATAGATTCTTACAAACATTAAAATTCTTTACTTGATTGATAAACAACTCAGAATCACCAAAGATTTGTAATGTGCTGATACCTTTCTTTCTGGCCCAAAGATGAATTAATGCTTCGTATTCAGCTACTTTACAAGTGCATGAAAATTGGAGACTCAAAGCTGAGAAATACCTTTCATTTCTTGGGGAAGTGAGCATCAAACCTGTCCTTTCTTGTTCTAGCTCCATCAAAATGAAGCTTCCAAATCCCTTCTGCTGAATTTTTTGTTTTGGATGTGGTGTATTTTCTTCATGCATACAATACACACCAAACAAATGTTCTTCAAATTCCTTAAAAGGATCATGGGCATGTTCTTAAACTATCTTTTATCCATAAACATGTTAGAAATACCATCTAATGCTGAAACCTGAGCTACATCATCAAAATCAGACTGATCTAAGGCTAATAATTAGCCACTGCATTTGAAGAGTGAGGCTCAATGTGAAATCTAGCCAATGGATTCTGAATTGATAGTAAATTTGGTGCCGTAACGAGTAGTGAAAAATAAGAAGGACCAATTTGAAGAGAGATAACCTCCTATCTTTGTTGAGATAAGCATAAGGCAAAGTATGGAGATAAATCTACAATAGTAACATCTTGCAGAATAGAAACATTTGGGCAAGCATGTAAGACCTCTAAATTCTTTACACCAACTATTAGTTGCAGTTCATCAAGCTGTAAGACACTCAAGGCTCATTGCAGACCCAATTTTTCTACAATTGCTTTTGGCATAACTGTGCTACTTGCACCACTGTCCACCATACAGTTATGAACAAGATGATCTCCAATAATCAATGATAGATAAAACAGTGGTGGCTTCTTGATGTCATGAGCATTTAAGACTTTCTGAACCATCCATTTAACTTCTTTGATGTGATCTTGTTCCATTGTTCTGAGGACCATGTCTGCCTTCTGGACTTCATTTTCTATTGTTTTAGAAGAAATTTGCAACTTAGCTAGTTCATGAGAAAGTAAATCTTGTTGTCCTGAAATACTTAGAGAATCCCACATTGAGATGTTAACATTATGCCTTTTCATTACATCAAAAATGTTAAAATAAGTAATAGTTTTAGAGACAGATTCAACTGTTTTAGCATAGGCCTTAACAAAACCTGATTCTACTTCAGCTTGTCTTTGATATCTGAGGTATAAACAATCATATTGGGTCAAGTTGTAGCTATTTTTATTGTCCTTTATCAGCTGAAACACTTGTTGTTTTTTGAGGAATAACAGGACTGTTAGCTGGTTTTGGGGTTGTAGATGTTGTCTTATCAGTGACAGTAGGCAGAACAGGCTTATTTTGTTATTTTTGACTTTCAACAGCTTTTCCTTGAGCCCTAGTAGTGACTGCAATGAAATCATCCTCATTAAAACTGACTAAATTCTGTTCAGGTGCTTTCTAAACCTGAGTATCTTGCTGCCACTCTCCATTTGAGGCATGGATAATGTCTCAGATTGAGGTTGTGCAACAATACTTATGTTCAGAAAATCATTTGGGTAACTTGTAGCTGAATGAGGTTGATTACAAGGTTGGCACCACTCTTTTGTAGCCATATTAACTAGAACTAAAATGTTAGATAAACTAGGGCCTTTGGGTCAAATTGCCTTTGCTGATAAGGTTGCCTATAATTTTGATTCTATTGGTTAGGCTGCCTATTTTGCTGATTTAGCTAATTTTGTTGATAAGGAGCCTGATAAGGTCTGCTAGGTAATGCAAGCCTATTCTCAATTGAAGTCATCTTGTTCCCCATAGTCTGTAAAACTTTAAATACATCATCTGATGGGGTAGAAACAACAGGTTCTATAATTGTGATAGGTCGAGGAAGAGGTGCTAAATCTACCAAAAAAGGCATTGAAGGCCTTGGTGCTAATTTTCCAGCTTGAATAAGACTATTTTCAGCCCGGATGGTGATATCATAGGCTGTTGGGAGCGTCTCTCCTCCCATATACTGAATCATAGTTGAAATATCACTGTTTAATGCCCTAAGATAATAAAGAAAAGCGTGATTAGATTGAGGCTTGACACTTGCTGGATTTCTTTCCCAAGTTCTGGAAAAATGGATGTTGAAGCTTGACATAAATTCATTGGGAGACCTTTTAATGGTAGATAGTTATTCTATAAGAGATAAATGATCTGAATTATCTTGAAAAAATTTCAGCAATTTATCACCTTAGTCATCCCAAGTTCTTATGCATCCAATCTCTAGATTTATATACCACTGCAAGGCTTGTCCTTTAAGAGATGCAACTAAAAGTTTCAAAGCTACATCCTCATGAGTAATATTATGAACTGCACATACGACTGTGACATCTTTAATGTTCTCTATAGGTGTCACCTAATTTTCACCAGTGAATGATGGAAAACTTTTCATGGCAGCATTAGGGATGTCATGGTAAACTGGGATTACTAATGGGCTGCCATTAGTAAAGGTCACAAAATTCCTTGGTGGTTGAATAGCCATTTGAAAAACTGGGATTTGAATTAAAATATTGACACATAGTGAAGGAATACTAGGAGGAGGGTTATCAAAACCATACCTATTATAAGGTAAAGTATTACCAACTCTTCTCCTTCTAGTAGAATTCAAAGGTAAAGAAACAAACTCAGGAGGAATTCCTCTTACTGATGATCTTGTAGTTACCTTAGGCATGGAACATGCTACAATACTAGTTTGAAATTAGCCCTATGGAGTCACCAAAAGATCTTAAATTTTTTAGAATAAATTGCTGCAACTTGCTCCCGAAATTCACTTTCGTAACTATTGTAAATCTACTATCTGCTGTAGATAGTCATAACTTGCATGCAGATCTGATGCGCTCTCCCATCGAGCATGCCAAAAACTATTATATCTCAAAAGTACACCCTATAGAGAGATGGTTGTAGGTGTTCTAAGCTTGCAAAATTGATCTCTCTCTTTCGTAGATGCAATGGAAACACATTAGGTCTGTGGGTGTACTTATTTTGAGGTGAGTCTCTGGTATAAAGGTCAGTTCCTTATTGATGTATCCTAAACTGATTTCTAGGGTTTAAGGGTAAAAGATGACTGTAAAATAATTAGAACTAAGGTGATACACCAAATTTATATGAGGGCTTTGAATGAGTATATGCACAATTGATATGTGAAAGCATTCTTGATGCACGAACCAATAGTTTTCTGCAGAATGTTAAGGGTGAAACACTTCGAGGTATTGAGGGAAAGTATCACAACAATACTGCTAAGCTAAACATGCACATTAATATCATGCAGAAATTACTAAATTTTACAACAGGGTAAGATGATTAATTAGGGAATTTGCATTCACAAGATTAATTGAAACATACAAAACACTGCAAATAATTTGGAAAGGCAGAAAATACTTCACATTTAAAGGGAAAAACTGGCAGAAATTGTTTCAGTACTCCTATATCCAAAAATTCCTCCTTGTGCTTTGCCAAAGTACACAATATATAGCAACATATTTTTCCCCACCCTTCCTAAAAATAGATTAAGGCTTGTACTCACCCATGCATCCTATTTATCCTTTATTTAATAATAGATAAAGGAATAAAAATAGAACATGTAATTACAAATATGCATTAATAGCTTTATTTACATTACAATCAAACTGAAGTTGACTGTTTTATTTGTAAGAAAATAAAGGTGAATAATTTGTTAATAATAAGCTTGCTTGCTGGATAAGTCTCTTTCCTTGTGCATGTGAATTTGTCTTCTTGTATGTTCTGTCCTCTTGTGAAGGCATGCAAAAAATAACTCCTTGTTTGTGAGCAAAATAATTACAATACTTGCAATATTTGTAAAAATAACCATCCACACATCCATTTGATGGGGACCACCTCCATGCTCAGATTTTGATGTTGACATTCATTGTCTAAGTGGTCACATTGGTGACATACTGCAGATCATCTTCAAATCTCTTGACCGTGGGGACCACCTTTGCACTTGATCACTGATATCCATTTGATTTGGCCACCTTTATGGACTTAGCACATTATTGAATTTAAAATGTATATGGGGGCACTTTTGTAAAAGGCCACCTTGGTAACACATGCTATAATATATAGTTGTCACCTTCGATTAAACACGACCATGTAATACTTGTCAGCTTTTGCATTTGGATAACACTTGACTATAGTTTATAACCATTACCTTTTGGGTGATCATCAGTGAACATGATTCAGTCGGCACTTTACATTATTTGAAGTTGGACTATAGTTGATCCTTTTGACATTACAAATGCAATGATTTTTTTGTAATCATGGGGCTGGCCCCCTCGTGACGATGACTCACCCCTTCAATAGTTGGTTGGTGACATGGCTGACTTTAGAGCTCACTTTGATATTGGTGATCATTTTGTAATCGTTGATCTCTGTACTTTGATATCTCAGGCCATCAATCTTGAAACTGTAGTTAGGGTTTTGGCTTGTACTGAATTTTTTCGATGGCATCTCACCTAGGTATTTTGCTTTGAACTTGGGGATCGATCCTTGAGTGTTGATTTGTTGTCCTTTTGCTTTACGACCATTGATCTTTGATGGTGGTTGAGTTCAAACTAACCCAATGTTTGAGCTCAGGCTTGGTCAATCAGTTTCTAATAATCATTTCATTTGGATCTTCTGTCTATGGGAAAATCCTTGGAAAAAAAATTTCCAACTCCATTGTTGGTAACTTGAAGCTTGACTCCCATTGCAGATTGGTTCTTTGGATCTTCTCTTGCACCTATATTTTCTTGTCATTCGCTCTATTTGAGTTTTCTGAGGAGGTGCTGTGATCTTTCCCTTGGGTTCAATCTCATTTTTGTTCAAAATATCTTTGTGTGTTGTACAGTCATGTGAGGATTCTTAGTAGACACCGTTTTTTGCACTCGAACTCTGCAGATTTCTGTAACCGTTCCTCTATTTGATGAGGGAAGGTAAGTCCCGACCTCCTTGGGTATTGTTGTTGATTCATCATTTCCATTTTGTCTTTCAGAAATATTGATAATCCTTTCTTTCTTTGCATTTTATGTGGTTTCGTGGTTCGACCTTGGTCATTTCGAGTTGAAACTCATTCTGAGCTTCCACTTATTTCTCTAAATTCAATGACTTCAAGGGTTTTGATAAATCCAATTTAGTCAGTGAGTTCTTTTTCTTACTCCATTTCATTGCTACACATTAATGGGTCTTCATTTATTGGCCAGGATCTATGCTTTCTGAGACATGGGTACTTTAGATGAGTTTTGAGAAATTCTTCAACTTTGTGTAGATAACATCTGTAAAAGTTTTGAAATATTGGTTTTCATCATGCACTATAATTAAATTTTGGTTTTCTTTGTATTTTCACGCTTCGGCCATTTATAAAAAGAGCTTGAAAAGACTCTATGATATCGTGTTTTCTGCTATGTAGCTCTGAATAACTTTGTATGAGCTCATTTTTTCTTCATTACTCCATTTGGGCATTGAAAGTTTTGAGAAACTTATGGTTTTGCGGTTTTCTGATCATCTTCAGATCCTTGAGCTTGATTTGAGAGCCATTTCTGTGCAACATTTACTTTGTATCCTCCTTCATTGCAGATTCGAGTCTGAGGTATTTGTCACTTATGTATCTTTCATTGTTTTGGGTAGTAGTATTCTAAGCTCAAAACTTCTCATTTATTGTTGGCGAGTCTGTTATTGACCTCTGTCTAAGTTTTACCAAGATCTGTATCCTCATTGTTTTTGCCATTTGATTCTCGAGACACTGATAATAAGATTCCTTTTATATGGTCTACATATTTTGCATTTTTCTACTAAAACCTTATTCTATCATTATGCAGAGCTCTTTTATAAAGGTTTCTGGTAACTTTTCTATTCTTGACTAAAACTACGAAATATTTTGTTCTTTATTTGAGTTTTATTTCATCCCAAGACTTGAATACTTTGATGCTTTTTAAACCTCTGAAGTCTCACCTTTTGGGTTAATCTCTGGTAACATGTAGTTGCAGACTTTTTGAACTCTGAGGTTGATTATGTAACTTTTCATTTACGGACCTTAACTTGATCTATGAATAATTTGGAGCTGCTTCTTGTACCTTATGGGAATGATCTTGTAGCATTTTTTGTTCTATTAGTCACTCTCTATAACACTATACCGTCATTCCTTTTGATCTCTTAAACTCCACATTTTGTGGATTTTCCTGAGTGTTGTTACTTATGTTCTATCAAGAAACTTTTGAGGTCAAATCCTGCATATTTTTAAAATGGCTTATGAAAACTCTTATTCTTGTTTTCTTATTGATTTTACAACCTAGGAGTTCTTAGGATGCTCACACATTTAATCTTATGCCACTTTGATGCTTCTGTACTACATTTTGACACACTTAGTTGGTGTTTTGATACTCCATTCACTTGTGTATTAAAACATGAAGCACTTGCTTTAATTAAATAAAATCTTGTATCCTAAAATGATCAATTAGACACTTGCATGCTTATCATTTGTTCAACTGTAAATCATGAAGCTTCATAGTATGCTTTCCTGAAGTTGTTATATGTATTGCATACGTCATTTATGTTGCTGCAACCTGATTTCTGGTGCTTCGTATTCACTTCTGTACCTTGAGCTTATTGCTTAGAACTGTATGATTCATCTATACTTGACCTTTTCCTTGCATAAACGGTTATACTTATTTGATCCTTACTTTGTCAAAAAAGATTATGCTTTTATCTGAATCTCTACCTATGTTGTAGAATTTTTCCTATTTGGTTCACTGGGTTGTACTTCAATTTTCCAAAAGTGCTTCTTATTTTGATTCTGAAGATGATTCTGTCACTTTGTTGGAATACTGTAATCTTATTTCTTTTACTTAGATTATTTATTTCCTTGATAGTATTATTTCTGGCATGCTGGAAAAATTGAAATGTTGATTTTTCATGGCGAAGCCATGGCAATTTTTTTCCAAAATCTTCTGTTTTCATTCTGTTTCAGTTGTAACCCTTTTTTTCAGTTAACTTCAGTTTCTTGAAATATGAATCTTCTTCTTCAGTTGAAAACTGAAACATGTAATTTTATTTGCCAATCTATCTCTTCCTGTACTGTAACTTCTTCCATTTGTAGGACAGTTACTAAAACTTGAGTTACATTCTTCCTTTATTCCAACATGTAATTAAGACTTATCTATTTTTATGCCATACGATAAGAGTCATTAAAATTTGCAATCTGTGCTTATAGTGAAAGACTTAATTTATTTCTTCTTGGCTGCAACCGGTACCTGCACACTTAAGAAAACATTTACAAAATATTTAGGATTTTTAGCCTCTCTTATGACCCTGGTTTTCTTATTTTCTTCTTTCTCCTTCTTTCTGAGTGAGTAAAACATGTATGCAGTTTGATCTTCAAGTAAACTATATCTCCTATTGTTAAGAGATTCATATGCATGAGTTAGGACAATATAGGAATATGGATTGATCCCTGAGCTCGTAACTAATAGTTCTCTCTTTCTTTCTTTTCAGGTACAATGACTTCTACAACGAAGATGAAGAAGGAACAAATCTTGAAATGGAGATGTCTCGACCAAAGAAGAAAACCCCCAAGGCAATGATGCGTTCATTCATACTCCTTTATTTTCTTTTTCATGCATGTGTACCTCTTATTTTAGTAGTTGTACTTTAATTTTCAGTTACATCCCACGGCTTGTGTGGGAAACATTTGAAAATTCCTTATGAATAAAACATTGAATTATGAAAAATGAGTTGTGCATTTCTTTATGCATTATAACTTTCTGTGTGGATTTAATGATGAATTAAAAAACTCAGTAATACAATTGAATGTCTTAATCACAAAGGAAATAACATTAAAGAAAACTTGTAACATCCAGTAATTAACTTTGATTTCTTCAATCAACACTTATGTTTGTTGTCCCAAAACTTAGCATTTCATCTATTCTGCAATTGAATGTCTTCATCAAGATAACATAGCTATCCTTTGGGCCTTGTTTTCTTTTGCTAAAAATAGTCATGAAATTGCAGACTACGTGATCTGTTACATTTTTTAACAACACACATAGCTACAGATTTCATGTAATCATGAATTAATTCAATAGTAACCATATTCTATAAAAGAATCTCCCCTAGCTTAGGTATACTTCATCAATGCTATCCATCATAACAAAGTTTTGAGTTGCCCATTTTTATTATGAAAGCTAAGGAGAGGTGAACCATTCTAGGAGGAATGAATCCGGTTGAAACTATGGGATTCAGTTCAACATCTCGGTTAAGCATTTTGTTGAAAAGTTCATGAGCATCCACAATTTTACCATTTCACCTTTGCTTGAATTCCTCAAAATATTTTCTAACGAACCCACTTTTCACATAACCATTAATAAAACCACACAAGTTTAAATGGTATTTCGATACTAATATTTTAGAGCCCCTCTAAGTAGTTAACGTAGTCCACGTATTCTTATGTTATCTTCAATAACCAAGAATATAAACCCAGAATGGCCAGTACATGTTTAATGGTGTTTGATGATAATGTTTGGAGATCCCTTAGGATAGCAAGGATGACTAAGAAATCCACACATACCCACATACAAGTTTATTGTAGATGCAATGGAACAAGGTTTGTTCACACCAATACTAGAAATCCCTCCATTGAAATTATAAGCTTCTGCCAAATACAAACAAGGAAGAATCTTACATGGTTAGGAAAACTCCATACAACCACATCTCTTGAGACACTTGTTAGGAAGATCACAGACCCCATAAGAAACCACCAAACTGAGCTTGAGCTACATTGAGGACACCCACAACTCAAGGCAAGAGATCAAACCAATAACAAATAAGTTACAAATAAGATTGAGCCAATGAAGAAACACACAAAGATCTACAATAAACTGATGGAAACAGGACAACAAATAAATGGTTCAATCTCAGAAAGAAACCCCACACAACAATATCTTTTGAGGCCCCACCAAATTGGGAATAAGGAGGCACAAGTAAATGGAACCCAACACTTAGACTTAACCCCATGAGCTTGAACAAGTCTGCACAACCTAGATGCCAAAACATGGCTCCAGCTTCATCCATGGTGGATATAATAATTTTTTAACTGATGGATGTCCATGCCATGTTCCAAAGTTCCCATTTGCGCATAGGTAGGAAGGAGGCTGGAAAGGTCGTGGGATTTAGATTTACACCTGCAATTGTATTTACTTTTACATTTCTAACCCTTAAAAAAAACCTGATTCACACCTATCTAGCAATCATTACAGTCGATGATGCCACGTTTCAGGAATTTAATCAAACATTTCAAATGCCAAATGTGTGCATCCACCATTGCATACATATCTGCCAGAGCACAAGTGCAAAAAAAATCTGATAAATCCTCCTTCGGTGCAGGCTAGTTGGAAGCTGACAAAGGGCGAATTGATCATGTTAGAGACAAAAATTTGAAGCACCTCATGACCTCAATATTCTTTTTCTTACACCAAAAAATAATGGTAGGCAAAGGTTGTTTCCTCACAGGGACAAGGAACTTGCTGAAATGATCCATTTTCTGCTAAATTTGCAATGCTAACTTGGGTTTCTGTGTGGTTGAGGCACCTGGATCGAAACTAAAGTGCTTCTATCGTCATGCAAGGAAAAATTATAGGTCTTACTGGCCATTAAGCATGCCCATGTGCCTTGTCAGGCCACCTACAACACTCAATCACCCTCAACTAAACACATTCACACACTTCTTTGTTTATCTATATTTCTTTAATTATCTTTTAATGTGATTTCATAGCTCGCACTACACCCATTAAAACCCTGGTTAATAACTAATGAGATCTTAAAGATGAATCCAATTCGACCTTCTTCCTGTAACTCCTTCCAAAGTACTTGTAATCCTCTCTTAATTGTTGTTAAACGTTTGATCCTTGCATAAGGAGGCGGTAGTCTCGAAACTAAATGGTAATTTACCCTCAAGTGGAGTTTGCACTCATCACCTCATCCAATGTAGGTAGGAAATAAGATTCAATAACTTGAGTATGAATAAACAACCTTGTGAGAATTGGAAAATGTTCTTTTAATCAAACAAATTAAGCAAGTTATTGACATATTATAGATGATCCTCGTTTTGAAAACTTGAGCTTAAGCTAACTAGTCAATAGTATAAAAGAAAGAAGTTCACCTTTGTGAGAAGAATTGTTCGAATCAAAATATGAATATTCTATATTGTAAAGTTAGGTCTTGAAATACATTTTTGGTAAATACATAATCTTAAAAGACTTTACACCGTGCGATGTCCTTAACTATAGCCATGTATTGTGGTTGGACTTTTACGTTGTGCCTTATTGATGAGAAAATTGAATTGTTCATGTTGGGTGTTGTATGTTTCCTTATTTCCTTTGTGGTCAACATTTTGTCAAGCTTATTGAGAGTTGGTTGTAACCCCTTTTGGTAACCTGTGTTGATGTGTAAACCCCAAGTAAGTCAAAAATAAAAAACTATCTCAGTTTTTTAGGGTTGTATCTATGTGTGTGTTTTAGAGGACGTTACAATAATTATGATATGTACATCTATCTGTCTGTTATGTGTGTATGTGGGTGTGTGTAAAATTTGTGTGAATTTAAATTTACCAATTCTATTGAGAAATGTCATGTCTTTGCAAATCAAGATTAGACCCTTTGTTAGGAAATTAATGTTTACATTACATTTGAGGTGTTAGTAACTTTGTAAATATACAAATGTAATTATGATTGTAATAGTGAACTTGTTAATAAAAAAATTACTAATATAGGTTTTGGTGGTTAGTCGTATAATATTAAATAGGTTAGTGGTTCGAGTGTTATACCGACGAATATTATTCCAGGATATTAGTTATAACTCCTCCCTATTATTTCAAGGTTGTTTTGCTATTTGTTTGGCTATATCAAAGCCAAGCACCATACGTTTGATATATTGAATGAAATATTATATTATTTGAGAAATTATTTTGTTATTTTCCATGATGGTCTGCATGGAGCTCTATATTTTGTATCAGAGCAGGTAAATCCACCAACAAAAATGAGTGTGGATTACTTCATGGAGAGTTAAATCTATTTAAGGGCTTTTCCAAATTTTTGGTTTCCTAGTAATAAGTGAATGAAGAATTGATGTAGATATGTTTTATACGTAACAATTTATTTGTACATCTTCTGAGCATAGATCCCATTAACAGAAGAACACAGCTTGATGGAGCTTAAGTAGTAGAAGGACCTGTTCGTTTCTAACCGATGTGTTTTGCTTTATTGGTCTCAGCATTGAAGTTTGACATCAAAAGTCACACACAATCGTGACACGTTCATTAAAATAATGAGATAAAAAAATGAAGAGCGAAGGGATCCGCGTGCCTATGGAGATTAGTTTGAGAAATTGATTGTTTCTCTTAGCCTCTTCCTGACCTTCTGTTGCAACATTGACTGATAAAATCTTTGTGCTTCATATTATTTTCAACCATCGCATCCACCTCAATCACAGTTTTGAGCCATAAACATCTAAATATTTCTGCAGAGATTACAACGGGCGTATAAACATCTGTTTCGAGGATCATGCTAACAGATCTATGGAGGACGCAAGGTTGAAGAAATTTCACGAGCTTCCTAGTGGCGTGTACATACTTTATTGAAATATTCAAGAGTCAACCGTGCCTTATTTTTTTAGTCAATTAAGTCATAGTTAAGTAGTAATGTGTTAAATATATATATATATATATATATAGATATATAATGTTTGTAATAAGTCTTATATCTGTGTAGTTTTGTTTAATATAAATTTAGTTGTCAATCAAAGTCGTCACTTAGATTTGAAAGTTTCAAAATCAGATTCCTTGTGTCATCTAGTGTAATAGGTTAACATTAGGAGTCTTTATATTCAGATTTTAAGAGCCAAAATTAATTTATTGTAAAAGGACACATTATCAGGTATATGACATCATATGAAGACATTTAATTTCACATTACGAGGGAAAATTGTCACAATAAATCCAATGTGGAGACTATTAAGCTTCAAATCCTTATTCGTTCTAAGTAAGTAGTAACATATTGGAGGTCGGAGGCAATGGAGGGTGGAGAGCGATCAATGCTTCTCATCACTAACCAATGACAGGGCCACATTTTGATATGGTGGCATCTATTTTTCAGTTGTTTGGTGTGTGCAGAATAAAACTATGTGTAGTTTCCTTTCCCTAGTTGATTGAAACAAGGAGAATGTGCATTTTTGAATATGATAATAGTTGAATAAGTGGGTATCTAAACTGGAGTGATCCTCTAACTACTAAAAACCTTCGACTGTCATATGTCTAACATCGATCGGCCGGTGAAAGAGTGTTTACTTGAATTGAAAGAAAGAACTGTTCAGTTTGGGTATGTAGGTGAATCGATGGAAGTGTGATCATCCGGTATGGGATTCACTATGGTGAAGCAGATTGATCATGTATAGCAAGATCCAAACAATAAGATCCTACCCACTCGGATGCAAATCTAAAAGTATGTGGAGGCATACGATTCTTTTTCCAGTTCTTTAGATGTTCTTTCTTCCCATCTAAACACTAAGGGGATAAATGTTAAGAAACTAATGTTTACATTATATTTGAGGTGTTAGTATTTATGTAAATGTACAAATGTAATTACAATTGTTATAGTGAATTTGTTATTAAAAAACTCACTAATATAAGTTTGGGTGGTTAGTCATATAATATTAAATTGGTTAGTGGTTGGAGTGTTATACGCATGAATATTATTCCGAGATATTAGTTATAACACCTCCCTATTATTTAAGAGGTTGTTTTCCTATTTTTTTGGTTATATAATAACCATGTACTGCACATTTGATATATTGAATGAAATATTATATTGTGTGATAAATTATTATCTTATTTTCCATGTTTAGAAGTTGATGGTTTTAACAAATTCCTTCATTGGTCTTAAGTTTCAACGGATTTATTATCATTATCTCCCTCTTGTTTGGTGTATCATTTATTATCCTGCCAAAGGAATGGATATTGCTTTGACATTAGCAATTACATATTTGTATTGCTTCCAATAAGAATGTGCCATTTATTTTTAAATGTTGCTACGCTAAAGTTTGAAGCTTTGAATTTTTTAATTTGAAAAGCTTTTATTGGTAGTTCCCTTTATTTCGCACTATCGAGGGGAAAATGGCATGTTACGCATTGAATTCATTTCTTTTCATGCATTTAATGCATTTTCTTTGTGCTTTGCATGGAGAAAAGGGGAGGTCCTCTCACAGAGTGAATGCATTTACTGTGACCTATTCAATGCATTCACTATAGACTATGAAGTGTTAGTTGATTTTGTGTGGCTCGAGGGAGGAAATATTTGATGGTTTGAGAGTGTCTTCTTCCTTGCATTTTCGTGATTGCCCAGAGATGAAATAGCATGAAGAACAGGAAGGTGAGTCTCTTTTGGCATCTGTTCTACACGAAATCACTGAATGTGCATTTTTTTTAAGTTTCTCTGTTGCTGTGTTAAAATCTATTGGACTGTGTTCGGTTTTTCTCCAAGTGCAAGAAAATCAGTTTCAACAACTTATAGCTTCATTTACCTATTAATGCTTGTCTCATTTCATATCCAGGACTGAAAACAGTGGCCAGTGCTTGAGTCTTTGCCATCATATGGTCGAGGCAGGGAACTAAGTGGAGGATGGCATAATAGTCTTATAACTGCTTTAAGTGTGATAGATATTATTAAAATAGGTATTAATGTGCTTCCTTCCGAGTAATCTTAAACAACTAATATCGATGCTTAGTTTACCTGAACTTGCTTAAAGCAAAGAGCAATGCTGTAGGACAACATTGGAATACCCCTGGCAAAAATCCACATACAAATATTGCTAATCAACGTAATTTTTGCACGAGGCTATGAAGATTTTAGAAAATTTCTTTCCTAAAATTAGAAAATATGTGCGTGGAATTACTTGGACTGTTTCCTATTGTGGTTTTGTTGCGAGCAATCTATGCTAAAATATGACATGAAAAAGATGCTCTCCAAGTGTTTGTCAAAATTCTTCTGGTTAAAAAGAAAACATTTACACATTAAAAATGAATAAGACACAAAGACACAAGGAAAAAAAACTCTCCCCCATTTTAACTTTTATTTTAAGTTTTGAACTAAAAAAGATTTACCAACCTTTCTAATAGTTATACTGTTATACATCCAAAAATACTTGCAATTCTCTCAGATTGCAACAGTCAATAGAATATGACAATGGGCCTGCACCCTCAAAAATAAAATAATAGAAGTCTCTCTAGGCCAGGAATATGCAGACCCCCATTCTGCAATCTGGTATAATCAGGAATGAAAATAAGAATTCCAAGACTGACTACAAATAATATCTCTCAAAGAAGCTATTGATAATGCACTCGTTAAAAGGCCATCCTTCCTACTTATTCTCTGAATTTCACCTTCTACAGATTTATCTTTTCATCGCATATTGGGATAAGAATATCAGTTCAGAGAAAAAAACACTTGAAATGAAAATCTTTGAAGAGATCTAAGCACCATTTACTCATAACAGCCACAAAAAATTCTATATTTACAAAATTATATGCCCCAAATTTGGGTTGTTAACACATTTGGTCATTGTATCTCAATACAATAATTAAAAGTACAATTTTAATTTGTAACTAATTACTCTATAGAACGGAATCCCCACAAATAGGCACTCTAATTTACCTTATAAAAAAAAATGGGTACAAGACATGGGTTATAACCTTGAAAATACAAGGAGGATTTCCATACATAATACTTCATGTTTCTGAAGTTGCTAGAAAAAAGCATAAACAAATTTTTCCAATAGCACATTTGCATGCTCACCTATTAGACAATTGCCATTAAGACTAGACAGTAAACCAAAATTTATCCACAAGAGAATGAATTGCTCTTGTGACTGTCGAAAATTGCATGTAAACTGTCAAAAAATAGGTGTTAGCACCAAACAAAGCAATATAGTAGAACTCAATATGCCAGTGTTGCAAGATCCACAGGAGCTTTTATATGACCAACTCTCTTTAGTGCTCCACCTTATTTTAATTTAAAAGGAAATGTAATGCCCTGTTCGGCATCGACTCTCGTGATTACGTCCTTGTCCTTTTGCGTGAGATTGGAAGGAGGAGGTCGTTGTGGCTAGTCTTGTGCAGTTAATGCGTTCCACACAACTGAATGAAGAAAACATTTATCTTGCTCTTCTCCTAGCCTATGCGCCTTTATATTTTCTTTTTCTTTTTCCTTGCCTAGCTTTGCAATTATATGAGCTTCTTCAACGAGTCACTAAGTTGGCAGGCATAAAGTTTTTGGTTGGAATTATCACACCTTACAAGCTACAGCTGAAATGTTTGCACCAAGAGTTTGATGCTGTCCTCAAATCTGATGAAGGAAAAGTTTTATATATCATTTGGTAGATGCCTTTCAGGGTCAGGAGCGTGAGGTAATCATTATTCCTTGTGTCCGATCTTCAGGTCATGGGGTTGGCTTTGTAGCTATCTTCCTAAAAGACAAGATATACTTGAATTGTCAAGTAGGACCATTTCCCTAGTTGACCGCAAGGGTGATTGGCCTGAATTAGATAATAATATATTTCTCTCAATGAAAACATAAGCATTGCGTGGCATATCAGGATGGAAGTTGAAGTAATAATGCAGTCAACTAGGTTGTAGCTGGCAGTGGATGATAATTTATGGTTTTGTCCTTGCGTGAGGGAGATGGGAGTCGGTGGAGTCCCATTTTTCCTCACCTAGATCTCTTTTGGATCCTTTATTCAATGTGCATGGTTGGGAGGCACGTTTTTCTAGAGCTACGGGCATTGATGGAGGGAGAAAAACATGTTTTAGTGTCTCTTATCCCTTTTCGCAGTTTTGTTCTTGTTCCTTCTACACAAACCTCTCGGTCATGACATCTTCTTCCTGTCTCTGCATTGCTACGACTTGCCTTCCTTCCTGTGTGTGGGAGTTGAAGATGGAGAAATGGGCATGGATTCTCAAATTCGTGTTGTGCAGGAAGTTTCAGTGGAGCGTAGAACTGAAATTTTCTCCCAGGAAAGTGTCGTGAGGAAGTGGTTCGCTATATGCAGCAGCTACAGGGTAGAGAAGTAAACTTACCTCAGAAAATCAGTGGCCTCCAGGGGGAGTAAGTGCGACAGCTGCTGCAGGGTGAGCCCAGGGAACCGTGGTGTTGATCCTGTTGTTTTGGTTGCACGCGACCACAGTGGAGACTAGTTGTTGCAGAATCTTGCAGCTGTAGTAAAAGAACGAGGTAAAGTCTTGTTGAGCTGTCTTTCCTTTTCATTTTGGAAAGTCACTTCTGTCCAGGTGGTGAATTTAACATGGAAGAAGCTCGATCAAATCTTGAAGGCATTTTTAGGGTCTAAACTAGATGTGAGTGCTCAAATGAGTCCCCTTCTATTGCAAGAGAATGAATTTATAGTCCTTATTCCATTCACAAAGAAGCAGCGCCCAAATAGTATCAGTATTAGTGGAATGAATTTTAAGCTAGATATTACTGAAAAGGTTTGCAACAAAGCGTAAATAGTGAGAGTTATGATAGATTACAGTCATGTTGTAAAGGGAGCATATCAAGGGAATCTATTTGTGAGTCTTCAAGAAATCATTCTCTAGCCATCGCAGATAATGCTTGGCATGATATCATTTCAGATATAACTCTGCTGAATACTTCATCAAATATTTTACATGACGAGCAGTCTTCAGCCAGTGCCAAAAGTGTGTTGAAAAAAAAAAGAAGAAGAATGAATTGCATGATAATGACAAAGCTGATGAGAGCAGACCGGTTGATCTTTCATTAAATTCCTTTTGATTCTATGAGCTTAGAAACGGTAAAAAAACATAAGGATCTAGACAAAAAAAGGTAAAAAATGGAAGGTATCATTACCATGAATCCTCAGTAGTAACAGGAAAATCGACTAAGAATGCCAGATCTTCTTTTATTGAAATCCATGATGAAAGGAGCCATGCACTTGGTGGACATATTATTTGTTCAAAAGAATGCTCAGCAACTGATCCACAAGAAATTTATTCTTCTAGGCTTTTAAAGCTAATTAGGGATACAGATAGTGAGACGAGAACCCTCTGCAAGAGCTTGAATGAAAAACTCAAAGAAAAAAGAAAACTGTGGGAGGCAAAGGGAAGTTCTCTCATATCCTTTTTGCTTTGCAAAGGCCAATAAAGATCTTCATGGTTCTAAGCATTGTTAATGGGTTCTTGGAAAAACACAACACATGCAAGCCTCTTGGAGCAATATCAAAGGAGCATTGAGGCAGCTCTGCTGTCATGGATTTGAAGAAGTTACCATGGATGACATTGAGCAACTTGCAAAGCCTTGCCCAAAGTTTACCGGAATGGTTATTGTTTCTCTTGCGTGGTATTTGGGACACCGTGTGGGTGAGGAGTGTGAGTTTGGTGAAGAAATAATTTTGGGACTGCGGGGAGAAGGGGTCTGCACGTGTGTGGCCATGAGATGTAGCATTTAAAACAGGCATGATAAGCCCTAACCCTCTCTCTTAATGATTTATTTCTTTTAGCATTTAGATAAATCAATATCTGCAATGTTGTTTGAATGTTGTAGATGTGGGTTTCTTTTGGAATGTGGATGTGTTTTTGTTTTACTAAATAGATAGCATTTGGAATCTGGATATCATATAACATGTATTTATGCATATTGACTCCTTCTTGAAAGAGATGCTAAAAAAGAGACGAGTTTTCCAAATGACTTTTAATCATAATTGCATGAACTGATCTCTCCCCCTTTACAATTTATCTTATTTACTGTTTGAGTAGAAGAAATCTCTAAATCGATTCTTGCCTACTGATTTTATAATGTTGGTTTATCTTTTGCCTTGATTATTCCTTTGAATGGTGGTTTCTGTAGAAAATAGTATGGAGTGTGAATGAGATTTATAATTTTTCTTGTATTGTTTATACTAAGTAGAACATGGCTTGAAAAAGGGAATTTCTGAAATGACTGTATTTGGATTTTACTGTGGTTTTATAATAATTTAAACTCCCACTAGGATTGGGGCTTCTATTTGGGAAGATTCATACTAGTTTTATTGGCCCTTCTAGATAGCTCAATCTGAGTCATTCGATTATCATTTACCTCGGGGATTATTGAAAATCCCTCACCAGGCCCTCTGCTATTATTATTATTACTATGAGCTTATTATCAAGATTGGAACCCTCCTGAAGCATGCGTTAATGGGTTTTCTATGACCTTTACGAATATGTTAAGCACGCAAGTCACTATCCTGTGTGGATAATTCTATGGCTTAATTTTTGAGGTACTGCTTGGATCTTTGAATCGGTTAAAGTAATATTGGATACATCGAACTCTTATGAATGTCAAAATTCTTCAAGTTTGATTGATATGTGATGCCCTCATGCATATGAATTCAGGCAATGCTTGAAACATGAAATTTTAAATTTATCTTATACTTTGACCTTGAAGCTTGTCGAAAGACTTTTGGTAGGAAAACAGATGAATAAGGAATTTAAGATAACTACCCTAAAATGGAGTCTTGCATAGCCTTAAGTAAAGGTGACAGCTACCATAATGGGACTGTACATACCATGCATGACAGTAAGGATATAAGTCCACCTGAAATTATTTAACTTCATTTTATCGAACAATAATTTAATACCCATAAATTGGGGTATGCAGGTGGAGGTTGAATTATATAACAGGGTATATTATGTTATCAGGTAACCAGTAAGGATACCTAAATAATATATGAACTTGTGGATTGGTGAAATCTTTGTTAACATTTAAGTATATTCTTAAAATTGTGAGATAAATATCCAAATTATACTTACATATCACTGATTATCTAGGAAGGTTTGACACTTCGGTAATATAGATGAATAATATAAGTTTGATACTTGTATATATTGTGTAAACTTAATGTCATTGGTGCTTTTCTTTAATTGAAAGATAATATTGTTGGATACTTATATATGTGAAGTAGGTCGAGGGTATTAGGTGAGCGTTATTATTATTATTGTAATTTAAGTATAATTTATTGCATGGTTAAGGTTGTGTATCTAGTCACTTGGAATTGTGTCCTTATGTAAGCAGATCTTAAAGAAGTGAACATTAATGAGTAGAAAATGTATTATCATGAGATGTGCAGTTAAGTTTTAAATGTATTATAGAAAGTTATTTGACAAGGAGTATTGCAAGCTTTCATTTATTTAAATACTAGATGGCATAAATTATTAGGTGAGGTTTATATCTTATCATGCTCAGTTCTAGCGAACTGAATCTAATAAATATTTGTGCAGATGGATTATGCGAGTAGATTAAAGGAAAAGAGTGTAAAAGTTTAATCAGTTCAAATTATGAAGTTCTTTGTAGAAAGTTCAATGCGTTGTAAATTTTATAACTTTGCTTGCAAGGAGTTTAGAAGATCTCTTGTCTTGGTATGTTCGGAAAGCCACGTGGTGAAGTGTTCTTTCCCTTTGGTTGTTAGACTAGTAAATTACCTTGGTGAGAAATAATATTCAATCATTACATTGGCATAAGTATTGTAAAACCTTGATTTTAAGAACAAAGTGTAAAGTCAAACTCTCTAACACCTTTTAATGATGTGATATAAGTAAGATTGAATGGAATGGTTAACCCTTATATAAGTTAACTAAAATATCTGTATATTCAGATAAATTAATGTAGAGATGACTTACCTGAGAACAAGAGATTCCTGAAGTACTCAAAGGTGAAACTATCCTTGTAAAGTAAATTTTTTTCTATAAATTGATATCCCTAGCTAAACTAGTGAACACTACTCTTTTTTGGTGAACGCCTAAAACAAGCTAAAGGAAAAAAAAAATAGTTAGTTTCTAATAAGATTTAACAAGTAAGAGAAGAAAATTTAGAAACCACACAATTTATCTCTCAGCCTATTTGAAAGTAAGTAGTTTCCTTTTTATAAACTCCTTCAGTTAAGCCTAAGTAAAAGCGTTAATAATTACGTATAAAACCCCAAGATCCAATTAAACCCTAGTAATAACTAATGACATCTTAAAGAGGAATTTAACTTGACCTTAACTCTTTCCCATGATACTTTGTAAGTTCCTCTTGATTTTGTTGAACACGAATTCTTGTTGTAGCAAGGTAATGAACAAGTTCTAGTAGCGTAGGTGTTAATAGATGGCCTTGTGAAATTAAATTACCCCTTTCTCCAAATAACAAATTAAGCAAATAAATGACAAAATAGAGAAGATTTAAAGATGATTACTCAGTGTAAAGAAAAATAAACTTAGCTTGGTAAAGATGAATTGTAAGAATCATATCTTGAGTCTCCTTGAAAACGTAAGCTAAGAATTGCAAGACGTCTTATTAACATAAATAAACCTCAAGAATATCTTAGTGTGGTTGGCCCTAACTGTAAGTGTGTTTTGTGGTTGGATTTCTATGTTGTCATGTCGAAAAGAAAGGTGTATTATCCTTTGGGTGTGAACGTTTCCGTGCTGACCTTGTGGTTCCTAGTGTTGGTTGTAACCTTGTGACGACATGTTGTGTCGTGTTATGTGTCAAGCAAGTAAAAAAAAATAAAAAAAAAAATTTTTCTGTCTTTTACTGTGTTGTCCTTGTGTGTGTTTTTGGGTCGTTACACTTGGTATCAGAGCATAGGTTCATGCTCTCGAACCTATGGGCCGGATTGGTGTTATATGATGATGTTACATGGTGGTGGTGGTTTTACATGATGATATTGCATGATGATGATGGTGTTGCATGATGGTGGTAGATATTGGAAGAGTAATGTGCTTTAAACGTGATGTGATTAATGTCGTAATTGTGATATTGTGAACGCACATGATGTGTATGTCACTTTTTGCGTGTTTGTGATCATGTTGATATGTTGGGGATGGGAGTATTCTCTCACCTTCTTGTGGATTCTATGAAGAGTTCACGTGTGAATTTTTGTTTGAGATGTGTGAAAAGAATTCTAATGTGGATGACGTAGTGTTGGAGCATTTTGGCATATTGTGATATGTGGGTGTATCAATGTGTTGTATGACTAGTTGATGTTAAAAGAAATGAGTTGTATCCTGATGTTTTTACCATGTTCTGAAGAAATGTGTATACCACCTTGTTATGCAGCAATAGATGTTGTGTTGAGATGTACTATGTTCATCGTATGTATGACTGTGCAAGTATGTAATGCTTCATGTTGTGATTTTGGGTCATACGGTGAGTGTATGAACCCTATCGTATGGTGCTTGCACTTTGGGTGCAGAATGTGGTAATGTGATGTGTTACACTCAGTGAATGTATGATCTTGATCTATCCTGTATATGTACCATATGTAAGACGCTATGGTAGTTATGTGTGTGCCATTGTTATGTTAGTGATGTTGTTGTATGTTATGTTGTGAACCTTACGCTAACCGATCCTGAGGGAAATCAATAGAAGTGTATGTTGAGAGTGAGGAATGGTCTACCATGGGTCAATAACTCGAGCTAAAACTCAGTTAGTAGGTAATATGTGATTCTTTCCTCTCTCCCTATGTGGTTGTATGTATGCAACCTTAGTGTATCTATGACTATGTTTAGCCTTGTCGAAGTGGTGGCAGGATGATTCAGATGGAGGTGATGACAGTTGTATTATTGATATGTATTTTATGAGCTGAGGCTCGATGTTCTGAGTGCTAGCAACTTGTTGAGTACCCCTTGGTGGCTAGATAAGGCCACACAGTTATCGTAATGTGACATTATTATAAGTTGATTTTATTCGTAAATTGAGCTTTTTACTTTATTTTGTAAGGACCAGCAACTTTTCTTGATTGCAATGCTTTACAATTTTGGGCATTTCATTGGTTTATGGCACTAACATGGGGATTTTGATACTAACTATGGCTATTTGGCCATTTATTTTTTCTCGATTTTGGGTCTTCTTTTAAATTTTGAATTTTTACCGCCTTGCCCAAGGCTTGTGCTTTGCCACTTGGCACTTTGATTGGATTGTTGTGCTGGTTCTATTGTTGTGATGTGTGGAATAGGGTCATAGGATGCACCATGGATTGGTTGGACCTATGGACCCGCTTCGTTGTATGGGGGTATGCCCCAAGGAGTACATATAACTAGCGGGTTGTTGAACCATGCGTTATTATGTCACTTGGGTTAGGAGTGTTCGAACTCTATGTGTCTTGGACCATAGGGACAACTGGCCTCCTTGAGGGAGGCATAAGAGATTGAGGGAGGCATAAGAGTTTGAGGGAGGCTTATGATATTTGTCTGTATGGTTGATGTTTCAGGATATATGTTGAGTTATTGTGATGTTTGGTAGTGGTCCTTTGATGTATGTGTTACTCATGTCAGATGGATATGTGTTGTGATGTTGTGGACATGTCATTGATCCCCTTGTGGACACTATGTACCTGTAGCATTTGTTTGGTGTTATGTGAGTTTTTCATTGATGCAAATTGAGGAAATGTCTAGTGGATTGTAGTACCATTTTGGTTAAGTATTTTGGCATGTCAGTCATTGATATGTGCCGAGTACTTGAAAACTACATTGCAAAGTCTTCTTCAATGGCAGTTTTTGGATGAATCTGTTCCATTTTTTATAAGTATTGTTGTTGAAGGATTAATGGAGATAACAACACCAATAATAAAAAGCCCTGAATTACTCTCTATGTTTACAATTTTACTGATTTTCCTAAAGTTAAAAAATAGCGTCACACCTGCTATTCTGATGAAATGGATCCTGTTTCTTGTTACAACTTGAAATGTATGCTTACTTTGTATTTACTCATCAACTACTTATAATTATCAGAAATTAAAAATCCATATATGGCCACATGTATGTAACTTAGCTCTTACCGATCCAAAACACAAATGTTGTCATGGAAATTTGGAATTTAGTTGCCCTCTTCTGAATTAGGTTTTGTTGTCGATATAGACTACACAACATCTGTATTACAAATATTCTAACTGTAAACATAAAAATTATATATTTTTTGAAGTTCTAAAAGTATAGGTCAGACACAATTTTTTTTTTGATTAGTTCCAAAATATAACATTTACAATATCTAGTCTCCCTAGGATGTATTCCCTTAGACAGTATGAATCTTCATATTAGCTATTTTCTTCTCATAGTTGACTTTAAAAACAGCAAAAATGTATATTCATAGTCTCCTGTACTAATACTATAGATTAAGCAAAAACCCATATTTTCTAATCTTTTCTCCTCCAGCAGTATTTCTGAGTAGAATTTCATTTGCTTGAAATCGTAATTTCTTGAATTCATATAGTTTTCACAGCTGTGAAACTCTTCTACAAGTTTATGCTCTTTGTTTCATATTTCATTCTCCTGTTTGCTTTATCATACAGAGAAAGTTTGTTTTTCTGACTACTTCCATTTGCAATATGCGCTAAATGCATAATGTGTTTTATGCACATTGCAGGTTTGTGGAAAAAGCAAAATCAAAGGAGAGATATTTCGTTGCTGCTTGTTCAGATTGCTCGTGCTCCATTGGACAAGGTATAGACATTAGTCTTTTTCTTATATGTACTACTCAAGCAACGTTTAGTAAATGCATAATGCCTTTTATGTACATTGCTGATTTGTGACAAAAGAAAAATCACAGAAGGAGACAAAGTTCGTTCCTACTTTTTTGGATTGCTCGTGCTCCATTGGACAAGGTATAAACATTAATCTTTTCTTCTATATTCTTCTCAAGAAACTTGTTTCTGTAACATAGAAAAAACAAATCAAACCAAAAAAACAACCATGTCAGTGACACCTGTAGACATAGAACAATATACATTATCAAACCATGTTGCAGAATGTATAGACAATGTATTGCATAGGTTTGACCTTTTCTGGGACTATGGTTTCAAATACGGGGTTGGTGATTGTTTATTTGATTCCTTTACTGTGTTGTTGTACTTCCGATACACATCTCTTGAACTTAGAACTGATAGCGTTGAGCACTTTGAAACTTTTTTGTCTCTATCTAACCCTATAGCATTGTCATCTTTAGAGTTAGAGCTAAATCTTGAAACTCTTTCTCTTTTGCACGGTGTTCATAGCCATGGAATATATTTACGTCGAATGAGACTATTTTCAGTGCTTTCGCATGATGCAACTAAACAAGGCCTATGGGGGCACATCTTTTACATAAAATGGCTTTCAAAGTGGCTTGATTTGCCAACATGGGTTTGGTATACAACAAGAGGCACTAATTATCTTTGTTTCAATCCAAATAGTCAGGAACTTCCATACTATCTTCTTTTCCACGATTCCAACACTCTTATTGGTCATTACGAAACCTTATTTTGGAAAAATATATGGGCTACCTTGAGCCAAGAAATAATGCTCATCTATTATCACTCCAATGTTTTGTTGAAACTCTTTGGAATACCTTATGCGACCAGCTACGAAAATTGCATCTTGTTAGATTGCCAGCAAGCAACAAAAGTTACACTGATAGCCTTTTCAATTTTGTTTGTCAGCTTCAAAACCATGAATTCAATGCTTGTTTCCTGCGCAGGTATGCTGCTCAACCTTTTTGTGGTTCTATCCTTTGAAAAGACCATGCAACTCTTCACTTCCTCGATACTTGGCTTGCCAAAAACTCAATAAAAAACATACCTTGTATTACCACATGGCAAGGCCTTGTAGTGAACATAGCCATGTACCATGACAAAAATAATATATTGGAAGAAGACTTCAACATCCATTGGTTATGACTACTTTTCAAAATAAATATTCGATTGTGGCCTTCGAATCCTTTGCAAGTTTGTAAGGTTTTTTCTAATGATGCACCACTTGAAAAAACATATAATATTATATGGTTTTCACTTTTCGAAGGCCATTTTCATTATGAATTGTTGACTGTGAATACTCAATGCACGCCAAAACTACCCACTTCGTATGCATTCCAGAATGCTTGTGCTCATATGGATATAGAAATTAAAAACATGTGTTTGCAAACGTCTGCGAAAAACATTGTGTAAAAGCGTAATGAAAAAACCTTTACATCTTCTATTCGCTCAATAAAAAACCATATACAAAAATAGACTCAACAAACAACTAAAACAGTTTATAGTGTTGTACATTCCATGCTACTAAAAGACCATCCACATACCAATCTCTATGCTAAGAAAATAGATTTCATATCCACAATAGTTATAGCTGAAACACATGGAGTTCTCTCGAATAAAACACCTAAGCAAGAACAAAACAAGCTTTTGCAAACACAAATGTCAAGTACCATAAACAACTGCAAACCAGCAATGTCCACAATGTCTCTTCGAAAGCTAAAGACAATTATACGCAAAAATATACAGCAGAGTGCTAGCTCTGCGTGCTGTGTTGCCCGTTTTCATGCCCAGACAAGTGACACACCAATATATACATGCCAAATTTGTAAGCAGCTCCATTTCAAGTTCAACTTGACATCTTTTACACGTGTAACAAAAAAAACATATCTGTAGCTCATATCAAAGAAAACAATGCCTGAAAACAATAAAATTTGTCGTCCATGCTCAACAAGCTTATTAAATAAAAAATTGCCAAGATTAGCAAGTCCTCAACAAATCCAATTAATTCCAATCCTTCCAACACTTGCAATGCTTTTTGACCTTGAAGAAAGACTTGTGTCTCTTTGACTTGCATTTGGTCAAATACGGCACCAGAGCCATAAACGCCCTTAATACATGTTAAAAGGAGCAATTATAAATGTCCCAACAAATATAGACATAATCCAACAAGCATTTCCAAGGCATCTAGAAGAAACAAAAACAATTGTTTTGGCACTTAAATGTCGTCTTGAGTATAGAAAACCATACCATTCAGGAAATGTTCACCCTGTAATAACCATGGCCACCCTCAAATAATTATGTGCAACAACATTATATCTCATGCATGAAATCAAAGTAAACCATAGCTGGGATCAAACCCTCTCTATTTCCATGAACTTTGAAACAAACAACAACGAAGAACATGAACATATCTCCTCTGAAAATAGTTATTCTGATGATGAGATCGATAATGATGATGCACACGACACACTAATTCATGGTTTCACTGACTCCTCATCCATCCACTATCTTAAAGACAAGATGATAAATATAGCTCCTTCGGAGGGCTTTACACGATTGGGAATTTTCCAAGACAAATTTTCAGAAGAGATGAATTTCCCAACTTTGTTTTTTGGCCAACCTCGCAACGACACAACTAAAAAAACAATATCATATCAAAAAATATCAAAATGGTAGTTGATGCATTTAGATCGTAGATTTTCTTATCACATAACCAATATATTTTTCAAAGCAATAAAGTTACTAATTGACCAAGTGGGCCATTCAATATGGCTCAGAATTAGAAAGGGACAATTAAAAGGTCGAACACTTACTACAAAAGATGTCAAATACAAACCAAATCTTGAAAAAATATTGAAATATGATATCGGGTACATTGATTTCAAAAGAAGACGCATTTCACTAGGCTATATGCAACAAACAAGGAAAAATCTATTTTCCATGATCCGTCAACTAGGATCACCTACCTTTTTTGGCACATTCTCAAGTGCTGAACATTGTTGATTGCCACTAACAAATGCCCTTAGTAATTTATACTCCCACTATCGTGACACCACTCATTTACACAAGCCAACACCCTCATATTATAACAACTCTAACTTCTTTGTTAAAAATGATCCCATTATGTGCACTCGTTACTACAAGCACAAAATTTATGCATTGAAACAATTGCTTTGCGAAGAAAATTCCTTTTTTGGACAAATAGAAGATTAATTTTGGGTCACGGAATATCAAAACAAAGGAAATGCTCATAGCCATTGGCTAATTTGGACAAAAAATGCACCTATCTTTGGAAATGATGCCAATGACATTGTAGAGTCCTACGTTGATGAGTACATTACATGTTATACTAGTTTATTCCCTCAACATATTACTAAACTTCAATGCCATCACCACACACAAAGTTGCAAAAAAAAAACATTCCAAGTGCAGGTACAATTTCCCCTACCCTCCAATGAAGAGTACAAAAATACTTGAACCTGTACAAGAACCAATAGAATTTGCTATTGCACATGCACATTCCATTTACTCTATTCTAGAAAGCAAACGATACGAAACTTGTATTACACATGATATGTTCCTTCAAGAAATAGGCATCGATGAAAACACTTAGATAGAAGTAATACAATCAACGCTTAAACAACCGACATTTCTATTGAAAATAAAACCATCCCACACATGGAATAATAGATTTTCTAAACAAATGCCCATGATCTAGAAAGTGAATACCGATGCTCAGTATGTCCTTAATGCTTATGCAGCAGCAACCTATTGCTGCTCATCCATGACCAAAATTGACCGAACAATGACAAAAGAATTCACTAGAATTTAAAATGAGCATCAAAAAATGTATCTTGATGCCATTCAAATGATTCGGAGCCTAGGCAATGCAATGTTGAATACCCACCAAATGTCTACATAATAGGAAATCCACATAGTCCTTTCAATCCCCTTACACAATACGTCACGACAAAGTGTTTTCATAAACACTTCAAATCCTGAAGACCGAACATTCATTCTAAAACATTCAAGTTTACTTCAATAGGAAACTGATGATTCAACAAACATCATGTGCTGCTCTGCGATATATCACTTCATAACATAACCTCCTTCTTTGCACTCAATTTGCTTGGCTGAATTTGTTTCTATTCACAACAGTGGTAAAAAAAAAACCCCTCAGAACAAGCCAATCATCATGCGCTTTGTCAACTACAACAAACACCTTGACATAGAAAATCATTACCACGAAAATATTTTACTTTATGTCCCATTTATAGAGAGTGAATACTCTCTCAAAATAGGCTTTGCAACTTGGGAAGATGCATATGCATTCCATGAATAAACCATACATGTTAATGAATCCAAATTCCGCTACACTACCAACAACAAATGGGGTGACATGGACTCAAAAATTTAGAATCTGCAATTGTCTCTTCAAAGCTCTGACAAAACAACAACAATGAGAACGCAGGAACACCAACCCTTTGAATACTATGACATACAACATGATTTGCCTTTGCATAATCTAGAACAACATACTGGCATTGCAAAGAAATAGTTTCAACTAGGAAAACACCCAAGCATTGCAGACAACACAACATATTTCAAACAAATGCAATTCTTCAACAAGAAACAATAAGCCATTGTCAAAGACATATCCTTTAAGAAAAATAAAGATCAATCAACTCCTATCTACCTTTTCCGAACAGGACGCACTGGTACGGGAAAAATGTTTGTTGCAAAATTGATATTTGAAACATTGGCCTATATTTATGACACATCCATGTAGAGAGATCCCTTGAAAATCAAAGACTTGATCTTGGCATTCGCAGGAAAAGCTGCCTACAATGCTGGTGGAGTAACACTTCATTCCGGGCTTTCCTCTTACCTTTCAATCGATCTTAACTACGCCCATTGAATAGTGAACAATTGGATTCCTTGGCAAAGCACTGTGAACAATTACAACTTTCTATAATAAACGAGATTTCCTTGGTTGGAGGTCAACTTCTATACTTCATAGACCAATGACTTCACCAAATAAAACACATGCCAACAACTTTCTTTGGAGGAATTGACATGATCTTCTGCGGAGACTTCTACCAAGCACAACCAGTCAATGACAGTCTTGTATTCAATAAACCCAAAATTTTTAGAGAATTGATTAGCTATGACTTCTGGAATAGACATGTGAAAATATTTGAGTTGACTGAAATAATGCGTCAAAAAGATGATGCTTTTGTCTCAGTCCTAAATAGAATTCACCTTGGACAACATTCAGAATCTGATCTTACATACCTCAACGATACATGTATTCATCCAGTACCTGTTGATCCAATGTTCCCATTCCTATTCTACAAAAACATAGATGTTCTTTGACGTAATAACAAAATGCTTGCTCTTGCTCCTGGAAACAAAATTGTTATAGCCTCTATCGATGAACAAGACAAGTCAATTGAACAAATGGAAGCCTACTCTAAAACTATAGAATTTCCACAACATATATAGCTCAAACTTAACATGCTAGTAGAAGTTTTCACCGGGAACTATGACATACAAGATGAACTAGTTAATGGTTCTAATGGAATTTTCAAAGCATACACAACAACAAATGACCTCAATGCCATATGGATAAAATTCAATGACCCCTGTATTGAACAACAAAAAATATCTAAACACCCGTAGTTTTCAATAGCCAAAACAGAACTTGAATGGGTTCCTATTATTCGTATAGCTAAACCCTTGCATAGAACATCATACAAGAGACCAGTTACAATACGAAAGTAGTTCCCAATACAAATTTTTTGTGTGTGCACAATATAGAGAACACAAGGCCTCACACTTGAAAAAATTTCTTTCATCCCTCATGGCCTAACATCACATGGCTTGGCATATACAGCTCTGTCACAATTCAACCATTTCCAACCTTTACTTGCTATCCCCGCTTACAAAAAAAAAATTCAGCGTGAAACAAACAATCACTACAGAAATGGCACACCTCCAAAATGAAGCTCAATGGAATATTCAACATGCCTTGTCTGCAACTAATATTTATTCCTCTATTATAGTTAATTCACTTAATACCCGAAGTATCCATGCTCACAAACAAGCCATTCTCCATGACCATGAATTAATGCAATCTCACATTCACTATTTATAAGAAACTCACATGCCTTGCCCCATTGCAGTTGACTATATAGACGGGTACCAATGCTTTTCTGTGCACCATGTGCATGGACTTGCAATTTTCATTGCAAAAAATATACCTTTCCTGTAAAAAATTTACTTTCACAACATAAACGTAGAGTCCATAGTCGCAAACATATTGCTGCAACAACAATGCATAACAATTGTAAATGTCTATGCTACGCCAAATGCAAATCACGAAAACATATTCATTGTTCTCAAAAATGTCTTCCAATCCATTGATCTGACTATCCCCACCTACATTTTTGGAGATTTTAATGCTGACATGCACAAGCAAAACAAAAAAAATCTTGCTTTCAACATTTATTCAAAAATACAATTTCACTTTCCACATTCAACAACCAAGTGTCTTCACGAAAAACATCATTGACCATATATGGTCAAACGCTATATAAGAAGTCTGTAACTCATTGGAAAGATTTGTATATTGGACTAACCACCTGGCAATGTTTTCCCTCCTAAAAAATACATACAAAAACGTAGCGCACTTATAATTGCAAATACCTTGTTATATTGATTCACCACAACTAACATCTAATAAGTTGAGTCTTTACTTTCTTTTTTATTTGACACTTTCTAACAATCATGTAACTATTTCGATTCTTTGCAAATAGTTGTAGCCAAGAAGACATGGAACAACCACCCAAGAACAAGGGCATTGCCGGCAATGATCTTTTCCAAGAATCCTCTAAATGGTAATCTCTTTCAAACATTTCTATTATTTCTTGTCATGATTCATTTATTATCCTGCTCGACCTTTTAATGACAACATGCTAATATCCTTGCAATTACAGCCCAAAACCAACAACACAACAGCCATCCATGATACTTGACATTTGTGCAGGAAAAGTTGTAATTGTGTTTTAGGGCGATGTCCTCTTTGTGTACGGACCAGTGCATGCAACCAATATTTCCCCTTCAAAAGCTGAAATACTTCACGCTGATTTGGTTGACAAGAAAGGTCAAATGATCATTACTTTGAACATGAGGAACACCTTTGTCCAAAAATTTGCATTGAATGTAGTTGTTGGCTTCGGTTTGCGTGTTGTTGGTTTTGTTGTCAAAGAAAAAACAAAGTATGAACAAGGAGATGCAAGCTGGTCTCTGTCTACAATTGCAACAACCACTATGGAAAACATACCAATAGTCTGTGAATCTCGAAAAATGACACCAAACATGACAATACAAGAGCTTGTTGAATCAAATGCAACATTCTCTATTGTTTCATTTGCTGCAATTATAACAGGAATACATCACACCAATGACCTATTCACCCTCTATGTCAAAGACTCTAACACAGACAATGCAAAAGCAATAGTATCAACACTTTTCCTTATTTATTTTTCATATACATTGCATCATATTATTGCCTTCAGTTTTAACCAAACATGTTGCTTTTCCCTTTCAGGTACATCTAGGAAACTTTCATGTTTCACTATGTCACACAATAAGAGACAACATTGCAGCAGGGAATATGCCATTATTGCTTTTCAAAAAATTCATCAGACAAGGAACTGATGGCATTGGAAGAAGACTAATTGATTGCTATATTCATTCATAAAGAGAGCACGCCATTATATAGGCTGCGAGAGAGGGAGGACAGGAGGAACAGTTACATAACTGTTCCCTAACAACTACTAACAACAATGTATTAATTAAGCTACCATTTCCCCCCTTAATACATTTCTCTTACAAATGTACCCCCTAAAAAAATCAAAATTCACCTTGCCGAGAGGCTTGGTGAGAATATATGCAACCTGAAAATCAGTAGGGCAGTACTGGAGCTGAATTTGGTTGTTCAAGATGTGTTCATGAATGTAGTGACATTCCACCTCAATATGCTTTGTACGTTCATGAAAAACAGGATTCTTCAGAAGCTTCAACACACCTTGATTGTCGCAATGAATGATGGGAGGTTTCTCTTCAGGAATCCCTATATCTACAAGAATGTGACGTAACAAAATTGCTTCACACATAGATCCTCGTGCGGCACGGTATTCAGTCTCAGTGGATGAGAGAGCAACAACAGTTTTCTTCTTGCTAATCCATGAGATAGGTCCAGATTCGAGATGAAAAACATATCCTGAAGTGGATTTCCTGTCATCAATGGATCCTGCATAGTTCGAGTCTATATATCCCTGTAAGAATAACTGAGTGTTCTTCTGATTCTCCAGACCAAAGTCAACTGTACCTCGGACATATCTCAACACATAATTTTATGCTATCCAATGACATTTCTTCGGCTCCTGTTAAGATTGTCAGAACTTCCTGTGATCACAAGATCATCTACATACAAAACTAGAATGACAATCTCTATTCCTACCTTCTTGATATACAAATTTGTATCTCAAGGGGTACGAGTGAATCCATGCTATAATAGGTGATCATAAATTTTTATATACATGCCCTAGGTGCTTGTTTGAGTCCATAAAGAGACTTTATCAGACGACATACCTTGTGTGGCTGATGCTCATCTACAAACCCTTCAAGTTGGGCCATGTACACTTATTCTTTTAGCTTACCGTTTAGAAAAGCACTCTTGACATCCATCTGCTGAATTTTCCATCCATTTTGTATTTCCAGTGGATAGACAACTCTGATGGGTTTGATCTTCGCAGTGGGTGCAAAGGTCTCATCATAGTCAATTCCTTCTTGCTGAGCATAACCCTTTGCAACAAGTCGTGCTTTGTGTTTGTCGATTGAACCATCTGCAGCCAATGGATTTCTTACCTGGAGGCAGACCGACAAGTTCCCACGTCTGATTCTGAATTAGGGAATCATATTCATCATCCATAGCCTGTTTTCACTGTGGATGGTCTAATGCCTCACGAACAGTGTTAGGTTCAGTGCTCTCAACAACTAAACTCATGAGTGCAAAATTTACCTCATGTCTAGCTTGACTTCGTGTTTTGAATCCCATAGAAGTACTAGGAAGTGAGTTCAGGTGTGTATCCCTAATAGTATTCTGGACCCATTTCGGATGTTGGTGCTGCTAATGTGAAGATGTGTTTTCCAGTGTGCCAAGATCAACGAACAAGTCTCCACTCAGCTCTTCTTCTCTCTGAGAAGAATCATCTTGCCCATCATTTGAATGTGTGAGCAATCTATGTGACGAGGTCAGTACTGGATCTCCATTGTGTGGCAAGGAGTGAAAGGACAACTCATCACATACCACATCTTGACTCTCGTATATATTCTTTGTCTCAAGATCCATGAGACAATACACCTTTGAGGTAGTACTATAACCCAAGAAAAGACATGGCAGTGTCTTTGGATCGATCTTCTTCCTTCTCTTATTTGGAACATGCATATATGCAATATAACCAAAAAATCTCAAATGATGAATAAAAGGTTTACGACCAGTCCATACCTCTTCTGGTGTCTTGTTCTGCAAGATCTTCGTGGGTGCTCGGTTGAGTAGATACACTGCTATCTAGAATGCTTCTACCTAAAACTAATTCTCCAACTTGGCTGTCGAGAGAATACAGTGAGCCATCTCCATGACAGTTCTGTTGGGGCATGTAGGGTGTAGTCAAATGTTGTTGAATGCCATGCTGCTCCAGGTATGCTAAGAACTTCTTTGACAAAAATTATGCCCCTCGATCTGAGCAGAGGAGAACAAGAGGCTTCCCAAACTGCCTGGTGGCTTGCTGGTAGAAGGTTTGGAAATTTACAAGTGCCTCACTCTTCTTCCAAAGGAAATAAACCCACATTTTCTGTGAGTAATCATCAATGATGAGCTAGAAGTACTCAAAACCTTGGAAGCTAGCTGATAGGGGTCTGCACAAATTGGTGTGAATGACCTGAAGATGCTCTATAGAATGATAAGAGCTTTGTTTGAATGGACCTCTATGTTATTTGCCCACAAGACATCCCGAGCTAATAGGTAAGGAATGGGAGAGTGGAGGAATCCCTCTTACCATTTTCCTTGGTACTGAGCTGATGCAAAGCCCCAGCAAAAAGATGACCATATCGAAAGTGCCATAGTGTAGTGGACTCTGCCATTGAAGCAGAGAGAGCAATGCCAGATGAAGTGACTGCATCCAGTGCAAATAGGTGGCCCTTCATAAATGCTTGAGCAATTACTAAATCTCCCTGAGAAATGATGCAGGACTTGACCCCTTTCTCAACAAAGAATTAAACTTGCATCTGATGGTTAAGAAGTTGACTCACAGAAAAAAGATTTGAGGTCAAGCCTGGAACATATAGAACCTTCGTGAGTGTACATCTTCGTGTTCCAAGAGGAGTGATGACATCACCAATCCCTGCCCTAAGATGCTCCTGATTGTCTGTGATGGTGATCTAATCTCCAATGGGCCGGTCACTCAGAGTATGGAACAACTTCTTATTACCAGTCATGTGTTTGCTGGCGCCTGAATCAATCAACCAGACATCTTCTGATGGCTGTGAATTCTATGAGACTAGAACAATGTCAGAATGAGTTATGTCTGGAGCCTCTTCATCGGAGGTGGCATCCCGCTGAGCATAAATGTGGCACTTCTGCCTCTAATTACGAGCATGCCATCGGGATTTCTTGGAATATCCTTGGCCTGAAGTTCTCTCTTCGCCAGAGTTGCCATACTTGCGACCGTTATAATAATAGTTCATAGTCATGTGCATATCCATGGAGAAAATGAGGCACCACTGATCCACCTTGTGGTTTTGTTGCTTCTGGGGTGACCATTGTGGTGGCTGCTGAGAAGATTGCTACTAAGGATGCTACTTCTGATTCTGGGGGGGTGGCTGCCCTTTCCGAGGCTTATGCTTTTTCCTCCTGATGAGAGCCTTGTCTTAGAAGGCTTCTTGTACATTTTTCATGCTTCTTCCTGTTGGAGATAATTCACCAGGGTGGAAAAACTCACCTCCTATTGAGTGATGGTCAACGTGGTGATCAGTGTTCGAAACCGGGAAGGAAGAGCTCACAAGGTGAATGGGACTAGCAACTTTTCGTCCACTAGTTCACCGAGAGTAGAGAGTTCTGCACGTAACTCAACCACACACCACAAGAAGGCTTCTACTAATTTTCCATCATGCATACTCATCATGTGAAGCTTTGTCTGAAGATGCAAATTTTTCATTAGATTCTTAGCTTCGTAGATGGTACACAACGTGGTCCATGCTTGAGAAGAAGCGGTTACCTCCCGAATGTATTCTTGTACGTCATCAGAAAGGCTCAGGATGATAATCATTAGTTCTTTTGCATCAGCCTTTTCATATTTAACCAATAGATCAACGTCTGTGGGAGGGGCGTCTTTGCCAAAAATGATCCCCCAAAGATATTCGAATTGAAGAATCGTACGCATCTTGGTTTTCCATGTGGTGAAATTTGGCCCTTTCAAGAGTTGGGCATTGGATAGCAATATTTTTGGAGCAGACATTTTCAAAAACTCAAAAATTGTATTTTATTTATTTATTTTCAAAAATTGCTACAATGCTTACTGAAGGAATCTGTCCCGAAGATGGGCTCTATAGGCTTGTGCAGTGAGACGCAAACACTCCTATGGGAATTCTACTTTTCATTCATCATATGCACCATAACCACGTTCAATTTCTACATGAATCCACCGTGCTTGACATCAAACGTCGAACCAAAAATATTCCAACAGTCCTTGGCGCACAATCTCATCAAAGAGAATGTTCCCATTGTTGTGTAGCTCATTGAAAAAGGCAAAGAACAACCCAGTGGTGTCTTCGTTGTCACTCAATGCCCAAATATTTGGTGCATTGCTCGCGGTGCTTTGTGCATATGAGATTTGAGACATACGCGGGCTAGTCTCGTTTTGAGATCGCTTTGCTGGTGTTAACATTCTCCTTGGCTCCTGGGCACTCTTGTTTCTTCTGCCACACTCTTTTTATTCTCCACATTTTGCTTACACACGTTTGCTCAACAAAGAAGGTCAAAACGTATGTGCTAGATTCAAGACAGTAGCAAATGAAATCTTCTCTTCACTACTACTTCCTTGGTTGTTGTCCACACAAGTCACTCCAGCCAAGAACAGATCGCAGCAAAAATTCCAAAGCAGATGTGCCAAGCTCTAGGAGGTTAGAGGAACGAAGGAAACGGGTACTCATTAGCACCAATCTTCATGGAAGTGATGGAAGAAATCATGTTGCATAGCACTAAGGTTTGCAGTCCATGCAAGTCACTCTAGCCTTCCACACAGCAAGACACTCCAGCTAAGAACAACAAATGAATAGGTCACTCTTGGTCTTCCACGTAGCAAGAGGATGGTTACAGGCTCTCCAGGACTTTTCAGTCTCCACACAGGTCGTTTCCTTGGTCACTGCAATTTCAACGCAGAGTAGTTTCTTTCAACATGCACTGGGAGTAACAAGCAAATAGGATGAGTCTCCAGGCACAGAGTAGCACACCAAATCCTCCACGCACAGAATACTGGCTGAGTCTCCACCAGCTCTGATATCAATGATGGCATCGGAAGAAGATTAATTGATTGCTATATTCATTCATATAGAGAGCACGCCATTATATAGGCCGTGAGAGAGGGAGGACATGAGGAACAATTACATAATTGTTCACTAAAAACTACTAACAACAATGTATTAATTAAGCTAACAGGAACAAAGGGTTCACATGTTGTACGTGTAGGCCATCCATCCTTCATCGACCCTTTGAATGATGCACCTACAAAAACATTTCTACAATCTCTCATAAACACAAACATAGAGGCTAGTCCTTCACAATTTTGCATTTTTAACATATCTCACTTCAACATTCCTCACCCATCAATTGTACCCATTGAGAATATATCCCTCTAACAACTTCTTCTCCCTTATGCAGATCACTGGCATACTTCACACAAAGAACATATACCTTTCTCCTTTTCAAGCATTTTGTGTTGATTGTGACCATCTCACG
Source organism: Taxus chinensis (assembly GCA_019776745.2). Classification (NCBI taxonomy): domain Eukaryota; kingdom Viridiplantae; phylum Streptophyta; class Pinopsida; order Cupressales; family Taxaceae; genus Taxus; species Taxus chinensis. The sequence continues at coordinate 229,553,669 of CM034147.1, read as the reverse complement.
CAACCAGATCTAGCTGAACAACAAAAAATTTCCCTTTATCCAACTTGCAATACATCAAAACCATACAAGTATAAGCACTTGCTCCACTGCACTTTGCAAATAAGAGATGACTCACTTCACTAGACACTGTGAGAGCCACTACTGGGAAAAGTGTTATCACCGAATCACAGCACCCCTATTGTTTATACAAGTGCATATACTTGAACTCACGGTGTGATTGGATAACATGGGTACTATCTCCAAGTTGTGGGACTTGTTACTCGAGAAAGACCTCCAGAGAAAGCTAGTTCTTGCTCCTAAACTACCTGCCACAATCTACTCTAAAGCAGGGGAAAGTAACAATTCTAATTTAAATTTCCAAGGGACCAGGGAGAGAGAATACATAAAATGAAAGCCTACACTGAAGTGGTGATACACCAGAAAAGGAGGGTGTGAGAGTAGTCTTCAAATGCGTGAGATACAGAAGCAAAGCACACACTAGAAGGGGTGATGACAGTTCTCCATAATCTAGCAAAACACATTCACAACAATATCTCAAACATACACAATGATAATGGATCCCTGCAAGAACCTAATAATAGACACAATATTCTTGTAATCAAGGTTGAAGGGGCAATAAGAATGCAATAAAATACAACAGGGGAAGATGCATCCACAAACTTGTATTTTATTGCTTCATGATATGCATAGTTCAATCGGTTACAAGAAAAGGCCCTGGATCACCATGCAAGGAGTCCACAACAAGGGCCTACAACACATCAGCTTCACAAAGCAATTTTGGTAGAGCTTCGCTACAAAAACTACCTCCCCCTTACAATGAGCCCAAAACTCCAATTTATAGAAAAATTGAGAAGAGAGAGAGAAGAAAAAATGGAAATATCGATATCTGTCCTTCAACCACTTGTAAGAGGCATTAAATGGAGTAAAATGATTGTATATTACTTGAAAAAGGATCCCCATACTGTCCTAGGTGTTGGAGCAGAGAAAGAATGGTGACCATACCTCTTAATTGCACTCCCAACTGCCAAATAAAACACTGTTATGAACCTGGTCACATTTTATAAAAAATCTCAACCTATTTATCATCAAATACATAATTTCTTGATTTTTTTGCATCGGGCTTGGAGCCATAATTCCGACAGTACCGATTTTGTGCGATTTCATTGAGAAACGTAAAAGTTATGGCCTTCTAAGCGCGGGCAGCTATTTTGGGTATTGCAGGCGTTTTCAGTCATTTTACGGGAATGAGCATTAACTGACTGGAACTGAATATGTTTATTTTATTTAAATATATCTACCCTCATTCCAAAAAGTCCAATTTTGTGAAAATCGGAGCTCGGAGTCAAAAGTTATGGCCGTTTGAAGTTCATGGGTCAAACGTTGACTTTTTCTTCTTTGCTGTAGTTATTTCGGCAAAATCGGGTCCGCGCGTCCCGGCTGTCCCGAATGAATTCTCCTACATCGGCCGATTTTGGTTTTCTTGTCCCCTTTTGCGGTCTTTTCACCTTTTCGTGTCCCTCGCGTATTTTTGTCCCGGCTGTCCCGGACGAAAATCTCCGCACTACCCGATTCGGGCTTCCTTACGGAAAATTGGCCGATTCGCGTCCCACGCGTACTTTTTTCCCAGATGTCCCAAACAGTGTGAAACAACAAAAAAAACTTGACAATTTTTATTGCCTGCAGCCGTTTCACCTTTCCACGTCCCGTGCGTCCCTCATGTACCGACGTCCCAACTGTCCCGCGGACTGCCTGAGACAAAAATGTCTGACTTAGCTGATTTTCTTTGTATTTTAGCCACGAACTTGGTACGACAAACCTTGCTATGACCCACACTGGTACGATCCGCACCCTTCAAACCCGAAATGCTTTAAAACAATCCTGCAACCTTATTTTTTGCATTTTTTCCATTTTTTCTAACTCGTTGGGATTTTTCCTTGGATGGGAGAGTTAGAGAGAAACCGAGGGGCCCCCCAAAAACATGATTTCGGGCCTTGAATCAATCTACTTGCTCGGGACTGAAGAATTTGATGCATTTTATCAAAATTATCTTGAGGGGTGAATTTTAGATAACAAAAAGTTTTCCCTCGACTTTCTCAAACAGTATATGAATAATATTAACAGGACATCTCTAAGCATGTATTTCTTCTTCGTCAATTCCAAAGAAAAGGTACATTCACTTTGACGGTTGACAACTCAATTTCCACAATCAAAGACACGTAGCTATCTCCCTTCTCTAGTGAGCATCTCCATTTACCAGCTCTATTCATTTCATTTTAGTGTAATTCTTTCTTTTCTGTCTAACATATTCATCATGCTCTTTCAAATTCCTGGAACAATTTTGTAGGACATGCACCTAGATGGACAAATCTCATGACTGGCTCCCCATATGACTAGGAACACTCCATCGTTATAATCTTTTCTTTTGGAAAGATTGAAAAAAATAGTAAAACACAACTGCAAAGGATTTCAGTCACTAAAAAAAGAAACTATTGTCTCAACTACATAGTATTTGCTGTGACTACAAACTTCTCTACATCAGACAATGCCAGTTGTTACAAAGTTTTTGCCTTGCTTACCTTTTCCCATTTTTTTAATTAAGTTATTCTTAGACTAATTCTAATACTATGAAATCATAATCCAAACAAATTACTGCTGATTATTATTATATTCCTTTGTGTACCTCGATTGCAATAATCTTTTTCACAACATGTTATTAGCTTTACAATATGACAGACTACAAAAAATGCCACGTCTGGTTTTCTTTAATGCAGTAATGTCTAACACAAGTTCTCTATGCACAAGAACAAAATACTTGGCAGTAAGTCTTCCTTTATAGTAGAATTTTTTTAATTATGTTACTGTCAGACTACTTCTAATACAATGAAAACATAACCCAAAAAAAAATACTGGCAATTATTATTCTCTTCTTTTGTCTGTATGGATTTCAAAAGTGTTTTCCACTACATGTTTTTTTCTTTACAATATAGCAGACCAAAAAAATGATCTTGGTAATCCAACATATATATCTGATTTTGTACTCCCTTCATTTTTCTACTATTATGCTTGCTTTCTCCTATGTTGTCTCCTTCTAAAGTGTTTAACATACTCCAAACCTGGTTCACAAAACCTCTTTCTATCCCCATTTGGATTGCAACTATGTTTTCCTAGATCCAGTCATATGTACTATATGCCATTTCCAAAAATTTTACACAACACTGAAAGTTTAATGAACTGTTGGATTCTAATTTAATGTTTCATATGAAACAAATACAAAACAAGTTGTTTGATTACCATTTGTTTCTGCAATTTCTTATTCAACTTGCCAAGTTATCGAACAATCTAAATTGGCTGCATCAAGAATTTAGCAATCGTATGCTTGTTTATACTCACTCCCAATTCTTTGTCCCAGACTGATGACTCCACACCCAATGTCTTCCTCAATTAAAGAAGATCTTGAAAATCATGCTCAATGTCTCTAAAAGAACCGTCTTGATGCATAGTCTCAATAACAACAATGTCAACTCAAATCCACATCAAAATTAAGGTTGGGTATGCTATTCTCTTCATCTAGCAACTCTTCGTCAAAAACATAAAAAAATTTAGCCAACAAGACTTCTACTGCTTTGTGCCCTTTCCCGGCTATTGTCATCGCTGTGTTGTGTATGCTACAGATCCTCTTCTTCCATAAAGCCACAGTATTTGTCAATTCTTATGCTATTCACTGCTCAGTTTCAATATATACTCTGCACTGTCAAGTTGATAAAAGAAATCGTGTCTCTGATCAATGATCTAAAGTCTGTTGTCAATTTTCAGACCGTTTGCCAGCCCATACAACACCTTTGTATAGTTGAATGAAAAAATTAATCTTTTCCGATCAAAAAACACACCTGGTACTAAGAATCCAAAAACCCTTACATGAAAATAGATTTTTATACCAAAAGAAAAAAGAAGAGTTAATACTTTGATGAGAAGTAGTTGATTCACTGAAATAAAAAATTGCTGAAAATATTTTAATAAATATCTTCCATTTCGAAAAGTTTTGAGCATAGGTTAATTGCACACGATATGTTTGACAAAATGCGTATTAATGCATGTATGTTTTTGTTTTATTGAAAGTAATTGCTTCGCCTTATGTTTTGATCAGTAAAGAGGAATTTTGTTGCAGCCCTCCACTTGAAAATCTGGGAAGAACATTTCAACCAAGCTGAGTCATTTGCAGTATTTTCTTACACAAGATTCTTGCCCATTTTCATTAGAATTGGTTGTGCATGGTAGTAATATGTTAGTTGAGGACCTTCAGGTTTCATATATTTATGATATATATGTGTTTATTTCAGGTGTGGTGTTGCATGGCACCAAGGACATTTGAGTGAGTAAACCCTATTATTTTATCAATCCTCTTATCCACCTTCCCAACGAAAATCTGATTAGGGTTCCTATTTGATGTTACTTTACAGTTCATTGGTATTGCTCCCAGAAGCTAACCTGCTGTAGTTTATGTTATTATGTATTATTCTAAAAGATACACTATCTCACTCATCAGCTTACTGGTATCCATTGGATTTCGACTGACTTGTGAATCGTAGTTTGGCTATCTTATTCTTCTCCCATGGAAAGGGAATATGTGGGATTTGACAGGAAAAATATATGTATTGGAAAATAGAATTGGTATCAAAACCTTGAAGGTTATTTTATTGGAGCCTTCCAATGCAAGTGGGGAGCTAGTGCCCAATACTAATCCTATTCTTGTAAGGTTCATGTGTTGTAAAGGTAATACAAGATGATTTCAACAGAGATCTAGTGTTGGTCTTTTGTTGGGAAGAAATAACATGATATCAATTCTATTTCCTGTTCCCCAAGTATTGTTATACTGTTAGCATGGAGTGAGGGGAAATTTCAGGTGGTGTTGTTCGCCACTTCACTAAATACATTTCTTACAACATTGTTATATTAATGGTGGTTGTGTGGTAAGCAGGACAATGCTCTGTCTTCCAATGCAGCACCCTGTTGAGTTTTGTCATTTGATTCATAGATTTGAATTCAAGAGTTATGCCTTTTGCAATCCTAAAAAGTACTGATAGCACTGGATACAATGTGATGTTCTTTGTCTCATGCAGCATGTTGGTTTGAATCATGTAATTGCAAGTGACTGTTCTGCTCCTTGGGAAAAAAAGAGCTGACCATTATTCATGTGGACAAGGCGAAGGTTCCTGTCAGGCTTTGTTTGTACAATGTTTCCAATCCGGCTGTTACGTAGTTTGTGAACCAAAGCGGAGATCCTCATACACCAAATACTATTTGTCTGACATTATCTGCTTAAACAATCAACAATTTTTTTAATTAATTCTTACTTTTGAGGTGATCTTCCATTCTCTATTTTGATGTCTCTATTGGCTCTGCAACTTGCTTAATTTTTAGGAATTTGAGAATTGTTTTGTTGATCTTTCCCCTACTTTCATCGAATACACTTCCTTAACTTTTTATTTTCTTACCATGCATTCTCTATAAATCTCAATGGCCCGTATATCCATAGAAACTTGTGCTTGAAGCTCTTCCCTATCAGAATCAACTTCAAATTTGATATTGAAGAACATTCACTTCTCTTTGGAAACTATTTATGCTTTTCTTTTTGCATTCGAATGTCCAAGAAAATTTATAATATTAATTTTTTGTTCATTGCATATTCGTCCAGATCTTGGGATTGACTCAAAGTTGAACAATCATGGGCAAGTAACAAATTAACAAATATGGTCAACTTTTATTCAACATGCACAAGAAACAGTAAACCAATGCAACTTTTGGCAATTTCATATAACTAATTAAAGCTACGTTCTACCAGATATACAACCTTCGAATAGAATTACTCCGCATACCTGTATCCAAGAATGTCTTCCACCTCTTGACAGGAATTTGACGAAACCTTCAGAATAACTTGTTGTTCATGGCAAGCTCAGCCCACTAGATGGCCCCAACTTAATGCACAATACTAAAATGGATGAACTCTGTCTGAATTGAAAGCTCAACAATGTCTTCCAAAAGAAATTAATTTTCAATGCAGCCCATTGTATGCCACATGTCACTTTACACAATTGACACTTTGCATAGACCACATCACATTGCCATGCAATATTTAACTGCAATTGTATTACACTATGTATAAAATACTTTCAATAAAATCTTCACTAGCCTCACACCTTCCATTTACTACAGAATACAAGCACGTACATAAGTAAGACAACATCCCGATCAAAAGAACGTGAACTATTGCGCTACAGATATACTCGCACATACAATACCTCTTCTTCGATTACAATAGTTTGTTCGACCTTCTTCAATTTCATCTTCTTTTACACAATAGGACTTCATTACATTGTAAAACCAATGGCCGCACATAATTCATTCCATGCAAAGTAAAATTTATGATAGTTCCAATCTATGTAAACCGACTAACTATTACTTCGACATATTCGATAACTACACCTATATGTTCACAAATATTGCACTCATGTATCACCACAATTAATTTAACTGCTGCATCAAATTTCGTCTAACATGCTTGTCTACTTGATTATAAAACACCACGACCAATGGAAAAACTCCTATCTGAACAAGTCATCCCCAAAAACACCTACCATTTTTCGCTTGTGCTTTCCTATTTGAACTAGTTAAATGGTCACAACATTCTCACATCGTAGTGGAATTCCCAAGCAAAAAACACATAGCCCATACATTGCAATGTCCTACAAGCTTGCATTAAACAAAGCTCACTAAAAAACGATTGTTATATTTTATTTTTATTCACCCATATGAATGCAACTAATCCATTTTTATTCAAGAACTGTACCAAACACTAAACCAGTCCAAGTTTTGGCAACTTCTGAATACAGAATATATTATAATAGACATTTTCATTGGCAATTTCTTAAATCCAACATATACAAAGTAAGACCTTACATCAGCTAATATATATACCTATATATTACAGTTCTACTGGGGACTACACAACATGTGCCAGCAATCACCCACTATTTAAGCTCATCTTAAATATAGAAACAAATAACAATTTTAAGCCTTAAATGTTCAGAAAAAATATACTTCTACCAAGAATATGATTAAGTCATGGGGTCAGGGTTTCACTCCTCAACCAGTGCAGCACTGCGATGATCTGTGATGATTTGTAGACTACGCCTTCTTCTTTTTAGCTAGGGCATGCACGAAACCTATTTCAGCAACACACTTGGTGGCGGTGCAAGTCCATCGACTTAGCACGGGAGTGATTCTACGATTACAATACTTTGTTCATTCAATCCATGCAAAGTTACACTCAACGCTTCCAACATTTCCCCGATCGCAATTCAAATAATCTTTCCAATTTCCAATAGACAACAATTTACATTGCACACTGACTTCAGCATGAGACCTCCAATTCATTACGAAAAACAAGCACATACGTAAGTAAGACAACATCACAATGACAAGAACAACAACTACTACACTACAAATATACTCGCCCCATAATCGGACAACAATTTCCGCGTTCACAAACAAAAAATTGGTCCCCGAAATCATAGACCCAACACATCCAGCCCATCAAAAAAGTACATTGGCATCAGCAGGATTCGCCATATCATGGCCTTGTTTATTAGTGTAAATTATCTTATCTATAAAACAAGGTAGGGACGTCAGAAACTTATTATAGAAATTAGGACCAGTTGGCCATATAGAAATTTTCTTATGTAACCAATCATACATCCACAGGGAATATCTTGGCATTTATTATGTGTGTTGCTATTCTAGGTCGTCAAAGCTGGATTCCCTCTCACCTTGAAAATGATATTCAACTAGAAATTAAAATTATGTGTGTTGATATTCCTGGTTTGACCTTAATAATTTTAAAAAAATAAAAAATAAAATAAGTAAATGACTTATATATTTCGTTGAATGTTTATCATTCTCATAGACACAGTGCAAGGGGAATAGGCTTGCCAAAAATAAATCATAATAAGGTGAGTATTTTTATGAGGATTTTGAATTTCTTATAAGATACAGTGAAAAGTGGGTGTGAGATGAGGAAAAGGTGTTTCATCAGTTTTTTGGTTGTTACAGTGGTGTTGCTTGGCTTCACATCATTAACTCCCATGAAAGCCAAGCGAATGCTGAAGACCAGCGATGGAGAAGATATGAATTATAAGGAAAATTTGCAGGCTGAAGAATATGGGCATTTTCATGATTGGTTGTGTGGTCGTTCAGTAAAAGAAATCCATTTCAAGTATGGAGCTCAGAAGAGAGTGATGCCTTCAGGCGTTGATCCCTTGCATCATTAATTAAATAACTTGTGTATTCATGTCGAATATTCATATAATTATGTTAAACAACTCCTATGTGAGCTTAATGATGACCGGTTAATGTCAGCCAACATGAACGTACCAAACTGCTCTCACCACAGACCCTGAAAGTCTATCAGGATTTATTTTGGCAATGATAAATATGATGCAAAATTTATGTAGTTTTCTTTGGCTCTTCTAATATATACTTTTAACTGTTCTTTAGAACAAAGTCATTTGTATGGCTCTCACCTAAGGAGCCACAGATTTGAGTTGAATGCATCAAATAGGTGATAAGTAATCGGCATGTCCACTTAATCAATTACGAATGTGGAAGTTATTGGAACTCTTTTAACTATAAGGCCGAAGTATTACAGATATATTTAGTTTTTAGAGATTATTTTGAAACAAATTCTTAGTTTTAGCTCATGGGAGAAGCGATACGCATATGTATGAATGTATGTATTAAAATGACTATATTTTATATACATGGAAAATATATTATGAGAAGGAGAATGTTAAATGATGTATGGAGTTAGAATATTAAACACTCAAAATAATCATAGTTTCATGGAACTATTTTAAGTATGAATTATCTAAAGTTATTATTAACTGCAAATATGAAATGTCAATATATGAAATAATGTGCGAGGTACAATGCTCATTTTCTCATGACCTTTAAAATAGTATTCATTACAATTGGTGTATTCTCAATAGAATCTTTTGCCACCTATGGATTACAAGTTGTGTTGGAAAGGATGGATGTAATTATGTTTAATTTTCACAAGCGAGTAATGGTAAAATTTTCTCATGAGATAAAATGTTGAGTTGTAAACCCTTCTAGGACATAGTAACAATGTATTTATAAGCATAGTAAAATGGATTGGATAATCCTTATAGAAGTTAAACTAATATATATATATATATATATATATATATATACGAATAAATTAATGTAGATGTGGTCCACTTGATAACATTTGAGCCCTTGAACGATCAAAGAGGAAACTTTCTTTTGTAACGAATTATATTTACCTTGTTTTTCTCCAAGCTAAACTAATGAATATTATCCCTTTTATAGTGAATTCTTAAACGATCTTAAGTTGAAATCAATGGTTAGATTTTAGAAGATAATAAGATTCAATAAGTAGGAGGGTATAGTTTAGAAACCATGTAATCTATCTCTCTCAATCATTTGAAATGTAAACAGTTTTCGTTTGTCAATCTTAATCAAGAAAAGTCTAAATGAAACTTTTAACCAATCTTGATAAATTATTAGCCTCAATAAAAGGCGGGTTAGTAAGCAATGAGACTCTGAAGTTGGATTCTTTTTTACTTCTTTCCGTTAACCCTTTCCTTGATTCATTGTGATCTTTCTTAAGTAATATAAAAAATTTGATCCTTAAACAAAGAAGATTTTTGTTCTAAATCTAAAATAGTATTCTCCCCAATCGGAGCTTGTACTTGCCACCTGTGCAATAGAGGTATGGAACGAGTGTAGGTGGCTCGAGTAAGATTAATTAACTTGAGAGAAATAGAAAATCTTCTTAAATCAACGAATTAAGAAAGTTATTGACATATTATAGAATGATTCTCCTTCAGAAAACTTGGTCTAAAGATATGTAGTTAGTTGTATAGAAGAAAGAAGTTCACATTTGTAAAAGATTGGTGCGATTAAAAACATTAATCTTCTAGATCGTAAAGTCAAGTTTGAACGACAATTTTTTGTAAATAATTAACCTTAAAATATGTTACACCGTGGGATGTCCTTAACTATAATCTGTGTAATGTGTTTGGATGATACGCCAGAATTAACAGGAACTTGACAAGGTCATAACTTGAGTTTTGGGTGTCCGTTTGAGTCCGTTTTTTTTTTAAAACCACGTGTTTCGATGAGACGAATGTAGCAGAAAGCTGTCCTACTGGTTGCGGTAAGTTTTCGACACATTTTCAGGCCCTAAATCCGCCATCTTGAGGCCAAAAATTAGGATTTAAGTTATAGTTAAGTTTTTTCCTATTTTTGAGCATTAGTTAATTTTAGTCTATTAATTGCATTATGAGTTAGAAAGTTGGCAATTCCTCTAATTTAGGGATTTAGAAGATGCGTGGAAATTTCTATGCCCATAGGAATAAGCATGCGAACTTACTAAGAATAGCAGGTTCTAGTAAACTGCTAAAAATAGTAATTTCCGCCACCTAGAGTAGATTTAGTCAGAGTTAGCTAGAGTTTACTTGGCAACTCGAGTTGGGAGTTGTTTTCCTATTTAGGAAACATTTTAATTCATTATTTGATAACAAAGAAGGAGATCTATTTTCTTTTGGAGTTCATAATATTTGCAGCATATCTAGTTTGTTCTTAATTTGGCTACATTATTTGGTATCAGAGCGGGTTCAAAGTATTTTTTAAAAAAAAAAAATGGCAGGGAGAGGAAGAGGAAGAGGAGGTGGTATTGTACAGATGAATAGAAATATGCAAGATCTACAGAGACAAGTTGCTGCGCTTGCTGCAATGATAACCTAGAGAGGAAATCAAGGTGGAGATGACACAGATGAAGAAGAAGTTTGTGAAGAGGAGGAAATGCAAGCACCACCATTAGCTTTTGAAGAAAGGATGTTTCGAGCATTAGAAGGAAAGAATGATGGGATAAGAGTTAATGTTTCAAAGTATGGTGGTAGTCTAAAACCAGAGGAGCTAATAGACTGGTTGATTAACATGGGAATTTTTTTTGAGTGGAAGACTATGTCAGAAGAAAAGAAGGTAAAATTTGCATGCACGAAATTGAAAGGTCATGTTATGTTATGGTGGGATCACCTACAGAAAGAGCGGTCAAGAAAGGGGAAAGAAAGAATTAGGACGTGGAGTAAGATGGAGAAGAAGTTGAAAGATAAATTTCTCCCTGTGGATTATGCACAAACCCTTTACAGGAGGTTTCAGAATCTTAGACAGATCTCACAAATAGTGCAAGAATACACAGATGAGTTCTATAAGTTGTCCATTCATGTAGAGCATGAAGAAACTGAGGAACAAATGGCTGCAAGGTATGTTAATGGATTAAAATTTTCTATTCAAGATGAGATAAGTATGCATAGGATTAAAAGCATGGAGGATGCCTATCAATTAGCCTTAAAGGCTGAGGAAAAATAAAATCGTCAAAGTTTTAGGAGATCACCTAGAATGAATAGGGGGGCCTCAACTTCCTTTCGGGTACGAGCTAGTTTTAGCCAAGGTAGGGGAGAATCATCTCGTGGATTGGAAAAGCAAGAAGATACGAGACAAGATTTCCAGAATCAACAAAGAGGAAGAGGATTTCCTAGGGGCAGAGGATATGCTGGCGATAGAGGATGGGAGGCTCCACGAAGACAATTTGTTTGTTACAAATGTTGTGAAGAAGGGCATCGAGATTTTTAATGCCAACATACTTATACACATGACAAAAGGCAAGGAGATGCTCCAAGACTAAATCTTGTTGAAGCTGAGCAAGTAGAAGATGAACAGGACCTGGAAATCCCACCAGATGTTGGAGAAAATTTGATGATCAAGAGGACGATGATTGTTACAAGAAAGGAGGTTAACGGGGATGCATGGCTATGTACAAATATTTTCAGAACAAGATGAACTTCAGGAGGAAAGGTATGTAATGTTATTATTGATGGTGGTAGTTGTGAGAACATGGTTTCAAATGAGATGGTCAATAAATTGGGTCTGCATTGTGAGAAGAATCATAACCCTTATCGTATTTTATGGTTTAAGAAGGGTAATGAAGTTACTATTGATAAGAGATGTTTAATAAGCTTTTTTATTGGGAACAGTTATAAGAATGAGATTCTGTGTGATGTTATCTCTATGGATGCATGTCATATGCTGCTAGGAAGAACATGGCAATTTGATAGAAAATTTATTCATGATGGGGGAAAGAATACTTATACTTTTTGGAAGGATGGCACAAAAATAGTTTTGCTACCTCTTAAAGAAGAGGGGAAGGCTGAAAATATGCTTTCTGCAAAGGAATTTGTGAAGGAGGCAAAGGCAACCGGTTTTTGTTATGCACTAGTTGCAAATAAGGATGAACTTGTAAGTGCTCGAATACCAATAGAAACATCAAAATTAATAGAAGAATTTTCAGATGTTATTCCTGATGAGCTACCAGATGGATTACCACCGAAAAGAGATATTTAACACCACATTGATTTGATTCCAGGGTCTTCACTCCCAAATTAAGCGGCTTATAGGATGAGCCCGACATTACATGTAGAGTTGAATAGGCAAGTGGCAGAGCTCATGCAAAAGGGGGTCGTAAGGGAGAGCATGAGTCCAAGTGCAACACCAGCTTTATTAACACCAAAGAAGGATGGAACATGGAGAATGTGCATGGATAGCAGAGCGATCAATAAAATTACAATCAAGTATCGATTCCCAATACCTCGCCTTGATGATATGATGGATGTGCTTGCTGGATCTAAGCATTTCACCAAAATTGATCTTCAAAGTGGTTATCATCAGATTCGGATCAGAGAAGGAGATGAATGGAAAACAACATTCAAGACAGGAAATGGATTATATGAGTGGTTGGTGATGCCATTCGGGTTATCCAATGCACCTAGTACTTTTATGAGATTGATGAACACTGTGCTACGGTAGTATAATGGTAAGTTTGTTGTGGTTTATTTTGATGATATCTTGATCTTTAGTAAAACTAAAGAAGAACATTCAAGGCATCTAAGGTTGGTATTTGAAGTGTTAAGGAAAGAGAAACTCTATGCAAATATGAAGAAGTGCACATTCGTGCAAGAGAGTTTTGTATTCTTGGGATTTATTATTTCAAAAGATGGGGTACAAATGGACTCAGAAAAGATAAAGGCAATTATTGAATGGCCTACTCCACGGACTATAACAGAGGTAAGAAGCTTTCATGGTCTAGAAACATTTTACAGAAAATTTATTAAAAATTTCAGCAATATTGTAGCTCCTATAACAAATTGCAAAAAAGGAAGGGAGTTTTTGTGGACAAAGTTAGCCGAGAATAGTTTTCAATTCTTGAAGAAGAAGGTGACATAGGCACCCATTTTGGCACTACCAGACTTTGATAAAGTGTTTGAGGTTGATTGTGACACCTCACATGTGGGTATTGGGGCTGTTCTAAGTCAAGGAGGAAAGCCAGTAGCTTTCTTTAGTGAGAAACTGAATGAGGTAAGAAAGAACTACTCTACTTATGATGTGGAGTTTTATGCAATCGTACAAGCATTAAGGCATTGGAGGCATTACTTAGTGCCTAAGGAGTTTGTGTTATTTACAGACCGCATAGAGCTGAAGTATGTGAATACCCAAAAGAAGTTGAATAGTAGGCATGCAAAGTGGGTATCATTTTTGCAGGGATATAATTTTTCTCTAAAACATAAATCTGGAAAACAGAATCAAGTTGCAGATGCATTGAGTAGGCGTGTGAATTTGTTTACCACTATGGAAAATGAGGTGGTGGGTTTTGAAGCAATAAAGGGTTTGTATTCTTATGATTCTAATTTCAAGGATATTGTTGAAAGACTAATTAGTCCATTGTCAGACAATGCAGGAGATTTCCTGGATGAGTATATTTTACAGGATGGCTACCTATTCAAGGGACGCAAACTATGTATTCCAGTTGGGTCTATGATAGAGAATATAGTGATTGCATAGTGGAGGGTTAGCTGGCCATTTTGGTAAAGATAAGATGATAGCCTTGGTAGTAGACAAATACTATTGGCTAAAGTTGAAAAGAGATGTGGTAAGATATGTGGAAAGATGTCAAATTTGCCAAGTCTCAAAAGGCCATGCATAGAATACAGGGTTGTATATGCCATTTCCTGTTCCTAAAGGGTCATGGATAGATCTGAGTATGGACTTTGTTTTGGGATTACCAAAAACACAACGAGGTAATGACTCAATTTTTGTGGTTGTTGATAGGTTTTCTAAGATGGTTCATTTTATTTCCTGCAAGAAAACAAGTGATGCAACAGGCGTAGCAAATTTGTTTTTCAGAGAAGTTGTTCGTTTGCATGGTGTTCCAAAAACTATTACTTCAGATAGGGACACCAGGTTCTTAAGTCACTTCTGGCAGACTTTATGGAAGAAATTTAGAATTCAACTACAGTTCAATAGTGCCTATCATCCGTAGACTGATGGGAAAACAGAGGTGGTAAATAGGAGTTTGGGAAACCTGTTAAGGTGCATTGTTGGGGAAAATCTGAAATAATGGTACTTAGTATTACCACAAGCTGAGTTTGCATATAACAGTTCCATAAACAGATCCACGGGAAAGACTCCATTTTCAATTGTGTATGGGAGTAATCCAAATGGGGTGTTAGATTTGGTGTAACTACTAGTTGATGGCAGAGTCAGTGATGATGCAGAAGCATTTTCCGAACATATACAACAATTGCAGGAAGAAGTGCGGAAGAAGCTGCAGAATAGTAATGATAAGTATAAAGAAATAGCAGATGTGCACAGATGGAGAAAGGTATTTACAATTGGTGAGTTGGTTATGGTATATCTGTGGAAGGAAAGGTTTCCAAGAGGAACCTATAACAAGCTGAAGTACAAAAAGATTGGTCCCTGTAAAATCATGAAAAAAATAAATGATAATGCTTATGAGGAAGAATTGCAAGGAAATTTTGATATTTCTCCAGTGTTTAATGTTTCAGATTTGTATTCTTTTCATGGGGATGGTGTAGAAGCAAATTCTATTGATGAAGTAGTAGATTGGAGGCAACAGGTTTTGGTGAAGAAGAAAGAAGAAGTGGATCAGATTCTAGATAAGAAAACAATGGACACAAGAATTGGGAAATATAACAAATATTTGGTACACTGGAAAGGACTAGAACAAGAGGACAATACTTGGGTCACAGAGTGGGAGATTCAGAAGTTGGATGTAGATAAATGGAAGCAGTTTGAAGAAGACAACTTGTAGGAGCTACGTTTTTTTCAAGCAGGGGAGAATGATGCGCCAGAATTAGCAGGAACTTGACAAGGTCATAACTTGAGTTCCGGGTGTCCGTTTGAGTCTTTTTTTTTGAAACCACGTGTTTCGATGAGATGAACGCAGCGAAAACTCACCCTACTAGTTGGAGAAAATTTTCGACATGTTTTCGGGCCCTAAATCCGCCATCTTGAGGCCAAAAATTAGGATTTAAGTTATAGTTAAGCTTTTTCCTATTTTTGAGCATTAGTTAATTTTAGTCTATTAATTGCATTATGAGTTAGAAAGTTGGCAATTCCTCTAATTTAGGGATGTAGAATATGCATGGCAATTTCTGTGCCCGTAGGAATAAGCATCCGAACTTACTAAGAATAGCAGGTTCTAGTAAACTACTAAAAATAGTAATTTCCGCCACCTAGAGTAGATTTAGTCAGAGTTAGCTAGAGTTTACTTGGCAACTCGAGTTGGGAGTTGTTTTCCTATTTAGGAAACATTGTAATTTATTATTTGATAAGAAAGAAGGAGATCTATTTTCTTTTGGAGTTCATAATATTTGCAGCATATCTGGTTTTTTCTTAATTTGGCTACATTATTGGACCTTTACGTTGTGGCTTGTCAAAGTGAAAATTGGATTGTTTATGTTGGGAGTTGTATGTTTTCTTGTTTTCCTATAGGATCAACATTGTGTCAAGATTTTGAGAGTTGGTCATAGCCCCTTTTGGTCACCTGTGTTGACATGTAAACTCCATGCAAGTAAAAAAAAAATATTATCTTGTGCTTTGCTATGTTATCTTGTGTGTTTCAATTAGTGGGTGTTACACAATTGTTAAGGTCTACTCAAAATGACGAAAGTATTACGAGTCAGAAATATATATAACCATGTCAAAAACATATCATCATCAATATAATTTGTCTCTAATAATCGACATACATCATACTAAAAATCGAAATCAACAACAGTCGAGTATTTCTAACATCTAACATCATGTTAAGTCAAAAGCTACAATAATATCCATAAGTATAGTCGACAGTGTTGGTTTTCAAATAGGACTTTTTAGAAGAGCAACAGTCAGGGGACAAGAAGTCCCTCCTCTTTAATGGGAGAGGTTCCCTTATTCTGAAACGAACTTATTTACAAATACACAAAACATTATTTTATGGTTGAACTTGGATATTACGAAAGTGTTTTCCACAAGGATCATCAGTTACGCCAGGACTGAGGAAGGGGAATAAGAAGATGAGCAGAATAGCAACATTCAGAATTATAGATAGCAGAATAATTCTTCGTGTATGCGAAGCTTCAAAGGATTTAAGACAAGATCATTTGCATTAGCTGAATGGGATTAAATTTAAAGACACAAAGTTCCGTAAATAATCTTCTTCAGATTTGTTAATCAAGGACACAAAGTTCCTTCTTGGTTGTACAAGATCATTGTACTTGCAAAACTGAACAGTATGCAATCAGAGAGACTAAACGAGTTAGGAACAAAATGATCTTCACGATATTAAAGGAAAACACAGAGACAGCAAGAATCAGATAGACAAAGAACGGAAAGCCCTTTTGTATTGATTTCTTCAAGATCTATTTACACTTTCAGCAAATATCCAAGTCCTTCCTCCCCTGCGAAATGGCGTGTAAAGACCATTATATAGATTACAAATTTCAGTTACGTCTTGTAACCGTTTCTTTTAACTAGAGAATCGTTAAGGAATGCCAAACGCAATACCTTAACCAATTACAAGGAATACGGAAGGAATGGCGAGAAGAGAGAAAGAATGAAGAAGGAGACAGGTGGACAGTCATTGAGAAGGACCCACCATCTTCAGAAACCGCTTCTTGAATTTCTTCCCCGTCTGAGCCATGTCTTTGCCACGAGGGACACACCAGACGTTTCATCTTGAAGATGACGATGGATATCTCTGAAAACTGGTGTAACTGGCGTCTTGAAATTTTTCCTTCGTAACTGCTTCTTGAATTTGATCCTCGCAACTTAAATTCAAATTTAGCACATTCGGGTCGAGTGGGAAAATCTAAGTATGAATTGCATTAGGTTCACTTGGGACATGTGAGACACGAATGCGCGAAACATGCGGCTCGGTCGATTCGGGTGAAACGGGTAGAGGATGCACAAATGCATTTTGGGACATTTGGGATGAAAAGTTCTGAAGTACGCGACTCGGCCGGTTTGGGTGAAATTGGAACAGAGCGCACTTTTTGATTTGGGACATTTGGGACAGAAAAGTGTGAAGTGCGCGACTCGGGAATTTCGGCCGAAAATGGAACAACGTGCACAAAAGTTTTGGGACACTTGGGACAAGAATATCCGACAGGCCCGTAATGGGACAATTTCGGCGGGTTTCGGCCGAAAATGGGACAGATTGCACTTTTGTGATTTGGGACATTTGGGACAGAAAAGTGCGAAGTACGCGGGTTTCGGATGGTTCGGCCGAAATTGGAATGACTTGCACAAAAGCTTTCGGGACACATGGAACAAAAACTTCCGACGGGCCCGAAGATAGGACAATTTCGGGGATTTCGGCCGGTCGGAAAACAACTTGCACTTTTGTACTTGGGACAACCGGGACAAAAAGGTGCGACAGGCCCGAAATACTTACAAAATGACCCAAAACTTAGATTTTTTTTAGACTTCCAAGACTTTTTTCACACCACCAGCTTGACAGAAAAGACATTTAGACTCAAAATTTTGAAAATTTACCTTTGACAGAGCAGGGAATTTTGAGTGGACACAGCTGGCTCCTTCTGGGATGACTTGGTGAAAATTCATGGAATGAGACAAGGCAAGAACTTAGACAACTCGGTGAAGCAGACCAGTGCCTTATCCATTGGGCAAACGGAGTCAAGGACAAACCAATACAAGGGCAACACCACACACACAGAAGGGAAACACACCAAAAGCAAAAGGCAGAAACACTGTACATAATATACAAAAGGGGACTCCCTAGTCACCTAGGACTTGAACAACTTGAGATACTGCCCACTGTAAGGAAGTGGGAGGGGGGGAACCGTCCATGTAATCAGATAGAAAGAGTTCTTACTAGCAAGTGTGCCTTATCTTGAAAGGTCCAAGCCATAGAGAATCAAATTTTCCGTGGCTACCACGAGGTTCGTGTCTTTTGTCCCACAACAGCACGGTATCACCAACTTGGAACTCTCTGCTCCTAGCTTTCTTATCAAAGAGAATCTTCACCTTCTGCTGGTGGGCAGCTATTCTGTCAGCAACCTCCATCTATCCTCGTTCAGTTTGAGCAGATACATGATCCTTTTGTCCAGAGCATCACTAAAACTAGTGGTCTTCAATGGCCTTCATCAGGTGCAAGGCTGGTAGTTCCACTGTCACTGGCAATTGAGCCTCTACTCCATACACTATTTGAAGGGGGACATTCCAATGGCTCTTTTAGGTGTGATCCTGTCTGCCCAAAGAGCATCGTAAAGTTTCTTATGCCAGTTTCTGAGATTCATTGACCAACTTCCTTATGATAGTCACCAGATTCTTGTTGGTAGATTCTGCTTGTCCATTTCCCTGGGGATAATAATCGAAGAATGAGCCAGAGAGATGCCATACCCTAGCAGAAATCCATTATCTCAGTTGAGGAGAAGTTTTGAGGCATTATCTGTTACAATCTTGTTAGGTACACCATACCTAACCAAGATGTTCTCTTTAATGAAGTTGCATACTACTTCGGAAGTGGTGCTCTTGACTGGAATAGCTTCCACCCACTTGGTGAAGTAGTCAGTAGCAGTTAGCACATGAGTGTGTCCAGCGCTAGAAACAGGGTTGAGTGCACCAATGAAGTCCAGACCCCACTGTTGGAAAGGTTCCTCAATCACAACTGGTTTGAGAGGCAAAGAAGCCAATTTAGGTCTTCCCACGAAGTCTGACAGGCCTCACATTTTATCCACCCACTGGATGCATCTTTGAACAAAAGAAGGCCAGTAATACCCCCCACGGAGTATCTTATGAGCTGTGACTGTTGATGAATAGTGCCCTCCACATGCCTGATCATGAAAAGCTGAGAGCAATTTTCTCTGTTGTTCCTTGTCTACACACTTCAGAAATCTCCCATCCAAACCACGCTTGAACAAGGCATTTTCCCACAATACATATTGTGCTGATCTCAACTTAACAGTCCTCTTTCTTTAGCAGTTAAATGAGAGGGGCATTCCCCGTAGGTGAGAAAATGAGCGATGTCAGCATACCATTCATCAACTGAACTCAGGAACAGAACAGTAGGAAGGTTAGCTTTCTTCTCCAATAACTCATGTTGGGCTCCTTCAGCAATGAGCTCGCAAAGACCTTTTCCCGAACCAGCTTGGTTGGCTTGATATCAGGTCATACTCCTGGACCTTAGCCACCCAGTTTCCCCTCTTGGATCCAAATTCTTGTTGCGTGAGAATTGACTTTACAGTCGTATCTGGGACCAGCACCGTAGTGAGTGAGAGTTGAGATATAGCAAAACGGAACTGCTTGACAGCTTTGACTACTGCAAAGGCATGCTTCTCCATCATGGTGTACTTTAGCTCATGTTCTTCAGGATATAGCTCATGAAGGCAATTGGTAGCTCATGTTTATCAGAATCCTCCTGGTTAAGACAGCAGCCAGAGTACTATCTGTAGCGTAGCAGTAGATAATGAAATCCTTGCTGAAATCAGGGCAGGCCAAAACTGGAGTTTAGCAATAGCTTTCTTGATACCCTCAAAGGATTCCTTTCCTTCTTCAGAAGACCAACCAAATGCTTGCTTTCCTTTCATCATCTGAGAAATATTCAAAGTTAATTCAGCAAAATCAGGGATGAATCTTCTTAGAAAAATTGATCTTACCGAAAAGGAATGCACGCCCTTTTTACTAGTAGGGAGAGGAATCTGTTGGATGGCTTGAACTCGTTCAGGATCAATCTTGATGCCATCCTTTGAGACAATGTGTCCTAATAGCTTTCCCTCTGTAACACAGAAGACAGATTTTTTAGGATTTAAGGAAATCCCATGCTCTCGGCATCTTTGCAGAACTGCTTCCAAGTGGTCGAAGTGATCCGCTCTGTCTTTGAGAACACTGTCAGGTCATCAAGGTATATGACTATACATTTTCCTTTCAAGCTTCCAAAAGCCAGATCCATAGCTCTCTGGAAGGTGGCACCGGCATTAATCAGCCCAAAAGGCATTCTCTTGTAGGCAAAGGTACCCCAAGGAGTTGTGAAGGCTGTCTTATGTTGATCAGCAGTATCAACCTCTACCTGATTGTATCCAGAAAAAGCCATCAAGCATAGATAACATCTCAGAGCCTATTACCGCTTGCAAAATCTGATCCATCATAGGCAGAGGGTAGTTATCTTTCAGAGAGGCCTGATTCAGGTTCCTGAAATCAACACAGATGCGGATCTCACCATTCTTCTTCCTAACAGGTACAATGTTTGCAATCCAAGTCGAATGGTGAATGGGAAAGATGATTTTTAGCCTTTAGCAGTTTCTGAATCTCCTGAAATATGGTGTCAGCTATCTTTGGGTTGTACTGCCTCTGCTTCTACTTGAAAGGCTTGATTCCTGGCTTGAGAGGGATAGAGTGCTGCATTTCTTTTGGCTTGAAGGCTTTTAGATCTTCATAAGAATAAGCAAGCACATCCTTGTATTTCCTTAGAAGGTCAATTGTGCTCTTCCTTTCATCTGATGTGCAACACTTTCCGATATTTACCAGCTTCGGGTCATCAGAACTCCCAATATCAATTTTTCATACTCAGCTGATTGCTGAGGTCCAGTGGAAACTTTGGATCTCACGTATCTGTCATGTTTATCAAACAACTCCTCCAAACTCACCAAACCTTTGGGAATCTTATTTCCTTTGAGCTTAATGCACACTTCCTGATCAGTTTCTTCGTCTTGGGTGACGGCTTGGTCAGAAGACATGCTCTCACGAGGCAGGTTGTCACTTCCTTCGAAATACAGTTGTTCAAAATTGCCCTTGAGCTCCAGGAAGGAAAGCAAATGCTGGTCGTCGTTGAAGACTTGCCAGTTATTAGTATTGTCAGGGACACTAGGTCGGTGGACCATCTCAATAGTGAACTTATCCTGAGAAAATTCAGGATGAGGAATCAATAGTGACCCTGAGACAGCCAGTGAATCAGCTCTGCTGTTCGTTTCTTTCTCTGGGAATTGCTTCAATGGAGAAGGCATCAAGGAATTCAATTGAATCCCAAACCTGATTCCGATAATGCTTCAGCCTCCCGTTCTTTACTGAAACAGGCTTCTGACTTGCTTCACAATCAGTTCTGCATCACCACGAGCCAAAAGATTTTTTTTACAACCTCGTTCTTTGGCCACTTGCAGTCCAAGGATGAGAGCCTCATACTCTGCCTGTATTGTTTAGTGTTCTCGAACTGCAATTTGAATGAAAAGGGGTACAGGCAGCCCTCAGGTGATATTAACAGAACACCAGCTCCAGAACCAGCCGAGGAACAACTGCCATCAAATTCTAAAATCCAGACACCATTGGGATCCTTAGGTGATATTTTGCAGGGTCGGATTTCATCGGGGGACAAAATCATGTAATTACCATGGCCCCTGTCCTCATAGAGTATTTGTGCTCTAGGATCATCTGTCTTCTGCACAATGTACTCGGACTGCTTCTCAGGTAGTAGCTTCTTCATTTGTCCATGGACAGTATGAGAGCGTGTGACCAATCCATTTGAATCTCTCCACCCACATCTTTACAGAAGTTTCTGCTTAGCAACATTCCATAGGAAGGAGGAATGTCTGCTACTAGTATGGTAGCCAAGACCTTCTTTTCAGGTAAAGCAGCAAAAGCCACTTGTGCATCTTAAATCCTTCCCACCAAAGGTACTTCCTTACTTTCCATGGAGTAGCAAGATCCATAAGTACGAGTAAGGGTCAAGCCTAAAGCATGAGCTACTTTGGCGGGCATCACATTATCTGAGGCTCCGGAATCTATGACACAGTTACTGAGCCTGTGGCCAGCTATAAGGAGTGTTACATAGAAAGGATTGATCTTGTCACCAGGTGAGGTGACAGCAGCTACTAGACTGGGCTGTGGTGCAGAAGGAGGTGTGGGCAAAAGGCCTTTGGAGGTGGTCTTGGAATGGGAATTTACAAATTGGATCATCTTGGCAAAAGCTTTGGATGGGTTTGGTATATTTCAGCCTCTGAAATTTGAACTTTGGTCCTTTTTAGATGATCTACAATGTCAAAGGATCCAGAGGTGGATGGTCCATCATCATTTGGAATCTTAGGCTTATCAACCCTAGGAGAAAAAGAAGAAGAAACAACTTTAGGGGCAGGATTGGCAGTACTTACCTATTGGTGCAGATGAGGTAGGAATAGGAGATCCCTCTTCTGGCAATTACAGGAATAGTTGCAGGCTGCTCTTTGGACTTCTTCAGGGGTTGTGTCACCTTTTCCCTCTGATGCGTCTGTTCCCGAGTCATGACAGCGAAGGATTCGCTGTTCATATCTGCTACCACTTCATCATAGTCATCTGCATCATCAATGCCTTCAGTGGTAAAGAAATTGACTCGAGATCCTCGGGTTCTTCTGCCTCATCATCGAATTCCTCCAGGAACTCCTCACAAGCTTCATTATCATCTTCTGGTTCTTCGACCTCGCAAGTTGCATTCACAGGAACTTTGACGGGAGGTCCTTCAAGTGCCAATCTTGTGTGGGGAGTTGGCAAACGGTTTCTGGGTTGAAAATTTCTTCTCGGAACATCTGCATACGGTGCATGCTGAGCTAATTGTTTCTTTATGGCTACTAGATCGTTTTGCAAGTTTCTGGACTAATGGATCAGTACTGAGTCCAGAGGTGGAAGAGGAAGAAGCAGCAGATTTGGATTTGGGAGGATCTCTCTTCAACTTCCCTGACATGATTAGGTCATCCTCGACACTAACAGCCAGTTCTTGATCCAGAATTAACGTTCCAAGATTAGCCCTTCTTAGAGCATAACTGACTTTAGGCGTTTGGGCATTCAAAAAGAAACATTTTTGGATTTGATCAACCGGCCGAGTATTCACAGGAATTTTGTTGATCAGTCTGTTGAATCGAGCCACAAATTCCCTCATAGGTTCCGATGGATCTTTCTTTATTGAGAAATCTGGGCAAGCAGTGCATGCACATCTTCTGCCGGCTTGAAACGGCTTTCGAACTGAGTTCTCATGGTATTCCAATCGATGATGGCACCAGCCGAAGATGATAGAACCAGTCAGCAGCATTGTCCTGTAACGTCTCGACGAACAGTCTTACTGAGACGTCTTCATGTTCAACCCCCAAGACTCCACGCAACTATGAAGGCTTGCAATATGCTCATCAGGGGTGCACTTTGCCGTCGCCTTTGAATTTGGGGAAGTTCTTTCAGTTACCTCTAGGCAACTCATGCAAAGGCTGAGTGAGGGCCAGGGGCCCGACACGTTGACCCCATGGTACTTGTGTCATTCTTCTTGGAAATACGGTTCGGAGGGGAACTGTAACACCAGCAAGGATTAAACGCTTGTAGATTAGGACTAGCAGGCTCTGAAGGACTTCTTTCTCGAACAGGTGGAGTGCTCGTTGAACGAGTTCTTCTATTTGAAGGGAAAGGAAAACCCTGTTGCTCCAAAAGCTGAAACTGAGAATCTTCGATACCAAGGGCCCTTCTCCCTCGAGTGAAACGCGGAGTCGCCAGATCAAGGATGATCGAAAAATTATAGTACTGGAATGCGATTTTCCCCAGCGGAGTCGCCAAAAACTGTTGGTTTTCAAATAGGACTTTTTAGAAGAGCAACAGTCAGGGGACAAGAAGTGCCTCCTCTTTAATGGGAGAGGTTCCCTTTATTCTGAAACGAACTTATTTACAAATACACAGAACATTATTTTATGGTTGAACTTGGATATTACGAAAGGGTGTGTTTCCACAAGGATCATCAGTTACGCCAGGACTGAGGAAGGGGAATAGAAGATGAGCAGAATAGCAACATTCAGAATTATAGATAGCAGAATAATTCTTCGTGTATGCGAAGCTTCAAAGGATTTAAGACAAGATCATTTGCATTAGCTGAATGGGATTTAAATTTAAAGACACAAAGTTCCGTAATAATCTTCTTCAGATTTGTTAATCAAGGACACAAAGTTCCTTCTTGGTTGTACAAGATCACTGTACTTGCAAAACTGAACAGTATGCAATCAGAGAGACTAAACGAGTTAGGAACAAAAATGATCTTCACATGATATTAAAGGAAAACACAGAGACAACAGAATCAGATAGAGAATGAACGGAAAGCCCTTTTGTATTGATTTCTTCAAGATCTATTTACCTTTCAGCAAATATCCAAGTTCTTCCTCCCCTGCGAAATGGCGTGTAACAAGACCATTATATAGATTACAAATTTCAGTACGTCTTGTAACCGTTTCTTTTAACTAGAGAAATCGTTAAGGGAATGCCAAACGCAATACCTTAACCAATTACAAGGAATACGAAGAAATGGCGAGAAGAGAGAAAGAATGAAGAAGGAGACAGGTGGACAGTCATGAGAAGGACCCACACCGTCTTCAGAAACCGCTTCTTGAATTTCTTCCACGTCTGAGCCATGTCTTTGCCACGAGGGACACACCAGACGTTTCGTCTTGAAGATGACAATGGATATCTCTGAAAACTGGTTTTGTAACTGGCGTCTTGAAATTTGTCCTTCGTAACTGCTTCTTGAATTTGATCTTCGCAACTTAAATTCAAATTTAGCACATTCGGGTCGAGCGGAAAAACTAAGTATGAATTGCATTAGGTTCACTTGGGACATGTGAGACGCGAATGCGCGAAACACGCGGCTCGGTCGATTCGGGTGAAACGGGGAGAGGACGCACAAATGCATTTTGGGACATTTGGGATGAAAAGTTCCGAAGTACGCGACTCGGGCGGTTCGGGGGAAATTGGAATAGAGCGCACTTTTTTGATTTGGGACATTGGGACAAAAAGTGCGAAGTGCGCGACTCGGGGAATTTCGGCCGAAAAATGGAACAACGTGCACAAAAAGTTTTGGGACACTTGGGACAAGAATATCCGACAGGCCCGAAATGGGACAATTTCGGAGGTTTCGGCCGAAAATGGGACAGATTGCACTTTTTGATTTGGGACATTTGGGACAGAAAAGTGCGAAGTACGCGGTTCGGATGGTTCGGCCGAAATTGGAACGACTTGCACAAAAGCTTTCGGGACACATGGAACAAAAACTTCCGACGGGCCCGAAGATAGGACAATTTCGGGGATTTTGGCCGGTCGGAAAACAACTTGCACTTTTGTACTTGGGACAACCGGGACAAAAAGGTGCGACAGGCCCGAAATACTTACAAAATGACCCAAAACTTAGATTTTTTTTAGACTTCCAAGACTTTTTTCACACCACCAGCTTGACAGAAAAGACATTTAGACTCAAAATTTTGAAAATTTACCTTTGACAGAGCAGGGAATTTTGAGTGGACAACAGACAGTATCGGAAATCAATAAAAAAAAAGTGTCGAAGGGAAGTGGGCACTACATCATCCCTTTTGTTCATATTTCTTCTCCCATTTTCAAATTTAGTTTTTGCATGTTATTTTTACAAGTTCCAATAGGATTGTAATATGAATTAAATATAAAGGTATTTTTAGTTATTTGATTATCTTACATTCTAAAAAATAATAATTTTTCAAAAAAAAATCAATATTATATTCGAACATTTTGTTGAAATATTTTAGACACGATCACACATTCATTCGTATTAGAATAATCATTGAAAGCGAAGATTTATACACTACATTACACATGTTTATATGGTTGATAAATTACTTACATTATTGATTGTTGTTTTGAATATTGCATTTTATCTACAGGCTAGATAAGGAATCAAACTAATGGTTTAACATTGGCTCCATACAAAGCCGCCGCATCCTTGCAATTTTCTAGACATAGTTAGTCCGATTATGGAAATACATATTCATTATGCAAGAGATCAGAGCTGAATCGTGAAGATTGAAAAATATTTTTGGAAGAGTTGGACCAGATAAACACAGTTACGATATATTTTTCCAGTTTAATTTCTACTAAAAATGACAGTTGACAGCTTATAGGAGATTACCAAGTTTAGAAGTTGACGATTTTAACAAATTCCTTCATTGGTCTCAAGTTTTATTAATTCTCACTCACTCACCTCAAAACCCTATTTTTCACTCTAAAATGCCGAAACGTGCTACCCCAAGAAATAAACAAATAACTTCAATGGATTTATTATCATTATCTCTCTCTAGTCTGGTGTATCATTTATTTATTAGTGTAAATTATCTTATCTATAAAACAAGGTAGGGAGGTCAGAAACTTATTATAGAAATTAGGACAGGTCGGCCATATAGAAATTTTCTTATGTAACCATTCATACATCCACAGGGAATATCTTGGCATTTATTATGTGTGTTGCTATACCAGGTCGTCAACGCTTGAGTCCCTCTCACCTTGAAAATGATATTCAACGAGAAATTAAAATTACCGGCTATGGTTTGACCTTAAATAAATAAAAATAAAAATAAAAATAAGTAAATGACTTATATATTTCATTGAATGTTTATCATTCTCATAGACACAGTGTAAGGGGAATAGGCTTGCCAAAAATAAATCAAAAGCAGGTGAGTATTTTCAAGAGAATTTTGAATTTCTTATAAGATACAGTGAAAAGTGGGTGCGAGATGAGGACAAGGTGTTTCATCAGTTTTTTGGTTGTTACAGTGGTGTTGCTTGGCTTCACATCATTAACTCCCATGGAAGCCAAGCGAATGCTGAAGACGAGCGATGGAGAAGATATGAATTATAAGGAAAATTTGCGGCTGAAGAATATGGCATTGTCATGATTGGTTGTGTGGTCGTTCAGTAAAGAAAATCCATTTCAGGCATGGAGCTCAGAAGAGAGTGATTTTGCCTTCAGGCGTGATCCCTTGCATCATTAATTAAATACTTGTGTATTCATGTCGAATATTCATATAATTATGTTAAACAACTCCTATGTGAGCTTAATGATGACCGGTTAATGTCAGCCAACATGAACGTACCAAACTGCTCTCACCACAGACCTGAAAGTCTATCAGGATTATTTTTGCAATGATAAATATGATGCAAAATTTATCTAGTTTTCTTTGGCTCTTCTAATATATACTTTTAACTGTTCTTTAGAACAAAGTCGTTTGTATGGCTCTCACCTAAAGAACCGCGGATTTGAGTTGAATGCATCAAACAAGTGATGAGTAATCGACATGTCCACTTATTCAATTACTAATGTGGAAGTTATTGGAACTCTTTTAACTGTAGGCCTAATTATTACAAATATATTTATTTTTTAGAGATTATTTCGAAACAAATTCTTAGTTTTAGCTCATGGGAGAAGCGATACGCATATGTACGAATGTATGTATTAAAATGACTGTATTTATATACATGGAAAATATATATTTATGAGAAGGAGAATGTAATATAATGTATGGAGTTAGAATATTAAACTCTAAAAATAATCATAGTTTCATGGAAATCTTTTAAGTATGAAGTATTTAAAGTTATTATTCACTTCAACATGTTAAATACTATTATGATTGGAAGCACTATTCTGTCAGTTCCTATGTTGAAGAAGTATATGATTGGAAGCACTATAAACACGCCATGGTTAAATTTCATTGTGTCCAATTATATACCAAGCTTCCATAGGAACTGACAGAATTTAGAATTGGAAAACGGTTTACGATTGGCGACTAGTTTTCCGAGGCCATCGGTTGTAATTGACCTAGTTGTAAATGACCAAAAGTTAGCTCAAGGGCTTAAAAACCACGTCCAAAACTAACGTTTGATAGATGAACATGCAACAATAAAATTTTCTAAGAGGTCGACCATATATGAAGAATTCATCAGAGTCGTCGGAACTAAAAACTAGAACACAGTTTTCAAACGGCGACATGATTTCTGAAGCCACTGGTCCTAATTGGTCTAGTTTAACCTAGTCAAACTTTGACCCAAGGCCTACAATATGGATTTTCCAAACTATATAGCAAAGTTGTTTTTCCCTAAACTTAAGGTTCCATGCAATTTTATAGAAAAAACACTAGAGGTTTACAAAGATGGATAATAATTTTGCTATCTTGGTTTCAAGGGGTGGTTCAAAATGAAAGCCAACATTTTAGATTTAGCAGCTTCCTACCACTGCAAAATAGTGTAACAGGGCTCCTATAAGGGCATCGAAAAGGTCACAATGTTCATTCTGAAAATATTTTGCGAGAATCGAATAAAAAACGAGGCACCACGAAGTAGTTGCACTCCAAGGGAATCGTGAAAACTCCAGCGATAGGAAGGAAAAAAATGATCAGTAATGGAAGAACTTTCTTAACAGAAACAAAGCTTGCATAGAGGAAAGATAGCAGAGTGTCTTGGCATGCTCATAAATGAATAGAAAAGAGGTACATATAGGGTGCTAAATAACCCTAATGCATGACACATATGAAACCCTAAACCTAACCTATGTGAGATGACCCTCCAACATGAGAGGAGGACACATAGGATAACTCACACTAACACCCCCTCTTCATCAAAGTTGGGGTAGCGGCTGTGATGTGTCAAATGGAAGAGGAAGAAACTCCTAAATAACTAAGAAAGATGTGTCAATGGGATGACACCCAGCAAATAAAGGCCTGATAAGGTGCCCATATACAAACACAATCTTCCTAGAAGAAGAAGAAGAAAAGAAGGACTAAATAGCCCTAAGAAGATGGGAAGTTGTAGAAGACCTCACCCCAAGAAGAGACCGTAAGTGAAGAAATTTCATCGCAGTGAAAGGCTTGGTGAACAAGTCTATAATCTGATCAGCGGTATAAATGTACTGAATGTCGATGATACCATCATGAATAAGCTCCCGTATGAAGTGCATATGGATCTCAATGAGCTTCATCCACTGGTGCTGAATAGGATTTCTACAAATATAGATAGTGCTTGTGTTATTATAGTAGATAATGGTAGGCCACAGAAAGTGGATGCCAAACTCTATCAAAATACCCTATAGCCAAATAGCTTCTGTGGCAGCGTTGACTGCTCCTCTATATTATGCCTCTGTAGAAGATATCAAAATTGCATTCTGCTTCTTGCTAGACCAACTAATAGGACCCGAACCAAGAGAGAAATTGTAGCCAGAAGTAGATTTCTGATGATCTAAGTCACCGGCCCAATTAGAATCTGTGAATCCAATCAAGTCAATATCAACCCCTCCATGATAGTGTATTCCATCAACATAAGTGCCACGAAACATAATAAAGGATCTATTTAGCTATTTTCCAATGCATCTCATGTGGCTCTTGCATGAATCTGGACACAATCCCAATAGCGTATGATAAATCTGGTCGAGTGTGAGTCAAGTAGATCAAGCTCCCAACTAACTGTCGATAAAGAGTACCATCAACCAAGGGAGTAGAGCAATCTGAAACCAACTTAACCCTGAAAAGAAAAGGAGTAGGAGAAGACTTGCAATCAGACATCTGAAACTGAGCTAGCAAATCAAGAGCATACTTAGGGTGCGATATCAAGATTCCCTGAGTCAGATTGTGAAATCTAGATCCCAAGGAAGTAATGAAGCAGACCTAAGTCAGTCATGGAAAACTTGTTGGCTAAGGCGATCTTCACAAAATCAATAATAGAGGAAGAGTTTCATGTGATCAACAAGTCATCAAAATATAGAACAAGAATGAGTATGAAGTCATCTTGCCATAGAATATAAACATTTGGATCAGAGTGACACTTAGTGAACCCTGATGTAAGTAAGAAGGAGTCCATCTTGGCATACCAAGCCCGAGGGGCTTGTTAAAGGACATAAAAAAACTTCTTTAACTTACAAATGAGGGAGGAATATTGAACATAACCCAAAGGTTGTTCCATATAGATCTCTTCCTCTAGATCACCATGAAGCAAGAAACTCTTAACATCCATTTGATGGACCTTTCCATATGTTCTCTACGGCAATGCCTAGGGTCAATTGAATAGAAGTCATATTTGCAACCAAAGCAAAGGTTTTTGTATAATCAACCCCAGCTATCTAGGAGAAACCCTTAGCTACTAATCATCGCTTTAAACTTTTTCGATGTCTCCATCTACTCCATACTTTGTTTGGAACACCCACGTACATCGAATGATTTTTCTTCCTTTCAGAAGAGTGGTGAGATCTCAAGTAATCGTTCTTTATGAGAGAGGAATACTCCTCATCCATGGTAGAATCCCACTCAGGAATACTAGAAGCCTCCTGGAAAGACTATGGATCAGAAGCAGAGGCAAAGAAAGAGTGGGGTCCAATGAAATATGAGTGAGTACGTCTCATATCCAAAGTATCTCCAACTAAATCTCCAACACTTTGCAAAGTTTTCCTGGCCCAAAGGGGACCAGGAGGATCAGGCTCAGAGTCAGAAGATTCTTCACTTGAGTGAGAAGGGACATAGTCCTTATCATCACTACTGTCAGAATCAGAAGACTCAAAGGTTTGATGGTTGGGAGGATCCGGAAGAGGAGCACACTCAATAGCATCATCATCTGATGAGTCAGAATCCGAATCAGCGAGTTGAAGAACCTCAATTGTTGGAGAATTAGAATTCGAAGAGGACTCATCGAACTTAAAAATTATCTCAATATATACTCATGAGAAGTAGAATTCATTAATCAATATCCCTTCACGGCATCAAGATACCCGACAAAGATACAAGGTTTGGATTTTGGTTCCAAAGCCTTGCGTTTCTTCTTGGGAATATAGGCCATAGTCTTCGATACAAAGATTCAAAAGTTCTCAACATTAGGCTTGCATCCAAACTAGGTTTCAAAGGGTGTCATCCCTCTTATTATCTTGTCTAGAACATGGTTCTGAATGTAATTTACACAATTCACTGCGTCAGCCCAATACTGCGGAGGAAGAGACTTTGAGTGAATCATACAAGTGGCCATGTCCTTTAGAGTACAATTCTTTCTTTCTGCGACTCTATTATGTGAAGGGCTATAAGTAACTATATGTTGCAAAGAGATCCCTTCAGAAGTACAGAAATCCATGAACCTATTGTTTACATATTCACCTCCATTTTCAGTTCGAAGAACCTTAATAGACTGTTCCACCTATTTCTCAGCAAGAGCCTTAAAGTCCTAAAAATGTTCAAAGACTTCAAACTTAAGATTAAGAAAATATACCCGAGTATATCGTGAATAGTCATCAATCAAGGTTAGCACATAAAGAGCTCTATTAAATGAAGAAGAAGGAAATGGAGCAAAAACATCGTTGTGAACAAGATCCAAGGGACGAGTGGCTCTCCAAGATTTTGCTTTGTCAAAGTTCTTTTCAGGATGCTTTCCAAGGGTACAACCATCACAAAGACCCCTATAAAACTTGACGCGAGGCAACCCGTTGACCATTTCGTTTTGACTCAATTTTTCAAGTTAGTGATAATTTAGATGTCCAAAACACTCATGCCATATCTTACTAACCTCATTTTCATGAGTGAGAAAGGCAGTTGGCATAGAATCAGAAGTAAAGTGGGAGAAGGTGTACAACCGTGAATGGTGTTCTGCCTTTCCCTCAGCCACTGTAGTGTCATTGTTAAGCTCATGAATAATCATCGAGTTAGGACCATGAATTCCACTTGCATTCCTTCACCAAGGTGAGTAATTTGGTAAAATGATAAGAGATTGGTAGAGAGATCAGGAACACTCAACACTTGGTTAAATGTTCCATCTCTACCGATCCACTATCGGAAACCGATACTTTCATGTCATTACCCATCATGATTTGGGAAATTCCACAATGTTCAATGTTGGAAAACTCAACATGCGAAGAACCCATGTGGTGCGAGGCACTGGAATCTAAAATCCATGTCGATGAAGAAACAACTTTGGCTACGAGGGCCTTTCCTTTCTTCTTATCATTTTTAGCACCTTTTACAGTAGAAGCCTCAGCCTTCGGAGCACTTTGTTTTATGGATTCAGGAACACTTATTTTATTTTTATTAAGTAAATGAGATAAGTGATCAATCTTTTTTCTTAATAACAGTGTTGCTCATGTCGTGACTAGTCTTCTTGCAATAGGAACATGAATACTTGCTTTTCTGTGCCTTAGGCTCAGAAGTTGAAGTGTTTCTGTCATTTTTAGGTTTGGTCTTGGTTCCTTTCTTAGGTTGATCCTTTGTTTCCTTCTTCTTTTCAGTCTTCTTTCCTTTGCTAGTACTTTCTATAAGGGCATGTGAATTGGACTTGAGAGACCCCATTTGAATGATTTTTTCCTATTCTCGAATGAGTTGGGATGAAAAACAATCAAAGGAGGGCATCATCCAAGTATCGCCCAAAGCAGGTTGTTATAGCATAGAAAGTTGACACGAAGACAGAATATTCAGGACCTAGCTTAGAGAGAATAGATAAGATCCAGTTGAGAATCTTTCTTTTCTACTTGACATCCTTTTAACAATAATCTAATGTGGACAAATTTCAAGAAGAAGGCTTGTAGGTTTTCAAAGTCATTAGGATTTAACCCTAGTAGTTTGTTTTCCAAATCATGCACTCTCATGTCATCTAGTTGTCCAAACATCACATCCAGCATTTTCCACGTAGATGTATGTGTTTCAGATGCCTCAATGTGGAAGAGAAAGTCAGGGGAAACAAACATGCAAAGAATACCTAAAGCTTCATCGCTACAGTTTAACCACTTAAATTTTCTAGGTTTATCGTCTGGTTTAGTCTCAGTTCCCATGGTGATGTAGAATAACCCTTTACCCCTTAGTTTCATTATTATTTTTGATCTCCATTCAAAAAAGTTGAATGGCGTAAGCAAAGGAATTGAAAGTGTATCCATAGTGAGAGAGAGAGAAAGAAATGCAGAAAAGAAACACAACCACGCAAGGACAATAACAACCCCATGCTTTCAAACACTTTATAGTTCAGTACATTGATTATAACCAAATGTGACTATGTTCCAAGAACCAGTTTGTCACTCACCTTGTAATTAGCGTAATAACGCGAAATGGTGGAGACAACAATCAAGGTTCGTAGGGTGCAATAGATCGACACGACAGGCAAAAAATAGAAAGGAGGTGAAAGCCAACCATGGTGGTGAGAAAAAGCGTCTCACATGTTGCATGAAAGAATCCCTTTTTCATAAGACTATGGGGGACGCACTCACAAGTACATGAAAAAAAGGAATAGAACAAAGCTAAAAAAAAAACGTTGAAATAAGTAATACAAAGACACCCCCCCAAAATGCGGCACTTTATAAAATTAGTGTGTTTACAAATATAATGATCCCATCATCTATAGTGTGAAAGAAACATGCAACTTTTACTAAAGAAGTGCTCAAAAATGAGCAATGAGTCAAAAGGTTATAGCAAAAACCAATTCTCGCAATTGATGAGAAACAAGCCAATAAGCGTGAAAATGGATTAAAAAAGTCACCCTAAACACATGAAAAATGATGTCATATGTATGCACGTAGGAAACAACATGGAATTTGATATAGGGTTTGTTTGTATTGCAAGGGGGGATTAGCCACCTACCAATCCTGGACCTCACCCTTCATCTTTGGCACTCGACGGAAGGTTAAAAATACAACAAGCCAAAAACCAAATTGTATAATGCCAAAGAAAATAGTGTTTAAATAATGTTAAATTAATAAAATATAGATTTAATTAAATTAAATCTAGTTAATTACAAGAAATAATAATTAATATAAAAAATGGATCCTAATTAAGCTCTAAAAAGATCCAAATTAGAATTTGAGATAAGATCGTTTAAAGATCTATGAAACTTCTAATTAAAAAAAATTTCTAAATTGGTTTTAGAAACTTGATAGATATTAAAAAAACAAGGAAAGGATTTAGAAAACTTTAAAAACTTACCAAAAACGTTTGATTTGTTTTACCAAATAAAAAAAACTTAGCATGTAAAGAGATACGGCTCGTTTTTGGAAAAAAGTAGAGATCTTTTTGAGATAAAAAAGAAGGAAAGTAAATGAAACTTACCATATCTTACCAGGCCGTGCCAAAAAAATGTAGAGAAATAATAGCAGGCCGCATCAAGTAAATAAATGCTGGGAAAATGTATGCCGCGCATGTGAGATTACCAGGCCGTTTAGGCAAAAAGAGAGCTATTGCAGGTGCGTGGGCGCCAAGGGGAGAAGTTTGTGTTGCTTAAAATTCCCTTTCAAGCAAAAAAACGTAGCTGTGTTGTTGAAAATGCCCTTTCAAGCAAAAAAAATGTGGCTGAATTGTTGAAAACACCCTTTCAAGCAAAAAAAACATGGCTGAGTGTTTAAAACATCTGTCAATGAAAGAAAAAAGTTGCAGGCCACGCGTGGTGAATATTTGAGTATAGGGCGCAACTGGAGGTAGTTTATATAGCCCACAATAGTCCGAAAAAATCCACAACAGTCCTAATTTTCAAGTTTATGAACAACCACAACAGAAGAATGCAAAGATCCTACAACCACAAACAACATGCATAAACAAATATCCTGCAAAAACTAGAGATCTCAAAAAAAATTCACATCCATTTTAATAAATTTAAAAAAATGAAAAGAATCTCTATTTTTGATTTTGATACATCCAATTAAAAAAAGGAAGTTAAAAAAACCTAATTTCTCAAGGTATTTTGAAAAACCTGCCATGCACAAGAAAAAAAACACAAAAAAAAACTTTCTGAGAAAGCTTGTTAGTGATATTTGCAAGATAATTTCTAAAAAATAGTGATAAAAAAGAATTACATGCAGAGTAAAATAATGAAACCAAGTAAGAGTAATTGTAACAAAAAAATTGAGTGCATTACCCGATCTCAGCTCTGATACCATGAAAAGATTTTGCAAGAATCGAATCAGAAACGAGGCACCACGAAGTAGTTACACTCCAATGGAATCGTGAAAGCTCCAGTGATAGCAAGGAAATAAATGATTAGTAATGGAAGAACTTGCTCAACAGAAACAAAGCTTGCATAGAGTAAAGATAGTGGAGTGTCTTGGCATGCTCATAAATTAATAGAAAAGGGGTACATATAGGGTGCTGAGTAACCCTAGTGCATGACACATATGAAACCCTAAACCTAACCCTAAACCTAACCCATGTGAGATGACCCTATAACATGAGAGGAGAACATATACGATAACTCACACTAACACATTCAGGGTTGATCTAAATATTGAAGTAACACCTCACATAACAAGGTACACGAAGAAAGATAAACCTCCCCTTTAAGGAGTTATGAAGGTTACTTTGCGAGTCTCCGGAAGTCGTAATTTATCTATTTAAACTAGGAGATGGTCAACATACTGTTATCTCTCGAAAGTGCATCATGTAGAGAGATGGCTGCAGGTGTTCTAAGCTTGTAAAATTGATCTCTCTCTCTTTTGTAGATACAATGGAAATACCTCAGGTGTATGGGTATACCTATTTTGAGGTGAGTCTCTGGTATCAAGGCCAGTTCCTTATTGATGTATCCTAAACTGATTTCTGGGGTTTAAGGGTAAAAGATGACTGTAAAATAATTAAAACTAAGGTGATACACAAAATTTGTATGAGGGTTTTGACTGAGTATATGAAAAATTGATATGTGAAAGGATTCTTGATGCACGAACCAACAATTTTATATAGAATGTTAAGGGAAAAACACTTCGAGGTATTGAGGGAAAGTATCACAACAATACTGCTAAGCTAAACATGCACATTAATATCATGCAGAAATTACTGAATTTTGCAACAGGGTAAGATGATTAATCAGGGAATTTTCATTCACAAGATTAATTGAAACATACACAAGACTGAAAATAATTTGGAAAGGAAAAAAATACTTCACATTCAGAGGGAAAAACTAACAGAAATTGCTTCAGTACTCCTATATCCAAAAATTCCTCCTTGTGCTTTGCCAAAGCACACAATATATAGAAAAATATTTTTCCCCACCCTTCCTAAAAATAGACTAAGGCTTGTACTCACCCATGCATCCTATTTTTATCCTTTATTTAATAATAGATAAAGGAATAAAAATAGAACATGTAATTACAAATAGGCATTTATAGCCTTAATTACATTATAGTCAAAATGAAGTTGACTGTTCTATTTTTAAGAAAATAAAGGTGAATAATTTGCTAATAATAAGCTTTCTTGCTAGACAAGTCTCTTTCCTTGTGCATGTGAATTCATCTTTTTGCTTGTTCTTTGCTCTTATGATAGCATGCAAAAATTAACACCCTGTTTTTGAGCAAAATAATTACAATACTTGCAATATTTGTAAAAATTACCATCTACACATCCATTTGATGGGGACCACCTCCATGCTCAGATTCTGATGTTGACATTCCTTTTCTAAGTGATCACATTTGTGACATACTATAGATCATCTTCAACTCTCTTGACCGTGGGGACCACCTTTGCACTTGATCACTGATCTCTATTTGGTTTGGCCACCTT
Source organism: Taxus chinensis (assembly GCA_019776745.2). Taxonomy (NCBI): domain Eukaryota; kingdom Viridiplantae; phylum Streptophyta; class Pinopsida; order Cupressales; family Taxaceae; genus Taxus; species Taxus chinensis. Next base: position 229,516,941 of record CM034147.1, on the reverse strand, counting down.
TGTGGACTTAGCACATTACTAAATTTTAAATGTATATGGGGCACTTTTATAAAAGGCCACATTTTTCATGCTTGACCACCTTGGTAACACATGCTATAATATATAGTTTCCACCTTTGATTAAACATGACCATGTAATACTTGTCAAATTTTGTGTTTTGGATAACACTTGACTATAGTTTATAACCCTTACCTTTTGGGTGATCATCAGCGAACATGATTCGTTAGACACATTACATTATTTGAAGTTGGACTATAATTGATCCTTTTGACATTTCAAATGCAAGGATTTTTTTTTAATCATGGGGCTGGCCCCCTCATGATGATGACTCACCCCTTCAATAGTTGGTCGTGACATGACTGACTCAGGTAGAGTTCACTCTTATATTGGTGATCATTTTGTAATCATTGATGTTTGTACTTTGATATCTAAGGCCGTCGATCTTGAAACTTTAGTAAAGGTTTTGACCTGCATTGAATGTTGTCAGTGGCATCTTACCAAGGTGGTTTGCTTCGAACTTGGGGATCGATCCTTGAGCGTTGATCTAATGTCCTTTTGCTTTGTGGCTGTTGATCTTTGACCGTGGTCGAGTTCTAACTAACCCAATGCTTGGGCTCAGGATGTAAAGGTCAATCAGTTTCCAATAATCACTTCATTTGGATCTTTGGTCTGCTGGAGAAGCCCTGGAAATTTTTTTTATGACACCATTGTTGGTAACTTGAAGCTTGACTCCCATTGCAGATTGGTTTTCTGGATCTTCTCTTTCACCTGTATTTTCTTGTCATTCGATCTGATTGATTTTTCTGAGAAGGTGCTGTGATCTTTCCTATGGGTTCGAGATTGGATTTGTTCAAAATATCTATGTGCCTTGTGAATTACTGTGAATATTCTTAGTAGACACTGTTCTTTGCACTCGAGCTATACAGATTTCAGTAACCATTCCTCTATCTGATGAGGGAAGGTAAGTCCCGATCTCTGTGGGTACCATTGTTGATTCATCATTTCCACTTGGTTCTTTGAGAAATACTGATGATATATTCTTTCTTTGAATTTTCTATGTGATTTCATGGTTCGGCCTTGCTCTTTTCGAGTTGAACCTTGTTTTGAGCTTCCATCTTCTTTCTCAGAACTTCAATGACTTCTTGAGGGTTTTGATAGCCAACTTCAAATACCAGTGAGTACATTTTTCTTACTCTGATTTTGATTGCTACCCATTAATGGGTCTTCATTTATTGGGTAGGATTTTTGCTTTCTGAGATGTGGGTACTCGTAGATCTGAGTTTTGAGAAATTCTTCAAGTCTATGTAGATAACATTTGTAAAAGTTTTGAAATATTGGTTTTCATCATGCACTATAATTGCATTTTGGTTTTCTTTGTATTTTCACGCTTTGGCCATTGATAAAATGAGCTTGAAAAGACTCTGTGATATCTGTTTTCTGCTATATAGCTCTGAATAACTTTGTATGAGCTCATTTTTGTTTCATGGCTCCATTTGGGTATTGAAAGTTTTGAGAAACTTATGGTTTTGAAGTTTTCTGATCATCTGCATATCCTTGAGCTTGATTTGAGATCCATTTGTGTGCAACATTCACTTTGTATTCTCCTTTATTGCAGATTCAAGTTTGAGGTGTTTTTCACTTCTGTAGCTTTCATTGTTCTGGGTAGTAGTATTCTAAGCTCAAAACTTCTCCTTTATTGTTGGTGAGTCTATTATTGACCTCTATACGAGTTTTCCCAAGATCTGTATCCTCGTTGTTTTTTCCATTTTATTCTCGAGACACTGATAATAAGCTTCCTTCTATATGGTTTTTTGGGTTGATCTCTTGTCAACCTACAAAATAGTTGCATACTTTACTTTGATTCTTTTTACTCTCAAGGTTGATCTCTGTAACCTTAGTGCATACTTTTTGAACTCCAACTTTTCATTTACTTAATTTGATCTGTGAATAATTTGGAGCTCCTTCTTGTCCCTTCTGGGAATGATCTTGTAGCATTTTTCGTTCTGTTCTTCATTCTCTATGACACTATACCATCATTCCTTTTGATCTCTGAAACTCCACATTTGGTGGCTTTTCCTGAGTGCTTTTACTTTTTTTCTATCGAGAAAATTTTGACCTCAGATCCTGCATATTTTTAAAATGGCTTATGAAAACTCTAATTCTTGTTTTCTTATTGATTTTACAACCTAAATTTCTTAGGTTGCTCAGACATCTAATTTTATGCCACTTGGATGCTTCTGTACTACATTTTGACACACTTAGTTGGTGTTTTGATACTCCATTCACTTGTGTATTAAAACATGAAGCACTTGTTTTAATTAAATAAAAGTCTATAGCCTGAAATGATCAATTAGACACTTGCATGCTTATCATTTGTTCAATTGTAAATCATGAAGCTTCATAGTATGCTTTCCTGAAGTTGTTATCTGTATTGCATACGTCATTTCTGTTGTTGCAACCTGATTTATGGTGCTTTGTATTCACTTATGTACCCTGAGCTTATTGCTGAGCACTGTATGATTCATCTGTACTTGATACTTTTCCTTACATAAATGGTTGTACTTATTTGATCCTTACTTTTTCAAAAGGGATTGTGCTTTGATCTGAATCTGTACCTATGTTGTAGAATTTTGCCTCTTTGGTTCACTGGGTTATACTTCAATTTTCCAAAAGTGCTTCTTACTTTAATTCTGAAAATGATTCTGTCACTTTGTTGGAATACTGTAATCTTGTTTCTTTTACTTAGATGCTTTATTTCCTTGATAGTAGTATTTCTGGCATGCTGGAAAATTTGAAATGTTGATTTTTCATGGCAAAGCCCTGGAATTTTTTTTCAGGAATTCTTTTTTCCTTCCATTTCCAGCTGTAGTAATTGTATTTTCTATTTCAGAATATCAAATGTAACAATTTTCTATTTTTTGGTAGTTGGAAACTAAAACATAATAACTGTTATCTTTGATCATGGCATTATTTTATGTATAACTTACTTGATTTACATAGTTCTTTTAAAGCATGTAGTAGTTAAAAACAACATGATGAAAAGTCGTAAATGTTCATTTTACATGGCGAAGCCCTATCAAAATTTTCCTAGAATCTTATTTTCCATTTTTTTTAGTTTTAACCCTTTCTTTGAAGTTAACTTAATCTTCTAGAAATATTCTTCTTCTTCATTAGTTGTGAACTAAAACATGTACTTATATTTTCTAGTCTCTCTTCTACTGCTGTAACTTCTTCCATTTATACGACAGTTTTTGAAACTTGAGTTGCATTCTTCCTTTATTCCAACATGAATTATTTGTTTTATGCCATAGGATAGGAGTCATTGAAATATGTAATCTGTGTTTATAGTGAAAGACTTGATTTATTTCTTCTTGGCTACAACCTATACTTGCACACTTCAAAAAACAGTTAGAAAATATTTCAGCGTTTTGGCCTCCCTTATGTCCATGGTTTTCTTTTTTTCTTCTCTATCCTTCTTTCTGAGTGAGTAAAACATGTATGCAGTTTGATCTTCAAGTAAACTATATCTCTTGTTGTTAAGAGATTCATATGCATGAATTAGGACAGTATATGTATATGGATTGATCCCTGAGCTCATAACTGATAGTTCTCTCTTTCTTTTTTTTAGGTACAGTGATCTCAAAAATGAAGATGGTGAAGGAACAAAGCTGGAAATGGAGATGTCTCAACTGAAGAAGAAAAACCCCTAAGGCAATGATGGGTCCACTCATACTCCTTTATTTTCTTTTTCATCCATGTGTACCTCTTATTTCAATAGTTGTACTTTACTTTTTAGTTACATCCCATGGCTTGTGTGGGAAACATTTGAAAATTCCTTATGAATAAAACATTGAATTCTGAAAATGAGTTGTATATTTCTTTCTGCATCTCAACTTTCTATATGGATTGTATGATGAACTAAACAACTCAGTAATATAATTGAATGTCTTAATCATGAAGGAAAGAACATTAAAGAAAACATGTAACATCCAGTAATGAACTTTGATTTCTGCAATCTGTATTTATGTTTGTTGTTCCAAAACTTAGCATTTCACCTATTCTGTAATTGAATGTCTTCATCAAGACAACATAGTTATCCTTTGGGGCCTTGTGTTCTTTTGCTGAAGATAGTCATGAAATTGCAGACTATGTGATCTGTTACATTTTGTAACAACACACATAGCTACAGATTTCATGTAATCATGAATTAATTCAACAATAACCATATTATATGAAAGAAACTACTGTATCTTAGGTATATTTCACCACTGCTATCCATTGTAACAAAGTTTTGAGTTTCCCATTTTTGCACAAGTGCAAAAATTGTCAACGTTTCTTGCTATCCTACGGAGAAAGCTGCCTACTAGCTTATAGATCAGTGCCTTACTCTTGTCCATTGGGCGTGGAGTCCAAACATAAAAATAAAATCTGCCTTTTGTAAAGGTCCAACCCATCCAAAATGAAACTAAAATAGGGAAAGGATCCGGTAAACTAGATCATGTACATGAATGCACTTACTGGATTGAAAAACATTGCAATGTGCAAGAACTAAACTTATTGAAGGGAAATGCTACTCTAAACAGATTTTGTAGGATTTTCAATAACAGTGCTTGAGAAACTTACCATTCAAAGGAATGGGAAGTTCCTCTCCATTCAGTCTCGAGAGCTAAAAAGAATTGTGTTCTTTACAAGATGAAATCATGTAAGGACCACTCCAGATTGTATCAAACTTCGTGTGTCTTCCTAGTTTTACACAATCAACATCCCAGTTTAACACAACATCTCCTTCATGGAAGATTATAAATTTGTCTTTCTTGTCAAAATTCTTCTTCATCTGTGTCTAATTATTTTCTATATTCAAATAAGCTTGATCTCTTAGCTCTTGTAATTCCATTAACTCTGCATAACGAACCTGCAATTGTTCATTCTCAAGAAACTCCATTTGGTGCAGCAAATCTAATGCAGGTAACTCAACTGAAATAGGAATTCTTGTTTCTTTTCCATACACAAGTTTGTATGGTGAATTACCAACTGATCTTTTAGGAGTCACTCTATCAGCCCAAAGTGCTGAATTCAACATCAAATGCCAAACTCTTTGATTATCTTTGAGTGTTCTTTTGATGATCCTTAAAAGTTTCTTACTAGTGCTTTCACCCAAGCCATTACCTTATGGGTAATAATTAGATGGAGAACTTAAGTAAATTCCATGGTTGAAAACCCAATCTATTATCTTCGCACCAAGAAATGCTAAAGCATTATCTGATATGATAGTTGTTGGGACACAAAATATGCAAACTATACCTTCATAAAAGGATAGTATTGAAGTTTCATTAGCATCTTTAAAGGTTGTTGCTTCAGTCCATCATGTAAAATAATATATAGCAGTTAAGATTACTTGTGTCCTTGTGATGAAGGTAGGTTTATCATGCCAATAAAGTCAAGACCCCACTACATAAAAGGTTGATCAACTGAAATAGGCTGTAAAGGAAGCGAGGCTAAACATTCTTTTCCAATAAAGAAAGAACATTTTTCACACTTTTTGATCGATTCAAAACAATCCTTGAATATGCTAGGCCAATAATAGCCAACTTTCATGATTTTTAAGGCTATGGTACGTGATGAGAAGTGACCTCCTGCAGGTCCTTCATGGAATTCTGATAGTAATTTCTGAATTTTATCATAGTCAACACATCGCGGCAAGATTCCATTTATATCTATTTTGAAGAACACACTATCAACAAAGATATAGGGGACAATCTAAAATATGAAATATATTCATTTTATTCTTGTCCATAACTTCTAGATAGGTTCCATACTATAAATAGTTAAACAAACCAGTCATCTATTTTGATTCATGATTTTCTTGAGCAAGTTCAGGTTGTTGATTTTCTAGTTAGACCATGATGTGTGATTGCTGATAAGCAATTTCAGCATACTTTTTTGAATCTTTGGGTTATGTAGCTTGTTGTTTTTCTATGTCAGAAATTAGGTGTTCACACAAACCTTTTCCTCAAACTGTCGTAGCACCCCAGATATCAACATCATATTCCATAACTTTCATTATCTAGCCTACTCTTTTATCATTCAATTATTTATTTAACAAGAAATATTTCACACTTGGATGAGAAACAAGAACATGTATTTTATTTTTTGAAAGCATATATACTTAAAATTCTTTAGTCCCATGACTATTGAAAGTACTTGTTTCTCAAGAAATGTGTACCTTGTTTCGTAATCCTACAAGCTTTGTCCAAAGAAAGAAATTGGTTATTCAATATTTTCATCATTAACCTGAGTTAATATAGATGAGATTGTTTTAGTTCCTACAAATGCATAAATTGTAAAATATTTATTAAAATTTTGATTTACAAGAGTAGGAGTCTGAGAGATGGCTATTTTGATTGCTTCAAACCCTTCTCTGCCTTCGGTGGTCTAAGAGAAAGTTTTCTCTTTTTTTAACGTAGTTGTTAATGGTTTAACCAATGCTTCAAAATCAAGAACTAATCTTCTAACAAAGTTGATTTTTCTAAGAAAACTATGTAATGCCTTCTTATGATGAGACAATGATAGCTCTGATATGGCTTCAATTTTGAAAGGATAAATTGATAATCCTTGTTTAGAAACAATATGACCAAGTAGTTTACCTTGATGTACTGAAAAGATAGACTTTTTAGGATTCAAAGATATCCCAAATTGCCTGCATAACTGAAAAGTATGTCATCGATGTATCAGATGTTCATCAGAATCTTTTGAAAATACAATAACATCATCTAAATAAACAAGGATGCATTTATTTAACAAGCTATGAAAATCCATGTCCATTGCACGTTGAAACGTTACACCAACATTTGAAAGGCCAAAAGTCATTCTTTTGTAAGCATAAGTACCCCACTTGGTGGTAAATTTTGTTTTGTACCTATCTTATTCTTGAACTAAAATATGATTATATCCGCTATAACTGTCTAGAAGAGATAGCCTATTTGAACTAGAAGCTGTTCTCAAAATCTGATCCATATTTGGAAGTGGGTTGTGATTTTTTAATGAAGCTTTATTAAGATCTCTGAAATCCACACATAATCTGATTTCTCCATTCTTCTTCCTAACAAGAACAAGATTTGCTACCCAACTTGAATTCTTAACTGGAAAGATAATACCTGATTCAATCAACTTGTATAATTCTTTCCTCATTAGAGGCTCTATTTTGGGATTTACATGCCTCTGTTTTTTCCTAATTGCTTTAGAATTTGGCTATAATTCAGTAGTATGCTATGCTAAAATGGGATAAAACCCTTTCAGATCTTGGTATCTCCAAGTGAAAAAATCTTTAAATTCTTTACAAAGATCAATAAATGACTACTTTTCAGCTGAGGAATATACCTTTTCGAGAAACAATTTTTTTTCTTCATCAATTGAGACCTCTTCATAATTATCAGCATGTGTTGACATCTTCATTTTGTCTTTTCTTAACTGATCATCAGTGTTGAAAATGTCTTCTAAGGTAACTAGACCTCGAGGCAACTTATTTGTTCTTAATTAAACAATCTGATCACCGTATAAATGCTGTAATTTATCCTGGTTTACTACAAAAAACTTAGCTTCTTCCTATAAAAACCTGTAGATTTGATCATCACTTTCAAAAACCTGCCAATTCAAGTCATTATCAGGTATAGAAGGCCTGAAAATTAGCTTAATATGAGGCTGAATTTTGTTGTTCTCTATATGTTCCAACACTTCAAAACTAACACCAACTGCTAGAAGTCTGTCTGCATGCTTATTTTCAGTTCTAGGAATGGACTGAATATTAATAGCATCAAAATATTCCATTAAGTCTAAAACTCTATGTCTGTAAGACTTCATTAATAGATTCTTACAAAAATTGAAATTCTTTACTTGATTGATAACTAACTCAGAATCACCAAATATTTGTAATGTGTTGATACCTCTCTTTCTGGGCCAAGGAAAGCCATGAATTAATGATTCATATTCAACTACTTTATAAGTGCACAGAAATCAGAGACTCAAACCTGAGAAACACCTTTCATTTACTAGGGAAGTGAGCATCAAACCTGCTCCCTGTCCTTTACTGTTCTTAGCTCCATCAAAATGAAGCTTCCAAATCCCTTCTGCTAAATTTTTTGTTTTGGATAATAAGGGAAGTGGTGTATTTTCTTCATGCATACAATACACACCAAACAAATGTTCTTCAACTTCCTTAAAAGGATCATGAGCATGTTCTTCAAACATATTTTCATCCATAAACATGTTAGAAATACCATCAAATGCTGAAACCTGAGCTATGTCATCAAAATCAAATTAATCTAAGGCTGAATAATTAGCCATTGCATTTGAAGAGTGAGGCTCAATGTGAAATCTAGCCAATGGCTCTGAATTGATAGTAAATTTGGTGTTTTAATGAGTAGTGAAAAATAAGGACCAATCTGAAGAGAGATAACCTCCTATCTTTGCTGTGAAATCTCTAGATAAGCATAATGCAAAGTAAGGAGGTAAATCTACAATAGTGACATCTTGTAGAATAGAAACATTTGGGCAAGCATGTAATGTTACCTCTAAATTCCTGATTACACCAACTGTATTAGTTGCAGTTCCATCAAGCTGTAAGACACTCTTTTCTGTAGGCTCATACTACAGACCCAATTTTTCTTCAATTTCTTTTGGCATAACTGTGCTACTTACACCATTGTCCACCATACAGTTATGAACAAGATGTTTTCCAATAATCAGTGATAGATAAAATGGTGGTGGCTTCTTGATGTCATGAGAATTTAAGAATTTTAAACCATCCATTTAACTTCTTTGATGTGATCTTGTTCCATTGTTTTGAGGACCATGTCTGCCTTCTGGACTTCCTTTTCTGTTGTTTTAGAAGAAATCTGCAGCTTAGCTAGTTCATGAGAAAGTAAATCTTGTTGTCCTGAATACTTAGAGCATCCCACATTGAGATGTTAAAATTATGCTTTTTCATTACATCAAAAATGTTAAAAGAAGCAATCAGTTTTAGAGACATATTCAACTGTTTTAGCATAGGCCTTAGCAAAAACTGATTCTGCTTCAGCTGTCTTTGATATCTAAGGTATAAAAACAATCTTCTTGGGTCAAGTTGTAGATGTTTTTACTTTCCTTTATCAGCTGAAACACTTGCTGTTTTTTTAGGAACAGCAGGACTGTTAGCTGGTTTTGGGGCTGTAGATGTTGTCTTATCAGTGATAGTGGGAAAAACATGGCTATTTTGTTGTTTTTGACTTTCAACATCTTTTCCTTGAGCGCTAGTAGTGACTGCAATGAAATCATCCTCATTGAAACTGACTAAATTTTGTTCAAGTGCTTTCTGAACCTAAGTATCTTGCTGCCCACTCTCCATTTGAGGCATGAATAATGTCTCAGATTGAGGTTGTGCAACAAGACCTTATGTTCAGAAAAGAATTCGGGAAACTTGCAGCTAAATGAGGTTGATTATAAGGTTGACACCACTCTTTTGTAGCCATATTAACTAGAACTAAAGCATTAGATGAACTAGGAGCCTTTGGGTCAAATTGTCTTTGTTGATAAGGCTGCCTATAATTTTGATTTTGTTGGTAAGGCTTCCTATTTTGCTGATTTTGCTGATTTTGCTGATAAGGAGCCTGATAAGGTCTACTAGGTAATGAAAGCCTATTCTCAATTGAAGTGAGCTTGTTCCCCATAGTCTGCAAAGCTTTAAATATGTCATCTGATGGGGTGGAAACAATAGGTTCTATAATTGTGATAGGCTGAGGAATAGGTGCTAAATTTGCCAAAAAAGGTATTGAAGGCCTTGGTGCTAATTTTCCAGCTTGAATAAAACTATTTTCATCTCAGATGGCAATATCATAGGCTATTGGGAGTGTCTCTCCTCCCATAGACTGAATCATAGTTGAAATATCATTGTTTAATGCCCTAAGATAATAAAGAAAAGTGTGATCAGCTTGAGGCTTGACACTTGCTAGAATTATTTCCCAATTTCTACCAAAACGGATGTTGAAACTTGACATAAATTCATTGGGAGCTCTTTTAATGGTAGACAATTGTTCTATAAGAGATAAATGATCTAAATTATCTTGAAATTGTTTCAAAAATTTATCACCTAGGTCATCCCAAGTTCTTATGTATCCAATCTCTAGATTTCTATACCATTGCAAGGCTTTTCCTTTAAGAGATGTAGCTAAAAGTCTCAAAGCTACATCCTCATGAGTAATATTATGAACTGCATACATCTTTAATGTGCTCTATAGGTGTCACCTGATTTTCACCAGTAAATGATAACAAACTTTTCATGGCAGCATTAGGGATGTCATGGTAAACTAGGATTACTAATGGGCTACCATTAGTAAAGGTCACAAAATTCCTTGGTGGTTGAATAGCCATTTGAAAAAATGGGATTTGAAAAAAAATATTGACATGTGGTGAAGGAATATTAGGAGGAGGGTTATCAAAACTAGGCCTATTATAAGGTAAAGTATTACCAACTCTTCTCCTTCTTGTAGAATTCAAAGGTAAAGAAACCAAACTCAGGAGGAATTCCTCTTACCAATGATCTTGTAGTCACTTTAGGCATGGAACATGTTGCAATACTGGTATGAAATCAGCTTTACGAAGTCGCCAAAAGATCTTTAAATATTTAAAATAAATAAATTGCTACAGCTTGCTCCCAAAAGTAACTTTAAATTTGCTGTAAATCTGATGTAGATCTATTTTAGATAGTTGTAACTTGCATGCAGATCTGATTCGTTATCCCACTGAGCGTGCCAAAAACTGTTATCTCTCGAAAGGGCACCCTTTAGAGAGATGGGTGCAGGAGTTCTAAGCTTGCAAAATTGATCTCTCTCTTTCCTAGATAAAATGGAAACACCTCAGGTTTGTGGGCATACCTATTTTGAGGTGAGTCTCTGGTATCAAGGCCGGTTCCTTATTGATGTATCCTAAACTGATTTATGGGGTTTAAGGGTAAAATATGACTGTAAAATAATTAAAACTAAGGTGATACACCAAATTTGTATGAGGGCTTTGACTGAGTATATGCACAATTGATATGTGAAAGGATTCTTGATGCACGAACAAACAATTTTCTATAGAATGTTAAGGGAAAAACACTTCAAGGTATTGAGGGAAAGTATCACAATAATACTGCTAAGATAAACATGCACATTAATATCATGCAGAAATTACTAAATTTTACAACAAGGTAAGATGATTAATCAGGGAATTTTCATTCACAAGATTAATTGAAACATACACAAGACTACAAATAATTTGGAAAGGCAGAAAATACTTCACATTCAAAGGGCAAAACTGGCAGAAATTGCTTCAGTACTCCTATATCCAAAAAGTCCTCCTTGTGCTTTGACAAAGCACACAATATATAGCAAAATATTTTTCCCCACCCTTCCTAAAATTAGACTAAGGCTTGTACGAGCCCATGCATCCTAGTTTTATCCTTTATTTAATAATAGATAAAAGAATAAAAATAGAACATGTAATTACAAATACGCATTAATAGCCTTAATTACATTAGAGTCAAAATGAAGTTGACTGTTCTATTTTAAAGAAAATAAAGGTGAATAATTTGCTAATAATAAGCTTTCTTGCTAGACAAGTATATTTCCTTGTGCATGTGAATTTGTCTTCTTTTCTGTTATGTCCTTTTATGAAGGCATGAAAAAAATCAACTCCCTGTTTGTGAGAAAAATAATTGCAATACTTGCAATATTTGAAAAAAAACCATCCACACATCCATTTGATGGGGACCATCTCCATGCTCAGATTCTTATGTTGACATTCCTTGTCTAAGTGCTCACATTGGTGACATACTGTAGACCATCTTCAACTTTCTTGACCATGGGCACCACCTTTGCACTTGATCACTGATCTTTATTTGGTTTGGCCACCTTTGTGGACTTAGCACATTACTGAATTTTAAATGTATATGGGGCACTTTTATAAAAGGCCACCTTTGTCACACTCGGCCACATTGGTAACACATACTATAGTCTCCAGTTTCCACCTTTGATTAATGCATGACCATGTATATATCCTCGTAGGCTTTTGCATATTTCGAATAACACATGACTATAGTTTATAACCCTTCACCTTTTTCATGATAATAGTTGAACATGATATCAGTCGGTACTTTGCATTATTTGGAGTTGGACTATAGTTCGGAATTTTTTTTAAAAAAAGTAAAAAAAATGCGATGATTATTTAATTCCAACGTGGGGCTGGCCCCTTCCTCTACGATGACTCACCCCTTGGCTAGAGTTGGTCGATGGCATGGCTTAACCCAACCCTAGAGTTCACCTTGATATTTCCGATCATCTCGCCACATCATTGATCTCTATACTTTAATATGTCTAGGCAGTTGATCCTGAAATTGTACCGCTAGTGTTTTGGCCTACATTGAATGTTGTCGGTGGCATTTTACCCAGGTCTTTTTCTTTGAGCTTGAGGATCGATCCTGGAGTGTTGATCTAATGTCCTTTATTCTATGCGTCCATTGATCTCTAACTGTGGGTTAGTTTGATCTAATCGAATGCTTGGACTCAGGCTGTTGAATGTTGAATCAGTTTCCGATAATCACTTCATTTGGATCTCCAAATGAGTTACGGTTAAATCCTTGGAAATATTTTTCGTCGCCATTGTTGGTAACTTGAAATGCCCAAGCTCCCATTGCTAATTTTGGTCATCTAGATTTTCTGCTTGCACCTTTATTTTCTATTCGAAACCTCTGTTTTAAACATTTTTGAGGAGGTGTTATGACCATTTCCTATGAGTCTCTTGAAGCTCAGTTTTTATTCAAAATGTTTCTATGTCTCTGTGAAGTTCTTTAGAAGATTCTTAGCGGACGCTATTCTTTGAACTTCGAGCTCTCTGGATTTCTGTAACCGTATAACTCTATCTGATGAAGCCACCAGGTAAGTCGTGAACCTCCTGAGGTAGCACTTTTGACTCATCGTTGCCACTTTTATCTTTGAGAAATCTGGATGATTTGTTCTCTAGAACTTGCCGCCACTTTGTGAGTTCGTGGCATCGAAATTTGTCTTAGATATCTATCTGGATCTTCATTTGAGCTTTATCTTCTTGAGCTTTGAAACTTGATGATTTCTTGAGGGTATACGCTGCTTGATGAGGACTGGTAAGTACTTCTTTTTACCTCTGAATATGATTGCTAACTGATTTTCATTGTTACCTCGACTTATTGGCCAGGATATATGATATTATCAGACTTGGGTCCTCGCATGCTTTGAGTTTTGAGCACGTGATTCAACTTTCTATAGATAACATCTGTAAAAGCTTTGAAATACTGGTATTCATCATGCACTCCATTACATTTCTGGTAAACTTTGTAATTTCACACTTCGGCCAGTATGGGTACTTGAAAGTTTCGGGAAACCAATAAGTTTTGCGGTTATCTGATCATCTTTAGATCCTTGAGCTTGATTTGATGAGCCATTAATGTGTGCAACATTTAACTTTGTATTCTCATTCAATGTAGATTCAAGTATGAGGTGATTGTCAAATGCATGTAGCTATTCATAGATCTGGTTAGTAGTATTCTAAGCTCAAAAATTATCCTTTATTGTTGGCGAGTTTTTTATTGACGTCTGTGAAAGTTTTCCCAAGATCTGTATCCTCGTTGTTTTTTCCATTTGATTCTTGAGACACTTATAATAAGATTCCTTATATATGGTCTTTTGACTTGATCTCTTATAACCTGTAGTTGCATACTTTTTGAACTTTGAGGTTGATTTTGTAACTTTGCATTTATGACCATTAACTTGATCTATGAATAATTTGGAGCTCCTTCTTGTCCCTTCTGGGAATGATCTTGTAGCATTTTTGGTTCTTTTCTTCATTCTTTGTGACACTATACTATCATTCATTTTGATCTATAAAATTCCACATTTGGTGGATTTTCCTGAGTGCTTTTGCATCTGTTCTATCCAGAAAATTTTGAGCTCAGATCCTGCATATTTTTAAAATGGCTTATGAAAAATTTGATTCTTGTTTTCTTATTGATTTTACAATGTAAATTTCTTAGGATGCTCAGACATTTAATTTTATGCCACTTAGATGCTTCTATAATACATTTTGACACACTTAGTTGGTGTTTTGATACTCCATTCACTTGTGTATTAAAACATGAAGCACTTGCTTTAATTAAATAAAATCCTATAGCCTAAAATGATCAATTAGACACTTGCATGCTTATCATTTGTTCAATTGTAAATCATGAATCTTCATAGTATTCTTTCCTGAAGTTGTTATGTGTATTGCATACGTCATTTTTTTTGCTGCAACCTAATTTATTGTGCTTTGTATTCACTTTTTTACCTTGAGCTTATTGTTGAGAATTGTATGATTCATACGTACTTGATATTTTCCTTTCATAAATGGTTGTAAGTCTTTGATCCTTACTTTGTCAAAAAGGATTGTGCTTTGATCTAAATCTGTACCTTTTTTGTACAATTTTGCCTCTTTGGTTCATTGGGTTGTACTTCAATTTTCCAAAAGTGCTTCTTACTTTGATTCTGAAGATGCTTCTGTCACTTTGTTGGAATACTGTAATCTTGTTTCTTTTACTTAGATGCTTTATTTACTTGATAGTAGTATTTCGGGCATGCTGGAAAATTTGAAATGTTGATTTTTCATGGCGAAGCCCGGGATTTTTTTTTCCAAAATTCTCTCTTCCTTACCTTTTCAGCTGTAGTAATTGTATTATCTGATTCAGAATACAAAATGTAACACTTTTCTATTGAAGTTTATTTGGTAGTTGGAAACTAAAACATAATAACTATTATCTTTGATCATGGCATGATTTTCTGCTTTTTTGTATCACTTACTTGATATACATAGTTATTTTAAAGCATTTAGTAGTTAAAAAGTAACATGATGAAAAGTTGTAAATGTCCATTTTACATGGCAAAGCCCTATCTAAATTTTCCCAGAATATTCTTTTTCATTTTGTTTCAGTTGTAACCATTTCTTTCCAGTTAACTTCAACTTCTTGAAATATGATTCTTCTTCTTTAGTTGTGAACTGAAACATGTACATCTATTTTCTAGTCTCTCTTCTGTTTCTATAACTTCTTCCATTTATAGGACAGTTGCTGAAACTTGAGTTGCACTCTTCCTTTATTCAAGCATGACTTATCTGTTTTATGCCATAGGATAGGAGTCATTGAAATCTGCAATATGTGTTTATAGTGAAAGAATTGATTTATTTCTTCTTGGCTACAACCTATACCTGCATAATTAAGAAAATAGTTAGACAATATTTATGATTTTTGGCCTCTCTTATGTCCATGGTTTTCTTCTTTTCTTCTCTATTCTTCTTTCTGAGTGAGTAAATCATGTATGCAGTTTGATCTTTAAGTAAACTATATCTCTTGTTGTTAAGAGATTCATATGTATGAATAAGGATAGTATAGGAATATGGATTGATCCCTGAGCTCATAACTGATAGTTCTCTCTTTCTTTCTTTTTAGGTACAGTGATCTCAGAAATGAAGATGGAGAAGGAACAAAGATAGAAATGGAGATGTCTCAACCGAAGAATAAAAACCCCCAAGGCAATGATGGGTCCACTCATACTCCTTTACTTTCATTTTCATGCATGTGTAACTCTTATTTCAGTAGTTATGCTTTACTTTTCAGTTACATCCCATGGATTGTGTGGGAAACATTTGAAAATTCTTTATGAATAAAACATTGAATTCTGAAAAATTGTTGTATATTTCTTTCTGCGTTTCAGATTTCTATATGGATTGTATGATAAACTAAACAACTCAGTAATATACTTGAATGTATTAAACATGAAGGAAAGAACATTAAAGAAAACTTGTAACATCTAGTAATGAACTCTGATTTCTGCAATCTACATTTATGTTTGTTGTGCTAAAACTTAGCATTTCACCTAGATTATGTAATTGGATGTCTTCATCAAGACAACACAACTATCCTTTGGGGACTTGTGTTCCTTTGATGAAGATAATCATAAATTTTTAGACCATGTGATTTTTTACGTTTTGTAACAGCACACATAGATGTAGATTTCTTGTAATCATGAATTAATTAAACAATAACCATATTATATGAAAGAAACTCCCCTAGCTTAGGTATACTTCACCACTTTTATCCATAGTAACAAAGTTTTGTGTTGCCCATTTTTGCTCAATTGCAAAAATAGTCAACACATACTTACCGAGAAGTCAACTTCAACTTGTCAATAAGACAATACTGTAATGATCTAGTTTGGTCAGGAAGTTTTCTACTTCACCTCAAAATCAGGGTTGAAGTTCATGGTTTACTACAAAATGGTTATTTTGATTGCGTGAGTTATGATACGACATTTTATTGTGTTGCAACAAGCTAATATACAATAATTAAATCTTATGATAATTCTAAGATTTTAAAATTATATTTCATTGTGAAAGAAAAACTAAACTACAAAAATTATGAAAGATAAGGAGAGGTGAACCAAGCTAGGAGGAACGAAGCCGGTTGAAACTGTGGGATTCAGTTCAACATCTCACTTAAGGATTTTGTCGAAAAGTACATGAGCATCCACAATTTTACCAATTCACCTTTGCTTGAAATCCTCAAAATATTTTCTAATGAACCCACTTTTCACATAACCATTAATAAAACCACACAAGTTTAAATGATATGCTGATAATAAGATTTTAGAGCCCTCCAAGTAGTTAGCGTAGTCCACGTATTCTTATGTTATCTTCAATAACCAAGAATATAAACCCAGGATATGGTCAGTACATGTTTAATGGTGTTTGATGATAATGTTTGGATATCCCTTAGGATAGAAAGGATGAATACGAAATCCACACATACCCACATACATGCTTATTGTAGATGTAATGCAACAAGGTTTGTTCACACCAATACTAGAAATCCCTCCATTGAAATTATAAGCTTCTGCCAAATATAAAGAAGGAAGAATCTTACATGGTTAGTAAAACTCCATGCGACCACATCTCTTGAGACACTTGTTAGGAAGATCACATACCCTGTAAGAAACCACCAAACTGAGCTTGAGCTACGTTGAGGACACCCATAACTCAAGGAAAGAAATCAAACCAATAACAAATGAGTTACAAATAAGACTGAGCCAACGAAGAAACACGCAGAGATCTACAACAAGCTTATGGAAACAAGACAACAAATAAATGGTTCGATCTTAGAAATAAACCCCACACCACAATATCTTTTGAGGCCCACGAAATTGGGAATGAGGAGGCACAAGTAAATGGAATCCAACACCTGGAGTTAACACCATGAGCTTGAACAAGTCTACACAACCTAGATGACAAAACATGGCTCGAGCTTCATCCATGGTGGCTATAATAAAGTTTTTCATGATAGATGTCCATGCAATGTTCCAAAGTTCCCATTTGCGCATAGGTAGGGAGGAGGCTAGAAAGGTCGTGGGATTTAGATTTACACCTGCAATTGCATTTACTTGGAAATTTCTAACCCTTAAAAAAAACCCAATTCACATCTATCTGGCAATCATTACAGTCCATGATGCTACGTTTCAAGAATTTAATCAAACATTTCAAATGCCAAATGTGTGCTTCCACCATTGCATACATATCTGCCAGAGCACATGAATTTTTTTTTGATAAATCTTCCTTCAATGCAGGCTAGGTGGAAGCTGACAAAGGGCGAACTGATCATGTTAGAGACAAAAATTTGAATCACCTCATGACCTCAATATTCTTTTTCTTACACCAAAAACTAGTGGTAGGTAGAGGTTGTTTCCTCACAGGGACAAGGAAATTGCTGAAATGATCCATTTTCTACTAAATTTGCAATGCTAACTTCGGTTTCTGTGTGGTTGAGGCACCTGGATCAAAAATAAAGTGATTCTATCATCATGTAAGGAAAAATTACAGGTCTTACTGGCCATTAATCATGCCCATGTTCCTTGTCAGGCCACCTGCAACAATCAATCACCCTCAACTAAACACATTCACACACTTCTTTGTTTATCTATATTTCTTTAATTATATTTTAATGTGATTTCATTGCTCACACTACACCCATTAAAACCCTAGTTAATAACTATTGAGATCTTAAAGCTGAATCCAATTCAACCTTCTTCCTCTAACTCCTTCCAAAGTACTTGTAATCCTCTCTTAATTGTTGTTAAACGTTTGATCCTTGCATAAGGAGGCGATAGTCCCGAAACTAAACGGTAATTTACCCTCAAGTGGAGCTTGCACTCATCACCTTGTGCCATGTAGGTAGGAAACAAGATTCAATAAGTTGAGTATGAATAAATAACCTTGTGAGAATTGGAAAATGTTCTTTTAATCAAACGAATTAAGCAAGTTATTGACATATTATAGATGATCCTCATTCTAAAAACTTGAGCTTAAGCTAACTAGTCAATAGTATAAAAGAAAGAAGTTCACCTTTGTGAGAAGAATTGTTCGAATCAAAATATGAATCTTCTATATTGTAAAGTCAGGTCTTGAAATATGTTTTTAGTAAATATATAATCTTAAAAGACTTTACACCATGGGATGTCCTTAACTGTAGCCATGTATTGTGGTTGGACTTTTACGTTGTGCCTTATCGAAGAGAAAATTGAATTGTTCATGTTGGGTGTTGTATGTTTCCTTATTTCCTAATTGGTTGTAACCCTTTCTGGTCACCCGTGTTGGCATGTAAACCCCAAGTAAGTCAAAAATAAAAAACTATCTGAGTTTTTCAGGGTTGTATCTGTGTGTGTTTTTTAGCAGATGTTACAATAATTATTATATGTACATCTATTTGTCTGTTATGTGTGTATGTGGGTGTGTGTAAAATTTGTGTGAATTTAAATTTACCAATTCTATTGAGAAATGTCATGTCTTTGCAAATCAAGATTAGACCCTTTGTTAGGAAATTAATGTTTACATTACATTTGAGGTGTTAGTAACTTTGTAAATATACAAATGTAATTATGATTGTAATAGTGAACTTGTTAATAAAAAAATCACTAATATAGGTTTTGGTGGTTAGTCATATAATATTAAATAGGTTAGTGGTTCGAGTGTTATACCCACAAATATTATTCCAGGATATTAGTTATAACTCCTCCATGTTATTTCAAGGTTGTTTTGCTATATCATAGCCATGCACCATATGTTTGATATATTGAATGAAATATTATATCATGTGAGAAATTATTTTGTTATTTTACATGATGGTCTGGATGGAGCTCTATATTTGGTATCAGAGCAGGTAAATCCACCAACAAAAATGAGTGTGGATTACTTCATGGAGAGTTATATCTATTTAAGGGCTTTTCCAAATTTTTGGTTTCCTAGTAATAAGTGAATTAAGTGAAGAATTGATGTAGATATGTTTTATACGCAACAATTTATTTGTACATCTTCTGAGCATAGATCCCATTAACAGAAGAACACAGCTTGATGGAGCGTAAGTAGTAGAAGGACCGGTTCGTTTCTAACCGATGTGTTTTGCTTCATTGGTCTCTGAATTGAAGGTTGACATCAAAAGTCACACACAATCGTGACACGTTCATTAAAATAATGAGATAAAAAAATGAAGAGCGAAGGGATCCGCGTGCCTATGGAGATTAGTTTGAGAAATTGATTGTTTCTCTTAGCCTCTTCCCGACCTTCTGTTGCAACATTGACTGATAAAATCTTTGTCGACATATGTGCTTTATTTCCAGCTGACGATGCATGCCTTTGAAAGCTTCATATTATTTTCAACCATCGCATCCACCTCAATCACAGTTTTGAGCAATAAACATCTAAATATTTCTGCTGAGATTACAACGGGCGTATAAACATCTGTTTCGAGGATCATGCTAATAGATCTCTGGAGGACGCAAAGTTGAAGAAATTTCACGAGCTTCCTAATGGCGTGTACAATATACTCTATTGAAATATTCAAGAGTCAACCATGCCTTATTTTTTTTTAGTCAATTAAGTCATAGTTAAGTAGTAATGTGTTATATATATATAATGTTTGTAATAAGTCTTATATTTGTGTAGTTTTTTTAATATTAATTTATTTGTCAATCAAAGTCGTCAATTAGATTCGAAAGTTTCAAAATCAGATTCCTTGTGTCATCTAATGTAATAGGTTAACATTAGAAGTCTTTATATTCAGATTTTAAGAGCCAAATTTAATTTATTGTAAAAGGACACATTATTAGATATATGACATCATATGAAGACATTTAATTTCACATTATGAGGGGAAATTGTCACAATAAATCCAATGTGGAGACTATTAAGCTTCAAATCCCTATCAGTTCTAAGTAAGTAGTAACATATTGGAGGTCGGAGGCAATGAAGGGTGGAGAGCGATCAATGCTTCTCATCAGTGACCAATGATAGGGCTGCATTTTGATATGGTGGCATCTATTTTTTAGTTGTCTGGGGTGTGCAAAATAAAACTATGTGTAGTTTCCTTACCCTATTTGATTGAAACGAGGAGAATGTGCATTTTGGAATTTGATAATAGTTGAATAAGTGGGTATCTAAACTAGTGTGATCCTCTAACTACTAAAAACCTTCGACTATCGTACGTCTAACATCGATCGGCCAGTGAAAGAGCGTTTACTTGAATTGAAAGCAAGAACTGTTCAATTTGCGTATGTAGGTTAATCGATGGAAATGTGATCATCCGATATGGGATTAACTATGATGAAGCAAATTGGTCATGTATAGTAAGATCCAAACAATAAGATCCTACCCACTAGAATGCAGATCTAAAAGTATGTGGAGGCATAGGATTCTGTTTCCAGTTCTTCAGATGTTCTTTCTTCCCATCTAAACACTTAGGGGATAAATGTTAAGAAAATAATGTTTACATTATATTTGAGGGGTTAGTATTTATGTAAATGTACAAATGTAATTACTATTGTTATAGAGAATTTGTTATTAAAAAACTCACTAATATAAGTTTGGGTGGTTGGTCGTATAATATTAAATTGGTTAGTGGTTGGAGTGTTATACGCATGAATATTATTCCGAGATATTAGTTATAACACATCCCTATTATTTAAGAGGTTGTTTTCATATTTTTTTGGTTATATAATAACCATGTACTGCACATTTGATATATTGAATGAAATATTATATTGTGTGATAAATTATTATCTTATTTTCCAAGTTTAGAAGTTGATGGTTTGAACAAATTCCTTCATTGGTCTTAAGTTTCAATGGATTTATTATCATTATCTCCCTCTTGTTTGATGTATCATTTATTATCCTGCCGAAGGAATGGATATTGCTTTGACATTAGAAATTCCATATTTGTATTGCTTCCAATAAGAATGTGCCATTTATTTTTAAATGTTGCTACACTAAAGTTTGAAGCTTTGATTTTTTTAATTTGAAAAGTTTTTATTGGTAGTTCCCTTTATTTCACACTGTTGAGGGGAAAATGACCTATTACACATTGAATTCATTTAATTTCATGCATTTAATGCATTTGCTTTGTGCTTTGCATGGAGAAAAGGGGAGGTCCTCTCACGGAGTGAATGCATTTACTGTGATCCACTCAATGGATTTGTTGTAGACTATGAAGGGTTAGTTGATTTTGTGTGGCTCAAGGTTGGAAATATTTGATGGTTCAAGAGTGTCTTCTTCCCTACATTTTTCGTGATTGCCCAGAGATGAACTAGCATGAAGAACGGGAAGGTGAGACTCTTTTGGCATTAGTTCTGCACGAAATCGCTGAGTGTGCATTTTTTTAAGTTTCTCTGTTGATGTGTTAAAATCTATTATACTGTGTTAGGTTTTTCTCCAAGTGCGAGAAAATAAGTTTCAACAACTTATAGCTTCATTTACCTATTAATGCTTGTCTCATTTCATATCCAGGACTGAAAATAGTGGCCAGTGCTTGAGTCTTTGCCATCATATGGTCGAGGCAAGGAACTAAGTGGAGGATAAAATAACAGTCTCATAACTGATTTGAGTGTGACAGATATTATTACAACAAGTATTAATGTGCTTCCTTCCGAGTAATCTTAAACAACTACTATCGATGCTTAGTTTACCTTCTTGCTTAAATCAAAGAGCAGCGGTGTAGGACAACATTCGAATACCCTTGGCATAAATCTGCATACAAATTTTGCTAATCAACGTAATTTTTGCACGAGGCTATGAAGATTTTAGAAAATTTCTTTCCTGAAATTAGAAAAGATGTGCGTGGAATTACTTGGATTGTTTCCTGTTGTGGGTTTGTTGTGGGTTTGTTGCGAGCAGTCTATGCTAAAATATGACCTAAAAAAGATGCTCGCCAAGTGTTTGTCAAAATGCTTCTGGTTAGAAAGAAAACATTTACACATTAAAAATGAAGAAGACGCAAAGATACAAGGTGAAAAAACTCTCCCCCATTTTAACTTTTATTTTATGTTTTGAACTGAAAAAGATTTACCAACCTTTCTAATAGTTATACTATTATACATCAAAAAATACTTGCAATTCTCTCAGATTGCAACAGTCAATAGAATATGACAATGGCCCAGCACGCTCAAAAATAAAATAATAGAAGTCTCTCTAGGCCAAGAACATACAGACCTCCATTCTGCAATCTGGTATAATAGGGAATGAAAATAAGAATTCCAAGACTGACTACGAATAATATGTCTCAAAGAAGTTGTTGATAATGCACTCGTTAAGAGGCCATCCTTCCTACTTATTCTCTTAATTTCACCTTTTGTAGATTTATCTTTTAATCCCATATTGGGATAAGAATATCAGTTCAGAGAAAAAAACACTTGAAATGAAAATATTTGAAGAGATCTAAGCACCAATTTCTCATAACAGCCACGAAAAAAATTCTATATTTACAAAATATATATGCCCCAAATTTGGGCTATTAATGCATTTGGTCATTGTATCTCAATACAATAATTAAAAATACATTTTTAATTTGTATCTAATTACTCTGTAGAATGGAATCCCCACAAATAGGCACTCTAATTTACCTTATCAGAAAAAAATGGTACAAGACATGGGTTAAAACCTTGAAAATATGAGGAGGATTTCCATACACAATACTTCATGTTTCTGAAGATGCTAGAAAAAAGCATAATTTTTTTTTTCCAGCAGCGCATCTGCATGCTCGCCTATTAGACAATTGCCATTAAGAATAGACTGTAAACCGAAATTTATCCACAAGAGAATGAATTACTGTTGTGACTCTTGAAAATTGCATGTAACTGTCAAAAAATAGGTGTTAGCACCTAACAAAGCACTGCAGTATAACTCAATCTGCCAATGTTGCAAGATCCACATAAGATTTTATATGACCAACTCTCTTTAGTGCTTCACCTTATTTTCATTTAAAAGGAAATATATTTCCCGGCCTCCTGAAATCACCAGGTTTAGAATCTCAAGCTGCACCCAACATTGCTACTTGAAAACTACACTGCAAAGTCTTCTTCAACGAAAGTTTTTTAATGACTCGGTTCCATTTTTTATAATTATTGTTGTTGAAGGATTAATGGACATAACAACACCAATAATATAAATCCCTCAATTACTCTCTATGTTTACAATTTCATTGATTTTCTTTAAGTTAAAAAATAGCGTCACACCTCCTATTCTGATGAAATGGATCACGTTGCTTGTTACAACTTGAAATGTATGCTTACTTTGTATTTACTCATCAACTAATTATAACTATCAGAAATTAAAAATCCATTTATGGCCACATGTATGTAACTTAGCTCCTATTGATCCAAAAACACAAATTTTGTCACGGAAATTTGGAATTTAGTTGCCCTCTTCCAAATCAGGCTCTTTTGTCGATATAGACTACATAGCATCTGTATTCAAAAGCTTCTAACTGTAAACATAAAAAATATATTATTTTTGAAGTTCTCAAAGTATAGGCTAGACACAATATTTTTTTTTGCATTAGTTCCAAAATATAACATTTACAATATCTAGTCTCCCTGCGATGTATTCCCTTCGGCAGTATGAATCTTCATATTAGCTATGTTCTTCTCATAGTTGACTTTCAAAGACAGTAAGAATGTAAATTCATAGTCTCCTGTACTAATACTATAGATTAAGTGAAAACACATATTTTCCAATCTTCTCTCCTCTAGAAGTCTTTCTGAGTAGAATTTCCTTTGCTTGAAATCATAATTTCTTGAATTCATATAGTTTTCACAGTTGTGAAACTCTTAAACTAGTTTATGCTCTTTGTTTCATATTGCATTCTGCTGTTTTCTTTATCATACAGAGAAAGTTTGTTTTTCTAATGACTTCCATTTGCAATATGCGCTAAATGGATAATGTGTTTTATGTACATTGCAGGTTCGTGGTAAAAGCAAAATCAAAGGAGAGATATTTTGTTGTTGCTTGTTTGGATTGCTCGTGCTCCATTGGACAAGGTATAGACTTTAGTATTTTTCTTATATGTAGTGCTCAAGAAACGTTTAGTAAATGCATAATGCCTTTTATGTGCATTGCAGATTTATGACCAAAGAAAAATCCTAGAAGGAGACAAAGTTTGTACCTGCTTTTTTGGATTTCTCGTGCTCCATTAGACAAGGTATAAACATTAGTCTTTTCTTCTATATTCTGCTCAAGAAATTTTTTTTTGTAACATAGAAAAAAAAAATCAAACCCAAAAAACAACCATGTCAACAACACGTGTAGATGTAGAAATATATACATTATCAAACCACGTTATAGAATGCATAGACAATGTATTGCATAGGTTTGACCTTTTCCGGGACTATAATTTCAAATACGGGGTTTGTGATTGTTTGTTTGATTCCTTTGCTGTGTTGCTGCAGTTCCGATACACATCTCTTGAACTTAGAACTGATATCGTTGAGCACTTTGAAACTTTGTTGTCTCTATTTGACCTTATTATCATCTTTAGAGTTAGAGCTAGATCCTGAAACTCTTTCTCTTTTGCACGGTGTTCATAGACATGCAACATATTTACATCGAATGAAACTATCTGTAATGGTTTTGCATGATGAAACTGAACAAGGCCTGTGGGGGCACATCTTTTGAATAAAATTGCTTTCAAAGTGGCTCGATTTGCCAACATGGGTTTGGTCTGAAACAAGAGGAACTAATTATCTTCGTTTCAATCCAAATAGTCAGGAACTTCCATATTGTCTTATTTTCCATGATTCCAACCCTCTTAGTGGTCATTATGAACCCTTATTCTGGAAAAATATATGGGCTTCCTTGAGCCAAGAAACAATGCTCATCTATTATCACTAAAATGTTTTGTTGAAACTCTTTGGAATATCTTATGCGACAAGATACAACAATTATAGCTTGCTAGATTGCCAACAACCAATAACAGTTGCACTGATAGCCTTTTCAATTCTGTTTTTCAGCTTCAAAACCATGAATTCAATGCTTGTTGCCTGCGTAGGTATGCTGCTCAAGATATTTTTGGTTCTATCCTTCAAAAATACTATACAACTCTTCGCTTCCTTGATACTTGGCTTGCCAAAAACTCAATAAAAAACATACCTTATATTGCCACATGGCAAGGCCTTGTAGTGAACATAGCCATGTACCATGACAAAAACAATATATTAGAAGAAGACTTCAGCATCTGTTGGTTATGCTTGTTTTTCCAAATAAATATTCTATTGTGGCATTTGAATCCTTTATAAGTTTGTAAGGTTTTTTTTGCTGATGCACCACTTGAAAAAACATATAATCTTATACGGTTTTCACTTTCCGAAGGCCATTTGCATTATGAATTGTTGACTATGAATACTCAATGCACGCCAAAACTGCCCACTTCGTATGCATTCCAGAATGCTTGTGCTCATATAGATACAAAAATTGAAAACATGTGTTTGTAAACGTCTACAAAAAACATTGTGCAAAAGCGTAATGAAAAACCCTTTACATCTTTTGTTTTCTCAATAATAAACCATATACAAAAACAGACACAGCAAACAACTAAAACAATTTACAGTGTTTTACATTTCATGCTGCTAAAAGACCATCCACATACTAATATCTATGCTAAGAAAATAGATTTCATATCCACAATAGTTACAGCTGAAACACATGGAGTTATCTTTAATAAAACACCTAAGAAAGAACAAAACAAGCTTTTGCAAACACAAATGTCAAGTGCCATAAACAACTGCAAACCAGTAATGTCTAAAATGTCTCTTCAAAAGCTAAAGACAATTATATGCAAAAACATACAGCAGAGTGCCAGCTCTGTGCGTTGTGTTGCCTGTTTTCATGCCTAGACAAGTGACACACCGCTACATACATGCAAAATTTGTAAGCAGCTCCGTTTCAAGTTCAACTTGACATCTTTTACACATGCAACAAAAAAAAACATATCTGCAGCTCACATCAAAGAAAACAATGCCTGAACACAATAAAATTTGTTGTCCATGCTCAACAAGCTTATTAAATGAAAAATTGCCAAGATTAGCAAGTCCTCAACAAATCTAATTAATTCCAATCCTTCTGACAGTTGCAATGCTTTATGACCTTGAAGAAAGACTTGTGTCTCTTCGACTTGCATTTCATCAAATATGGCACCAGAGCCATAAACGCCCTCAATACACGTTAAAATGAGAAATTATAATTGTCCCAACAAATATAGACATAATCCAACAAGCATTGCCAAGGCATCTAGAAGAAACAAAAACAATTTTTGTGGCATTTAAATGTCATCTTGACTACAGAAAACCATACCATTCAGGAAATGTTCATCCTGTAATCACCATGGTTGCCCTCAAAGAATTATGTGCAACAATATTATATCGCATGCATGAAATCAAAGTAAACCATGGCTGGGTTCAAACCCTCTCTATTGTCATGAACTTTGAATCAAACAACAACAAATAACACGAACATATCTCCTCTAACAATAGTTCTTCTAATAATGAGATTGATAATGATGATGCACATGACACACTAATTCATGGTTTCACTAACTCCTCATCCATCCACTATCTTAAAGACAAGATGATAAATATCACTCCTTCGGAGGGCTTTACACCATTGGGAATTTTCCAAGACAATTTTTTAGAAGAGATGAATTTCCCAACTTTGTTTTTCAGCGAACCTCGCAACGACACAACTAAAAAAACAATATCGTATCAGAAAATTTCAAAATGGGAGTTGATGCATTCAGATCGTAGATTTTTTTATCACATAACCAATATATTTTTCAAAGCAATAAAGTTACTAATTGATAAAGTGGGTCGTTCAATATGGCTCAGAATCAGAAAGGGATAATTAAAAGGTCGAACACTTACTGCAAAAGATGTCAAATACAAACCAAATCTTGAAAAAATATTGAAATCTGATATCGGGTACATTGATTTCAAAAGAATACGCATTTCACCATGTTATATGCAGCAAACAAGGAAAAATCTGTTTGCCATGATCCATCAACTAGGACTGCCAACCTTTTTTTCCACATTCTCAAGTGCTGAACATTGTTGGTTGCCACTAACAAACACCCTTAGTAATTTATACACCCGCTATCGCGACACCACTCCTTTACACAGGCCAACACCCTCAGATTATAACGACTCTAAATTTTTTGTTAAAAATGATCCCATTACGTGCACTCGTTACTACAAGCAAAAACTTTATGCATTGAAACAATTGCTTTGCGAAGAAAAGTCCTTTTTTGTAAAAATAGAAGATTAATTTTGGGTCACGGAATTCCAAAACAGAGGAAATGCTCATAGCCATTGGCTAATTTGGACAAAAAAGCACCTATCTTTGGAAATGATGCCAATGACATTGTAAAGTCCTACGTTGATGAGTACATTACATGTGATACTAGTTTATTCCCTCAGCATATTACTATACTACAATGCCATCACCACACACAAATTTGCAAAAAAAAAAAACATTCCAAGCGTAGGTACAATTTCCCCTAGCCTCCAATGAAGAGTACAAAAATCCTTGAACCTGTACAACAACCAACAGAATCTGCTATTGCACATGCACATTCCATTTACTCTCTTCTAGAAAGAAAACGATATGAAACTTGCATTACACATGATATGTTCCTTCAAGAAATAGGCATTGATGAAAACAATTACATAGAAGAAATACAATCAACGTTTAAATAACCAACATTGCTATTGAAAAGAAAACCATCCCATGCATGGAATAATAGCTTTTCCTAACAAATGCCCATGATCTCGCAAGTGAATACCAATGCTCAATATGTGCTTAATGCTTATACATCAGCAACCCATTGCTTCTCACACATGATGACCAAAAATGACCGAACAATGACAAAAAAATTCACTAGAATTCGAAATGAGCATAAAAAAATGCATGTTGATGCCATTCAAATGATTCGGAGCCTAGGAAATGCAATGTTGAATACCCACCAAATGTCTGCACGACAGGAAGTCCGCATAGTCCTTTCAATCCTCTTAAACAATACATCACGAAAATGTGTTTTCATAAACACTTAACATCCCGAAGACCGATCATTCATTCTAAAACGTTCAAGTTTACTTCAACAGGAACCTAATGATTCGAAAAACATCATGTGCTACTCTGTGATAGATCACTACATAACATGACCTCCTTCTTTGCACTCGATTTTCTTGGCTGAATTTATTTCTATTCACAACAGCAGTAAAAAAATAACCCCTCGGAACAAGCCACACATTGTGCGCTTTATCAACTACAACAAACACCTTGACATAGAAAATTATTACTGTGAAAATATTTTGCCTTATGTCCCATTTATAGAGAATGAACACTCTCTTAAAACAGGATTTGCAACTTAGGTAGATGCATATGCATTCCATGAATAAACCATACATGCTAATGAATCCAAATTCTGCTACACTACCAACAACAAATGGGGTGACATGGACTCAACAGTTCAGAATTTGCAATTGTCTCTTCAAACCTCTGACAAAACAACAACAATGAGAATGTAGGAACACCAACCCTTTGAAGACTATGACATAGATCGTGATTTGCCTTTGCATAATCCATAACAACATACTAGCATTGTAAAGAAACAGTTTCAACTAGGAAAACACCCGAGCATTGTAGACAACACAACATATTTCAAACAAATACAACTGCTCAACAAGAAACAACAAGCCATTGTCAAAGACATATCCTTTAAGAAAAATAAATATCCATCAACTCCTATCTACCTTTTCCTAACAGGAGGCACTCGCATGGGAAAAATGTTTGTTGTGAAATTTATATTTGAAACATTGGCCCATATTTATGACACATCCATGTAGAGCAACCCCTTGAAAATCAAAGGCTTGATCTTGGCATTCACAGTAAAAGCTGCTTACAATGCTGGTGGAGTAACACTTCATTCTACTTTCCTCTTTCCTTTCAATCGATCTGAACTACGCCCATTGAACAGTGAATGATTGGATTCCTTGGCAAAGCACTATGAATAATTACAGCTTGCTCTAATCGATGAGATTTCCTTGGTTGGAGGTCAACTTCTATACTTCATAGACCAACAACTTCACCAAATAAAACACATGCTAACAACTTTCTTTGGAGGAATTAACATGATCTTCTGCAGAGCCTTCTACCAAGCACAACCAGTCAATGATTGTCTTGTATTCAACAACCCCAAAAATTTTAGAGAATTGATTGTCTATGACTTCTGGAATACACATGTGAAACTATTTGAGTTGACTAAAATAATGCGTCAAAAATATGTTGCTTTTGTCTCAGTCCTAAATAGAATTCACCTTGGAAAACATCCAGAATCTGATCTTACATACCTCAATGATACATGTATTCGTCCAGTACCTGTTGATCCAATGTTCCCATTCCTATTCTATAAAAACATAGATGTTCTTCGACACAATAACAAAATGCTTGCTTTTTCTCCTGGCAACAAAATTGTTATAGCCTCTATCGATGAACAAGACAAGTCAATTAAAAAAATGGAAGCCTACTCTAAAAATATAGAATTGCCACAAGATATAGAGCTCAAACTTAACATGCTAGTAGAAGTTTTCACTGGGAACTATGACATACAAGACAAACTAGTTAATTGTTCTGATTGCATTTTCAAAGCATAAAAAATGACAAACGACCTCAATTCCATATAGATAAAATTCAATCACCCCTGTATTGGAAAACAAAAAAGATCTAAACACTCGCAGTTGTCAATAGCAAAAACAGAACTTGAATGGGTTCCTATTCTTCGTATAGCTAGACCCTTGTGTAGAACATCATACAAGAGACTTGTTACAATACGAAAATAGTTCCCAGTACAACTTTGTTGTGTGTGCACAATACATAGAGTACAAGGCCTCACACTTGAATGACTTGCTTTCAACCCTCTTGGCATAACATCACATGGCTTGGCATGTTCATCTTTGTCACGAGTCAAAACCATTTCCAGCCTTTACTTGCTATCCCTGCTTACGGAAAAAAATTTCAACGTGAAACAAACAATCACTATAGAAATGGCATGCCTCCGACATGAAGCTCATTGGAATATTCAACATGCCTTGTCCGCAACTGATATTTCTTCCTGTATTACAGTTGCTTCACTTAATACCAGAAGTCTCCATGCTCACAAACAAACCATTCTCCAAGACCATGAATTAATGCAATCTCACATTCTCTATTTACAAGAAACTCACATGCCTTTCCCCATTGTAGTTTACTATATAGACGTGTACCAATGCTTTTCTATGCACCATGTGCATGGACTTGCAATTTTCATTGCAAACAATACACCTTTCCTGCAAAAAACATAATTTCACAGCACAAATGTAGAGTCCATAGGCCCAAACATATCGCTGCAACAACAATGCATAACAATTGTAAATGTCTATGCTACGCCAAATGCAAATATTGAAAACATATTCATTGTTCTCAAAAATGTCTTCCAATCCATTGATCTGACTATCCCCACCTAATTTTTTGGAGATTTTAATGTCGACATACACAAGCAGAAAAATAAATAAATCTTGCTTTCAACATTTATTCAAAAATACAGTTTTACTTTCCACTCTCAACAACCAAGTGTCTTCACGAAAAACATCATTGAGCATATATAGTCAAAAGCTATACAAGAAGTTTTTAACTCATTTTAAAGATTTGCATATTGGACTGACCACCTGGCAATGTTTGCCCTGATAGAAAATACATACAAAAATGCAGCTCACTTGTAAGTGCACATACCTTGTTATATTGATTCACCACAACTAACATCTAATAAGTTGACTTTTTACTTTCTTTTTCATTTGACACTTTCTAACAACCATGTAACTATTTCGATGCTTTGCAGATAGCTGCAGCCAAGAAGACATGGAACAACCACCCAAGAACAAGGCCATTTACAGCAGTGATCTTTTCCAAGAATCCTCTAAACGGTAATCTCTTTCAAACATTTCTATTATTTCTTGTCATGATTCATTTATTATCCTCCTCAATCTTTCAATGACAACATGATAATATTCTTCCAATTCCAGCCCAAAACCAACAACACAACAGCCATCCACGATAGTTGACATTTGTGTAGGCAAAGTTGCAACTATGTTTAAGGGTGATGTCCTTGTCGAGTACGAACAAGCACATGCAACCAACATTTCCCCTTCAAAATCTGAAATCCTCCACGCTGATTTGGTTGACAAGAAAGGTCAAATGACCATTACTTTGAACATGAGCAACACCTTTGTCCACAGATTTGCATTGACTGTAGTTGATAG
Organism: Taxus chinensis; assembly: GCA_019776745.2. Lineage (NCBI taxonomy): Eukaryota > Viridiplantae > Streptophyta > Pinopsida > Cupressales > Taxaceae > Taxus > Taxus chinensis. The sequence continues at coordinate 229,485,217 of CM034147.1, read as the reverse complement.
CTGCGGTTTGCATGTTGCTGGTTTTTCTATCAAAGAAAAAACAAAGTATGAATGAGGGGATGCAAGCTACTCTCTATCTGCAATTGCAACAACCACTATGGAAAACATACCAATAGTTTCTGAATATCGAAAACTGACACCAGACATGATAATACAAGAGCTTGTATCAATCAAATGCAACATTATTTGTTGGGTCATTTGCTACAATTGTAACAGGAATACATCACACTAATGACCTATTCACCCTCTATGTCAAAGACTCTGACATAGAAAATGAAAAAGCAATAGTATCAACAGTTTTCCTTATTTCTTTTTCATATACATTGCAGCATATTATTACCTTTATTTTTAACCAAACATGTTGCTTTTCCCTTTCAAGAACATCTGGGAAACTTTCATGTTTCACTATGTCACACAATAAGAGACAACATTGCAACAGGGAACATGCCACTATTGCTTTTCAAAAACTTCATCAGATAAGGAACAAAGGGTTCGCATGTTGTATGTGTAGGCCATCCATCCTTCATCGACCCTTTAAATGATGAACCTACAAAAAAATTTCTACAATCTCTCATAAACACAAACATAGAGGCAATTCCTTCACAATTTTGCATTTTTAACTTATCTCACTTCAGCGTTCTCTCGCCCATAAATTTTCCCTATTGAGAATATATCCCTCTAACAACTTCTTCTCCCTTATGCAGATCACTGGCATACTTCACACAAAGAACATATACCTTTCTCCTTTCTAAGCATTTTGTGTTGACTGTGACCATCTCATGCAACTAGATCTACCTGAACAACAAAAAATTTCCCTTTGTCCAACTTGCAATACATAAAAACCATACAAGTATAAGCACTTGCTCCACTGCACTTTGCAAATGAAGATGACTCACTTCACTTGACACTGCGAGAGCCACTACTGGGAAAAGTCTTCCCTCAACTTTCTCAAACAGAATATGAATAATATCAACAGGACATCTCTAATTTTGTATTTCTTCTCCGTCAATTCCAAATAAAAGGTACATTCACTTTGACGGTTGACAACTCAATTTCCACAATCAAAGATGTCTAGCTATCTCCCTTCTCTGGTGAGCATCTCCATTTACCAGCTCTATTCATTTCATTTTAGTTTAATTATTTTTTTTTGTCTAACATATTCATCATGCTCTTTCAGATTCCTGGAACAATTTTACAGCCCATGCACCTTGATGGACAAATCTCACGACTGGCTCCCTATATGACTAGGAACACTCCATCGTTATAATCTTTGCTTTTGGTTAGATTCAAAAAAATAGCAAAACACAGCTGCAAAGGATTTCAGTCACTAACAAAAGAAACTATTGTCTCAACTACATAGTATTTGCTGTGACTACATACATCTCTGCATCAGACAATGCCAGCTGTTACAAAGTTTTTACCTTGCTTACCTTCTCCCATTTTTTTAATTAAGTTATTCACAGACTACTTCTAATACTATGAAATCATAATCCAAACAAATTACTACTGATTATTATTATATTCCTTTGTCTACCTGAATTTCAATAGTCTTTTTTACAACATGTTTTTAGCTTTACAATATGAAAGAATACAAAAAAATGCCACGTCTAGTTTTCTTTAATGCAGTAATGTCCAACACAAGTTCTCTACGCACAAGAACAAAATACTTGGCAGTAAGTCTTCCTTTATAGTAGAATTTTTGTAATTATGTTACTCTCAGACTACTTCTAATACAATGAAAACATAATCCAAAAAAAATACTGGCAATTATTATTCTCTTCTTTTGTCTGTATGGATTGCAAAAGTGTTTTCCACTACATGTTTTTTGCTTTACAATATAGCAGACCACAAAAATGATCTTGGTAATCCAACATATATATCTGATTTTGTACTCCCTTCATTCGGCTACTGCTATGCTTGCTTTCTCCTATGTTGTCTCCTTCTAAAGTCTTCGACATACTGCAAACCTGGTTCACAAAAACCTCTTTCTATCCCCGTTTGGATTGCAGCTATGTTTTCCTAGATCCAGTCATATGTACTGTATGCCATTTCCAGAATTTTTGCACAACACTAAAATTTTAATGAACTATTGGATTCTAATTTAATGTTGCATATGAAACAAATACAAAACAAGTTGTTTAATTACCATTTTTTTCTGTAATTTCTTATTCAACTTGCCAAGTTATCGAACAATCTACATTGGCTGCATCAAGAATTTAGCAATCGTATGCTTGTTTATACTCACTTCCAGTTCTTTGTCCCAGACTGATGACTCCACACCCAGTGTCTTCCTCAATTAAAGAAGAGCTTGAAAATCATGCTCAATGTCTCTAAAAGAACCGTCTTGATGTACAGTCTCAATAACAATAACGTCAATTCAAAGCCACATCAAAATTAAGGTTGGGTATGCTATTCTCTTCATCCAACAACTCTTCAGCAAAAACATCAAAAAAGTCAGCCAACAAGACTTCTGCTGCATTGTGCCCTGTCCCGGCTGTTTTGATCACTGTGTTGTGTATGTTGCAGATCCTCTTCTTCCATAAAGCCATAGTATTTGTCAATTTTTATGCTATTCACTGCTCAATTTCAATATACATTCTGCACTGTCAAGTTTATAAAAGAAATCTTGTCTCTAATCAATGATCTAAAGTCTATTGTCAATTTTCAGACCGTTTGCCTACCCATACAAAAACTTTGTATAGTTGAATGAAAAACTTAAGCTTTACCGATTAAAAAACACACCTGGTACTAAGGATCCAAAAACCCTTACATGAGAACAGATTTTTATACCAAAAGAAAAAAAAAGAGTTAATACTGTGATCAGAAGTAGTTGATTCAGTGAAATAAAAAATTGTTGAAAATATTTTTATAAATATCTTCCATTTCGAAAAGTTTTGAGCATAGGTTCATTGCACGGGACATGTTTGAGAAAATGCGTATTAATGCATGTATGTTTTTGTTTTATTGCAAGTAATTGCTTCGCCTTATTTTTTGATCAGTAAAGAGGAATTTTGTTGCAGCCCTCCACCTGAAAATCTGTGAAGAACATTTCAACCAAGCTGAGTCATTTGCAGTATTTTCTTACACAAGATTCCTTCCCATTTTCATTATAATTGGTTGTGCATGGTAGTAATATGTGAGTTCAATACCTTCAGGTTTCATATATTTATGATATATGTATGCTTATTTCAGGTGTGGTGTTGCATGGCACCAAGGACATTTGAGTGAGTAAACCCTATTTTTTTATCATTCCTCTTATCCACCTTCCCAATGAAAAGCTGATTAGGGTTCCTATTTGATGTTACTTTACAGTTCATTGGTATTTCTTCCAGAAGCTAACCTTCTATAGTTTATCTTATTATGTATTATTCTAAAAGATACACTGTCTCACTCATCAGCTTACTGGTATCCACTGGATTTTGACTGACTTGTGAATCGTAGTTTGGCTATCTTATTTTTCTCTCATGGAAAGGGAATATGTGGGATTTGACAGGAAAAAGATATGTATTGGAAAATAGAATTGGTATCAAAACCTTGAAGGTTATTTTATTGGAGCCTTCCAATGCAAGTGGGGAGCCAGTGCCCAATACTAATCCTATTTTTGTAAAGTTCATGTGTTGTAAAGGTAATACAAGATTATTTCAACAGAGATCTGGTGTTGGTATTTTGTTGGGAAGAAAGAACATGGCATCCATTCTATTTCCTGTTCCTCAAGTATTGTTGTACTGTTAGCATGGAGTGCAGGGAAATTTCAGGTGGTGTTGTTCGCCACTTCACTAAAGACATTTCTTACAAGATTTTTATATTAATGGTGGTTGTGTGGTAAAACGGACAATGCTCGGTCTTCCAATGCAGCACCCTGTTGAGTTGTGTCATTTGATTCATAGATTTGAATTCAAGAGTTATGCCTTTTGCAATCCTAAAAAGTACTGATAGCACTGGATACAATGTGATGTTCTGTGTCTCATGGAGCATGTTGGTTTGAATCATGTAATTGCAAGTGACTGTTCTGCTCCTTGGGAAAAAAAGAGCTGACCATTATTCATGTGGACAAGGTAAAGGTTCTTGTCAGGCTTTGTTTGTACAATGTTGCCAATCAGGATTTTACGTAGTTTGTTAACCAAAGCGGAGATCCTCATACACCAAATACTGTTTGTCTGACATTATCTGCTTAAACAATCAACAATTTTTTTAATTAATTCTTTCTTTCGAGGTGATCTTCCATTCTCTATTTTGATGTCTCTATTGTCTCCACAACTTTCTTAATTTTTAGGAATTTGAGAATTGTTTTCATTGAATACACTTCCTTAACTTTTTCTTTTCTTACCATGCATTCTCTATAAATCTTAATGGCCTGTATATCCATAGAAACTTGTGCTTGAAGCTCTTCTCTATCAGAATCAACTTCAAATTTTATATTGAGGAACATTCATTCCTCTTTGGAAACTATTTATGCTTTTCTTTTGCATTCGAATGTCCAAGAAAATTTATAATATTAATTTTCTATCCATTGCATATTCGTCCAAATCTTGGGATTGACTCAAAGTTGAACAATCATGGGCAAGTAACAAATTAACAAATATGACGAACTTTTATTCAACATGCACAACAAATAGTAAACCAGCACAACTTTTGGCAATTTCATACAACTAATTAAAGCTAGATTCTACAAGAGATACAACCTTCAAATAGAATTTCTCTGCATAACTGTATCCAAGAATGTCTTCCACCTCTTGACATGAATTTGACGAAACCTTCAGAAGAACTTGTTGTTCATGGCATGCTCAGCGCACCAGACACCCCCAACTTAATGCACAATGCTAAAATGCTCAAACTCTGTCTGAATTGAAAGTTCAACAATGTCTTCCAAAAGAAATTAATTTTCAATGCAGCCCATTGTATGCCACATGTCACTTTACACAATTGACACTTTGCATAGACCACATCACGCTACCATGCAATACTTAACTACAAATGTATTACACTATGTATAAAATACTTTCAATAAAATCTTCACTAGCCTCGTCAATAACTCAATCAAAATACTATATTTCACATTTTCCCTTTTTTTATCTCTACCCTTCCCATTCTTAGAATGTAATATTTCAAACACACTAAACAAAGTTTATCAATTTTTATAAATTTCTCAACATATTAACAATATGTTTCATTTAAAAAAAAACAAATCACCTACCCCAATAACCGTAATTAGATGTTAATAGTTCTCCCAACTTACATATCATATTCATGTAGCACCTCAAACAACTACAAAGGTGCATCAAAGTTGAAGTGTAAATCTACGAGCAATAAATATTTCAACAAGCATGCTACTTGTCCTTTGCCTTGAATAAAACAATGCGATCCACATTAGTAGACATCATGCTACATTGTGAAACGACTTCAACATCACACCTTCTATTGACTACAAAATACAAGCACGTACATAAGTAAGACAGCATCCCGATCAAAAGAACGTGAACTATTGCGCTACAGATATACTCGCACATACAATACCTCTTCTTTGATTACAATAGTTTTTTCGACCTTCTTATATTTCATCTTCTTTTACACAATACGACTTCATTACATTGCAAAACCAATGGCCGCAGATAATTCATTCCATGCAAAGTAAAATTTATGATATTTCCAATCTATGTAAACCGACTAACTATTACTTCGAGATATTCGATAACTAGACCTATATGTTCACAACTTTCTCAACTTGCATATCGCATTCATGTATCACCACAATTAATTTAACTGCCACATCAAATTTTGTCTAACATGCTCATCTACTTGATTATAAAACACCACGACCAATGGAAAAACTCCTCTCTGAACAAGTCGTCCCCGAAAACACCTACCATTTTTCGCTTCTGCTTTCCTATTTGAACTAGTTAAATGGTCACAACATTCTCACACCGTAGTGGAATTCCCAAGCAAAAACCACCTAACCCATACATTGCAATGTCCTACAAGCTTGCATCAAACAAAGCTCACTCAAAAACCATTGTTATATTATATTTTTATTCACCCATACGAATGCAACTAATCAATTTTTATTCAAGAACCGTACCAAACACTAAACCAACCCAGGTTTTGGCAACTTCTGAATACAAAATATATTATAATAGACATTTTCATTGGCAATTTCTTAAATCCAACATATACAAAGTAAGACCTTACATCAGCTAATATATATACCTATATATTACAGTTCTACTGGGGACTGCACAACATGTGCCAGCAATCACCCACTATTTAAGCTCATCTTAAATATAGAAACAAATAACAATTTCAATCCTTAAATGTTTGGAAAAAATATACTTCTGCCAAGAATATGATTAAGTCACGGGGTCAGGGTTTCACTCCTCAACCAGTGCAACATTGCGACGATCTGTGAGGATTTGCAGACTATGCCTTCTTCTTTTTAGCCAGGGTATGCACAAATCCTATTTCAACAACACATTCGGCAGCGGTGCAAGTCCATCGACTTAACACAGGAGTACTTCTACGATTACAATACTTTGTTCATTCAATCCATGCAAAGTTACACTCAACGCTTCCAACATTTCCCCGATCGCAATTTAACTAATCCTTCCAATTTCCAACAGACAATAGGTTACATTGCACACTGACTTCAGGATGACACCTCCAATTCATTACAAAAAAAAAGCACATACGTAAGTAAGACAACATCACAATGAAAAGAACAACAACTACTGAACTACAAATATACTCGCCCCATAATCGGACAACAGTTTCCGCGCTCACAAACAACAAATTGGTCCCCGAAATCATAGACCCAACACATCCAGCCCATCAAAAAAGTACATTGGCATCGGCAGGATTTGCCATATCATGGCGTTTTTTATAAGTGTAAATTATCTTATTTATAAAACAAGGTAGGGACGTGAGAAACTTATTATAGAAATTAGGACCAGTTGGCCATATAGAAATTTTCTTATGTAGCCATTCATACATCCACAGGGAATATCTTGGCATTTATTATGTGTGTTGCTATTCCAAGTCGTCAACGCTGGATTCCCTCTCACCTTGAAAATGATATTCAACTAGAAATTATAATTATGTGTGTTGATATTCCTGGTTTGACCTTAATAATTTTTTTATAAAATTAAATTAAATAAGTAAATGACTTATATATTTCGTTGAATGTTTATCATTCTCATAGACACAGTGCAAGGGGAATAGGCTTGCCAAAAATAAATCAAAATAAGGTGAGTATTTTCAAGAGGATTTTGAATTTCTTATAAGATACAGTGAAAAGTGGGTGTGAGATGAGGACAAGGTGTTTCATCAGTTTTTTGGTTGTTACAGTGGTGTTGCTTGTCTTCACATCATTAACTCCCATGGAAGCCAAGCGAATGCTGAAGACCAGCGATGGAGAAGATATGAATTATAAGGAAAATTTGCAGGCTGAAGAATATGGGCATTTTCATGATTGGTTGTGTGGTCGTTCAGTAAAAGAAATCCATTTCAGGTATGGAGCTCAGAAGAGAGTGATGCCTTCAGGCGTTGATCCCTTGCATCATTAATTAAATAACTTGTGTATTCATGTCGAATATTCATATAATTATGTTAAACAACTCCTATGTGAGCTTAATGATGACCGGTTAATGTCAGCCAACATGAACGTACCAAACTGCTCTCACCACAGACCCTGAAAGTCTATCAGGATTTATTTTTGCAATGATAAATATGATGCAAAATTTATGTAGTTTTCTTTGGCTCTTCTAATATATACTTTTAACTGTTCTTTAGAACAAAGTCGTTTGTATGGCTCTCACCTAAAGAACCGCGGATTTGAGTTGAATGCATCAAATAAGTGATAAGTAATCGGCATGTCCACTTATTCAATTACTAATGTGGAAGTTATTGGAACTCTTTTAACTGTAGGCCTAAGTATTACAAATATATTTATTTTTTAGAGATTATTTCGAAACAAATTCTTAGTTTTAGCTCATGGGAGAAGCGATACGCATATGTACGAATGTATGTATTAAAATGACTGTATTTTATATACATGGAAAATATATATTTATGAGAAGGAGAATGTAATATAATGTATGGAGTTAGAATATTAAACTCTCAAAATAATCATAGTTTCATGGAACTATTTTAAGTATGAAGTATCTAAAGTTATTATTCACTGTAAATACGTAATGTGAATATATGAAATAATGTGCGAGGTACAGTGTTCATTTTCTCGTGACCTTTAAAATAGTATTCATTACAATTGGTGTATGCTCAAGATAATATGTTTCAAACACATTGGCACATTGAATTCCCCTACTCAAATTATATGATGCAATGATTTATTAACAAAAAATCAAAATTAAATTTAAATATGCATCAATTAGTAGATGATTATCCAAAGAAAGATGTAATAGATAAATATGAGATATATCGAAAGAAAAAAGAGAGTGTAAGTTTGTTGATAGTAGATCGTACCACAATTTTTTCATAATATATAAAATTAATTATTAGAAAAAATAAAATTACTGAAATGGGATATAACAATATTTGAATAGATAAAAGCTAAATTGGATATATTCATTGCCCTATCGAGAGCTTAGGGAAGAATTAGATGGGACCCACATAGTTCTTAGAAGCAAAGTCGATTCAATTTTTAGCGTGGGTTTCTCCACACTCTTTTGTTATCTTATAGGGGATGACATTGTGCTTTCAGTTTGGTAATTGTTTTTGATGCATTAGTTATTCAAATTTAAGGCCAACTAGGTACTAATGCAGTTAAAACTCAGGGCTGGTTAGATGTCAAATTGAGCAACATATGCAATAGCATAAAATTGAGATGGAAAATGGAAAAACCTTCATCATCAAGGGAAAGAGGTTTGTTGAAATATGCAAAATTTTGGTACTTGGTATTGAGGTAAAGATCACGTTCGCTCTTGAACATGATTTTTCGAAGGGATGCCTATAAAATGGTATTGGGAGGGATTAGGCAATTTTTACGTTATTTGTTACGATAGGGTTTTAATTTTGATTTCAAAGGTTCACCAATGGAGTATTTTCTTGAGAATCCTCACTTTTGTGCTTGCGAATCTTCCAATTGCTATTCTTTCTACTCTTCTACTATGACTCCTACTGCTATGATTTCTCCTTCTTTGCCATAGTCTATTTCTAAGAGCTGGACTGCAGCCTTGATTATAATTAAAACTCTACAGTAGTCATGCAGGAAAAAACGTTAATGAAAAATATCTATTTCAATATTGAAATTTTTTGAGATTGTAAGATTTGAAACTACATTCTTATTTTGAAATCCTAAACAATAGGAATAGAAAAGTTAATATAAATTAAAAATAAATATAAACAAATTAAGATGAAAACAAAGAGTGCAGATATTAAAAATTACAAAGGAAATTACAATGAGGAGATAATGAAGATGAGAAGGATAGTTACAAAGAAATTGCACTTTAGAAATGCCTATTGACAACTTATATATATTTGGATTTGAAAAGTTTATATATTTGGATTTGAAAAGCAATAGTCTAAAGATTATTAGTAAAAAATGTTTGATATTGAAAGAACTCGCTTGAAATTATGGAGAAGTTATAATACTCTAAATAATAATAATAGTCAAATTCCATGCATAAACACTAAACCTATGTATAAGGAATCTAAATAAAAAAATTTAATTCAAATTATTATCTTGATAGAACTTTTATTATTATTACTATGTTTAAGTTTTTGAATTTTAATGTCATGATTTTTACTTTTAGTTTGTAATTTCAATATATGTATGAGTCATATGAGATCCAATATTGCTTTTAGTTTAAATTGATGTATTATGGCTATTTCATTAAGATTATGATTTTCATTTTTTATTATATATACGTATATACAAGTTATATCTAGATTATTGTTTTATATATATGAGAGAGATTGAGGAGAAATATTATTTTATTTTAAAGTTGTGTGCCATGAATATTCAATGAAGATCATGATTATCACTATATAAATTCAATATATGTATGAGTGAGATTAATGACAAATATTGTTTTAGTTTTAAAAGGTGTGTCATGGCTATTGAAAGCATTTATTTAATTTAAAAAGTAATTTTAGTTTTCAAATAATATTTTCTAAAAGTATTAATTGTTACAAACAAAATCTAATATAATATAAAAGTAACATCGTTTAGTAATGTCCAATATTTCTTTGAGAATATATTTGAAGATTTTTACTACATTTAAAATTCAAATAAAGTGTCTATCTATTAAAAAGTTTTAAACTTCTAAAAATTTAATTAGTATATTATAATTGTGATGTCCCGTTCAGTTCAACTCCTGCCTTTGTGTCCTTTCCCTGTTGTGTAACATCGAATGCTGATTTGAGCTGCCATTTTGATCGTTAGGTGACTTTGTCCCTGTTTGTGAAGTTATTTTAGCACCCCTTCTTCTTCTTTCATTTCGTCGAGCCTTCTCATTCAGATGTAAGTGTGTTTTGTCACCGAGGGTCTTTTATAACATACTTTTCTAAAATTCTTCCAATGATCTAATCGTTCCTTAGATCTATGGAATGCTAAATGATGTTGGTTAAAAAGAGTTCTAATGTAATATTAAAATATTGTAAGTTATTTTAGTTGTAATTATTAAACAATACCTAGATTTTGAACCATGTCTTCTAAAATAAAATTATATTTATATATATATATAAATAATAATAAAAGGGATTCATCCCCCACCTAAACTAGTCCCCTAACAACCTTGGCTTGTGGGAAGTAGAGAAAGGTTGGTTGTGGCGCCAAGTTGGAGAGTAATGCTAAGATCAAATTTTGAAACATTTACTACTCACTAGCTCCTCTTTGGTTGACTAAACTTCACGCCTACCTAGTTTTTGTTCTAATTTCTAATTAAAGGTTAATTTATTGTTGATGCCACTAGCTTTGCCCCCACTTTTTGGTCATTAATGTTCATACTTGGCGTGAGGGAGACATGAACTCCAATGCCTTTTTTTTTCTTTGTTGGTTGGAGGTGGGTGGAATTGATGGCCACTTGCCATTTCATTATTGCGGCTTCTTTTATTTCTGCTATGACTTGTAACTTTGGGTCTTTTAGTGCCAAGTTTGGATGCTAGTAGCTAGTAAGAAGTGCAGGATGGGTGAAGCTTCCAAACAATGCTGTTGTAGCTGTCCTTTTCTTACCCTCCTTCTGCCTTGATCTTCTTTCCTGTGCCTCTCAAGGGATCCTGGAATGAAGTGGGGAAACCCACTAAGTAGAAGAGATGCATTTTGATATGGGGTTTCAGTTGTAGTCCTGTTTGGTGGATGGGAGATTTGTGGACACTCCAATAAGGCATGATAAGCTATCCATTTCCACAATGTGCTAAAATTTGACAAATATCCTGAAAAGAAACATTTCTTTTCCTGAAATTGGTTTTTAATTTATGATTTTGTGGATTGTGTTTAGTCTTTGATTAATAGTTGGTTACTTCTAGACTTTTCCTCTGATTGTGGTCTTCTAGTAGCTGTGGCTATTTTTATTAAAGTAAAAAAATTTCTTCAGCATGAAATGACTTTCCATCTTTCTTGTAATTTAAATCTCTATAATGCTTTTATGAATGGATTCTTGCAATGCATGGTTGAGGTATTATATGAGACTATGTGGATGGATTTAGATTTATCTTTGTGGATGGATATGAGACTGTATACACCTAAATCTTGTCCTTGTTTATTTTGAATAATACCCATTTCTGGTTCCATATAAATTAGTTATAAAAAATCCTTTGTGGGTCTCTATAAGTGGTTGAATACCTAATAAGCGAATATATATTCTTGTTAAGAAGGAATTTTTCCGCTGATAATCTGGTCTAGGTTGATAGAAGATATACCTTTGATCTTGCTATAAATATTTAAACCCTTCTGGGTTATACGGTTTCATATTTATTCTATTTGGTAGGTTGACTTTCACTCAGTCGAGCCTTAACGTTTTACTCGCCCTTATTTGGGCATCTGAGTATAATTTTTTTGTTTTGGTGGGCTAAGCCGAGTTGAAGTGCATGTGTTGTATTTGTTATGAGTATAGAAATTGGCAATTTGTTTATAATTAGGGATTTGGGTTTCTCAACCTAGTGATCTAACCAATGATGTCGATCCTTTCTCTTTTAAGGAACTTTTCAATTTTTTTAGACTCTCCCTCTTCAAAGATTTGTATTACATTCCTTGTTGTTTATTATATGGTATAAACCCAAACTGAGAACGTTGGGGTCAATAATTTTTGGTTTAAACGCTGTGTATTATGATTACGTTGTTAGGTCTCGAATGTGATGGAAGCTTAGAATGTTAATATTGTTTTAAAAGGGCATGATTTATTGATAGAACTCTCCTTTGATTCTACTCTTCTTAAGAGTAGAATTTGATAATGTTCATGGTCTTTATGGTGTTATGTTGTGGAATGTTTATGTTTCCATGTGCTGTCCATTTAATCAAGTATATACATAATGCCTTGATGTGGCTAAGGTAATGTGTTATATAGTTCATGAAATTTAAGGTATTCATCAACTAGATTAAGGTAATATGAATCTGTTTAATATGGTAAAATTTCTTTTGTACTTCTTTTATTAATGAGTGACTTTTCATTACAAATTTAAAATCATTATGATGGAAGCTCATGAATATATTATTTTTTGTTTTCTAAAAAGGAAAAGATAATATGAAATATTTTGTATATGTATCGAACCTAATGATAGTAATTACATTGTTATAGAAGATCATTTGTTTAAGGATATCTATCTTCAGTGTTGTATTATGAGCTTAATCACTGCATAGGTTAGCATAAGTTTAATGATGAAATGTAAGCTAAGGAGAGTTGTGAGACTGTTTATTGGATAACATTTATGATATCAGAAGGTGACTTGACTTTGAAAATTTTGACCAAGCCTAGATTCATGGTTATGTTCCTCAAGAACAGGAGGGTTATAAATCTAAAGTGTTATGAAATTTTGGTAGATGTGTTTAGAATGCTAGATTGCTTAATAGACTTGGGTAGTCATGAGGCTTGTCCCTATTCTGGTCTTGGATATGTTCAGTAGGTAGGTTGCTAGGAAATGCTTTTTTGAGAAATTGATTGTCATATTTTCCACTCATCTTCATTAGCTATGAAGTCACTTATTAGGTAAGAGATAATTTTTGCGAGTGTTAACATCATATTTTCAGACATGTAACCTATATGATTACATGATGGAACTCTCTTCTTACTCTAGTTGTTTTTTTCTAACTTATTAGGTGTATGGCACTTCTGGAATAATTGTTGAACTATTGTTATTTGGTGACTAAGATCGTGAATGGTATATATCTTTCGACTTCTCCTTGAGAATGTTGATCGATGGGTTGAACATTAGATTTCAATCACGTAATCCATTGGATTACATGATTGAAATCCTAATACTCTCAAGTCTTTTTTACTAATCTTATAAATTCCATAGTCTTACGTATTTAGTTGTCAAAATTTTGTTGTTTTGGTTATATTGATTCATAACTTAAACATATGGCTCCCTTCTTAGTTGGTATGGTGAAAATTTTCTCTTGTTTTCAGAATTTGGTTAGAGGATAGAGCTTCAATCCTTTTCTTGAAATAGAATGTTTCCTTTTGTGATATTGTTAGATAGTAGCTTATTGTTATTATTTGTAGTATTATCATGCACAGTTCTCGTGAACTGATTCAAGTTAATACTTGTGCAACTAGATTTTGCTTGTAGAAAAAGGAAAGACTTGTAGAAAATTGCATCAGTTTTGGTTTCAAAGTTCTTTTGTACGAATGCTTTTATGTTGTATAAACTTTGGTATGGATCCCATGGAAACTTTAGAAGAAGGGATAGTGCCTTAGTATAATGTATTGTGAAGTTTTTTTGTCGTAATTATTCAAACCTTGGATTGTTTTTCTATGATTGAAAATATTTTTAAAAAAAGATTACCATATTGTTATGAGTGATTTTAATGTACTATAGAGATTCTAAGAATTGTATAGCGTAGCTTGACCAATTTTGTTACTCTCTTCTTCCCTAGTCATAGTTTCATAGAATTGTTTTGTGCCTTTGGGTTGTGTGTTATATTGGAAAGAATTGATGTAACCATGTATAGTTTTCACAAGAGAGTAATGGTAAACTTTGTTCTTGAGATAAAATGTTGTGTTGTAAACACTTCTAGGACTTAGTAACAATGCAATTCTAAGCATAATGAATGGTTGGATGATATTTATAAAGGTATATATATATATGAATAAATTAATGTAGTTGTGATCTACTTGATAACATTTGAGTCCTTAAGTGATCAAAGAGGAAACTATATTTTGTAATAAAAATATTTATTCCTTGATACCCCTAGCTAAACTAATGAACATTATCCTTGTATGCTGAATTCTTAAATGATCTTAAGGTGAAATCAATGATTAAATTATGGAAGATAGTATTTTCATAATAAGTAGAAGAAGACTGATTAGCAACCATACAATCTATCTCACCCCTTTTGAAAAATGTAATTTGTATTTATGCCAATACCGTCAAGCGAAGTCTAAGTGAAAATTTTAATCATTATGGATAGATTCTTAGCCCATTGTAATGCCCACATTTTACACACCCAAATACAATAGTAATAATTCGATGATAGTTTTTTTTTAACTTACATTACTGACTACACATCACCACAAGGTTACAAGTAAAGGAACTCAACAATGCATGTGACACTTACACAAGTAATCAACTCACATAGACACATGACAACACCATATATATGTCGATGCCACACTTTCCCCAATGAATGATGCAAACAATAATCCCATTCACAAGCAAAGGGAATCAAGTATTGGTAAATCCACAACACATCATTACCATGATTACATCTTCATTATGATAATATTCATTCCAATAACCTTATTATGTAAGAATAATTTTCTCCATTTTCAAACTTTAGATTCATAAGATCATTCCACATTCAAATTATAGTTCAACCATTTAAGTTTGCTCTTTATCACTTATATGACAATCTCCATAACTTACATAATTATTTTCCATATTTTGAATTGCATATAAAGATCCTAATTATTTCACTCTTATGCTAAAGGTTTGTTTCTAAAAATATGTTTAGTTTACATTTAATTTTACCCACCTTATGCAAGGGGACCAACAATAAGTTGTCAAGGGAGAAATAATACAATTCAAAGGAGGTTAAGGTTCAAGTTTCCCTTTCCTATAAACTTTCTTCCATTAGAAGCACATTTTATTTCCTACTATGGTTGTTTTAGTTCCAAATTTAGTTTGATTCAATTAAGAATTTACATGACATAATTTTATTTTTTAATTTTTAGTGGAATCTATATTGGCTCAAATTTCTAGTCCCACCAAGAACAAATTTTAACCATTCTTAACAAAAATTTAATGCTTAAATCAACCATAAGGACTTCAACCAAAAAATTTGTTCCTAAACCATTATCACATATACTCTTGTTTCTCATTTTGTTTACATTGTTTTTTAAGTCTCTTTTTGGAGCCACTTTTTAACGTAAAGAGTTAAGAAAGTATTTTTCTAACATGTTGAAGAAGTATATGATTGGAAGCACTATAAATACACATGAACGCCAAGTTACCCTCATAATCAACTGAGGTTTAGTTTAATTCCAATTGCACCTAAGGATATAATCGTCAACTATATATGAGTTTAAGGTGAGAGAAGATATTTGTGTTAAACAACCTTCATGAAATACCAAGGTGTTATGGTGTTAGTAACCAAGGTAACACATCTAGATGAGAGGAACTAAAGAGTTTATTAACAAGATTTTAAGTCATAGAAAAACTATTTCACTCTCTCCTTTTGTGTCATCTAGGGGTCCCATAAGGAATTCATTCGATGATAAGTAAAAAAATTCTAGATCTAACTTAGTAAGAGTTATTAATCCACTAGGATACTAAGGGATTGATAGCTCTACTTACTCCATAAAAGGTAAGGTTACACATCATAGTATTTTATTCGAACAAGGATTCTTAAGGTGACTTCTAAGATGGTGTTCACCACTCAACATGTTGTTTGACCTGAAGAGAAGAAGTTCTCCTCGCGGTTACAAAACCTAGAAGGAAACCACATACTCCGGATAAAGTTAGACCATGTCATTCCTAAAAAATGGGTTCACGAAAATGTCATTAAACACAATGAGTATGATGGTAAACTCAAACTAGGGGTTTTATTTACCTAAACCAGGAGGTTCCATCAAGAGAAAAGTTTAAGTTCACTCTACGGTTTCAATTTCTTCTATTCGAAGAAGGATCACACATGACATATTATGCACAAAACTTATACTAGAGTTGAGCGTTTCGATTAAATTTCTTTATTACATTTACAAGGTGAGAATGCAACAAACTAATTAATTAATCATGTATTAAACACTGAAAAAATACTACAAGATATTAATTTCAAATTCATTTACCATATATATCAAAAGTTTTTACCATACATAACTATGAATCAAATCGAACCAATGATTAAATGCACATTTCCTAAGATATCCCTAAAACTAACATCTCACACATATTAGAAAATTTAAAATATGAATTTTAGATAACATCAGACTACATTATACATATATTCATTTTACAATGACCTATTTAATTTACATTACTAAATAATGAATTACACATTGCCTTTTCGCCATCTTTCTTGCATCCTGTAAAACCATGTGAGCATGAAATAAGCGTTAAATCGTTGGCATGGAATCCACCCTAATCTAACATAATTAATGTCTTTAGTTTACCATTTATATTTACATGTGTCAAAAAGTTTCCATGGTGATTTGGTGACCTGACAGGGATCCTACAAAAAAAATTTTACGTTTTCCTCCTAGTTGCAAAAATGTTCAATTTAGACTCAGAGGCTAGGAAACCACTTTCAAACATTGTCTTCTAGTGAGCAAAAAAACCATGGTTAAATTTAAATCTGTCCAATTATATACCAAGCTTCCATAGGAACTGACAGAATTCAAAATTGGAAAACGGTTTACAATTGGCAACTAGTTTTCTGAGGCCATTGGTCATAATTTGATAGATGAATGCACAACAATAAAATTTTCTATAAGTTCCATCATATATGAAGAATTCATCAGAGTTGTCGGAACTAAAAACTAGAACATGATTTTCAAACAACGACATGATTTCTTAAGCCACTGGTCCTAATTGGTCCAGTTTAACCGAATCAAACTATGACCCAAGGCCTACAAAATGGATTTTGTAAACTATCCAAGAATGTGTTTTTACCCAAACTAAAGGTTCCAAGAAATTTTATAGTAAAAATACTAGAGGTTTGTGAAGATGGATAATAATTTTGCTATCTAGGTTTCAAGAGGCAGTTCAAAACGAAAGCCAACATTTTAGATTTAGCAACTTCCTACCGCTGCAAAATAGTGTAACATGGCTCCTATAAGGGCATCAAAAATGTCACAATGTTCATTTAGGGTTGATCTAAATATTGAAGTGATACCTCACATAACAAGGTACATGAAGAAAGATAAACCTCCCCTTTACGGAATTATGAAGATTACTTTGCGAGTCTCCAGAAGTCATGATTTATCTATTTAAACTAGGACATCATCAACATATTGTTATCTCTTGAAAGTGTACCATGTAGAGAGATGGATGAAGGTGTTCTAAGCTTGTAAAATTGATCTCTCTCTCTCTCTCTCTTGTATATACAATGGAAATAACTCAGGTCTATGGGTATACTTTTTTTGAGGTGAATATCTGGTATCAAGGCCAGTTCCTTATTGAGGTGTCCTACACTGATTTCTAGGGTTTAAGGGTAAAAGATGACTGTAAAATAATTACAACTAAGGTGATACACAAAATTTGTATGAGGGCTTTGACTAAGTATATGTAAAATTTATATGTAAAAGGATTCTTGATGCACGAACCAACAATTTTCTACAGAATGTTAAGGGAAAAACACTTCGAGGTATTGAGGGAAAGTATCACAACAATACTGCTAAGCTAAACATGCACATTAATATCATACAGAAATTACTAAATTTTGCAACACGGTAAGATGATTAATCAGGGAATTTTCATTCACAAGATTATTTGAAACATACACAAGATTGAAAATAATTTGGAAAGGAAAAAAATACTTCACATTCTGAGGGAAAAACTGATAGAAATTGCTTCAGTACTCCTATATTCAAAAAGTCCTTGTGTTGTTGCCAAAGCACACAATACTCACCCATGCATCCTATTTTTATCCTTTTTTTAATAATAGATAAAGGAATAAAAATAGAACATGTAATTACAAATAGGAATTTATAGCCTTAATTACATTACAGTCAAAATGAAGTTGACTTTTTTATTTCGAAGAAAATAAAGGTGAATAATTTTCTAATAATAAGGTTTCTTGCTAGACAAGTCTCTTTCCTTGTACATGTGAATTCATCTTTTTGCCTGTTCTTTGCTCTTGTGAAGGCATGCAAAAATTAACTCCCTGTTTGTGAGAAAAATAATTACAATACTTGCAATATTTGCAAAAATTACCATCTACACATCCATTTGATGGGGACCACCTCAATGCTCAGATTCTAATGTTGACATTCCTTTTTAAGTGATCAAATTTGTGACATACTATAAATCATCTTCAACTCTCTTGACCATGGGGATCATCTTTACACTTGATCACTAATCTCTATTTGGTTTGGCCACCTTTGTGGACTTAGCACATTATTGAATTTTAAATGTATATGGGGGCACTTTTGTGAAAGACCACATTTGTCATACTCGGCCAACTTGGTAACACATGCTATAATATATAGATGTCACCTTCATTTAAACATGACCATGTAATACTTGTTGGCTTTTGCGTTTCGATAACACTTGAGTATAGTTTATAACCCTTACCTTTAGGGTGATCATTGGTGAACACGATTCGGTCGGCACTTTACGTTTTTTAAAGTTGAACTATAGTTGATCCTTTGACATTCCGAATGTAATGATTTTGTGTTTATCATTGGGCTATACCCCTTATGATGATGACTCACCCCTTCAAGAGTTGGTCAGTGACATGACTGACTCAGGTAGAGTTCACTCTGATATTGGTGATCATTTTGTAATCGTTGATCTTTGTACTTTGATATCTGAGGCCGTCGATCTTGAAACTTTAGTTAAGGTTTTGACCTGCATTGAATGTTGTTGGTGGCATCTTACCAAGGTAGTTTTCTTTGAACTTGGGGATCGATCCTCGCGCGTTGATCTGATGTCCTTTTGCTTTGTGGATATTGATCTTTGACCGTGGTTGAGTTCAAACTAACCCAATGCTTGGGTTCAGGCTGTAAAGGTCAATCAGTTTACAATAATCACTTCATTTGGATCTTTGGTCTACAGGAAAAGCCTTGGCAAAAAAGTTTTCAGACGCCATTGTTGGTAACTTGAAGCTCAACTCCCATTGCAGATTGGTTCTCTGGATCTTCTCTTTCACCTGTATTTTCTTGTCGTTCGATCTATTTGATTTTTCTGACGAGGTGTTGTGATATTTCCTATGGGTTCGAGCTTGGATTTGTTCAAAATATCTATGTGTCTTGTGAATTCCTGTGAGGATTCTTTGCAGAAACCATTCTTTGCACTCGAGATCTATAGATTTTAGTAACTGTTCCTCTATCT
Source organism: Taxus chinensis (assembly GCA_019776745.2). Lineage (NCBI taxonomy): Eukaryota > Viridiplantae > Streptophyta > Pinopsida > Cupressales > Taxaceae > Taxus > Taxus chinensis. Next base: position 229,465,561 of record CM034147.1, on the reverse strand, counting down.
GATAAGGGAAGGTAAGTCCCGATATCCTTGGGAATCATTATTGATTCATCATTTCCACTTGGTTCTTTGAGAAATACTGATGATCTATTATTTCTTTGCATTTTCTGTTTGATTTTGTGGCTCAGCCTTGCTCTTTTCAAGTTGAACCTTGTTCGACATTTGATCTTCTTTCTCGGAACTTGATGATTTCTTGAGGGTTTACTCAACTTCAAATACAAGTAAGTACATGTTGTTATTCTAATTTTGATTGCTTCCCATTAATGGGTCTTCATTTATTGGCCAGGATATTTGTTTTCTGAGATGTGGGTACTTGTAGATCTGAGTTTTGAGGAATTCTTCAACTCTATGTAGATAACATCTATAAAAGTTTTGAAATATTGGTTTTCATCATGCACTATAATTGCATTTTGGTTTTCTTTATATTTTAACGCTTTGGCCATTGATAAAATGAGATTAAAAAGACTCCATGATATCGTGTTTTCTAATATGTACCTCTGAATAACTTTGTATGAGCTCATTTTTGTTTCATTGTTCCATTTGGGTATTGAAAGTTTTGAGAAACTTATGGTTTTGCAGTTTTCTGATCATCTACATATCCTTGAGCTTGATTTGAGATCCATTTGTGTGCAACATTCACTTTGTATTCTCCTTCATTGCATATTCAAGTCTGAGGTGTTTTTCACTTCTTTAGCTTTCATTGTACTGGGTAGTAGTATTCTAAGCTCAAAAATTCTCCTTTATTGTTGACGAGTCTATTATTGAGCTCTGTGCGAGTTTTCCCAAGATCTGTATCCTAGTTGTTTTTTCCATTTTATTCTCGAGACACTGATAATAAGATTCCTTCTATATGTTTTTTGGGTTGATCTCTTGTAACCTATAGTTGCATACTTTTTGAACTCTAAGGTTGATTCCGTAACTTTGCATTTACAGCCATTAACTAGATCTGTGAATAATTTTGAGCTCCTTCTTGTCCCTTTAGGGAATGATCTTGTAGCATTTTTTTGTTATGTTCTTCATTCTATGTGACATGATACCGTCATTCCTTCTGATCTCTGAAACTCCACATTTGGTGGCTTTTCCTGACTGATTTTACTTTTGTTATATCAAGAAAATTTTGAGCTCAAATCCTACATATTTTTAAAATGGCTTATGAAAACTCTGATTCTTGTTTTCTTATTGATTTTACAACCTGGATTTCTTAGGTTGCTCAGACATTTAATTTTATGCCACTTGGATGCTTCTGTACTACATTTTGACACACTTGGTGTTTTGATACTCCATTCACTTGTGTATTAAAACATGAAGCACTTGCTTTAATTAAATAAAAGCCTATAGCCTGAAATGATCAATTAGACACTTGAATGCTTATCATTTGTTCAATTGTAAATAATTAAGCTTCATAGTATGCTTTCTTGAAGTTGTTATCTGTATTGCATATGTCATTTCTGTTGTTACAACTTGATTTATGGTGCTTTGTATTCACTTATGTACCTTGAGTTTATTGTTGAGCACTGTATGATTCATCCGTACTTGAAATTTTCCTTGCATAAATGGTTGTACTTATTTGATCCTTACTTTGTCAAAAAGGATTGTGCTTTGATCTGAATCTATACCTATGTTGCAGAATTTTGCCTCTTTGGTTCACTGGGTTATACTTCAATTTTCCAAAAGTGCTTCTTACTTTAATTCTGAAAATGATTCTGTCACTTTGTTGGAATACTGTAATCTTGTTTCTTTTACTTAGATTCTTTATTTCCTTGATAGTAGTATTTCTGGCATGCTGGAAAATTTGAAATGTTGATTTTTCATGGCGAAGCCCTAGAATTTTTTTTCAAGAATTCTCTCTTCGTTCCCTTTTCAGCTGTAGTAATTGTATTTTCTGATTCAGAATACAGAATGTAACACTTTTCTGTTGAAGCTGATTTGGTAGTTGGAAACTGAAACATAATAACTGTTATCTTTGATCATGGCATGCTTTTCTGTATAACTTACTTGATTTACATAGTTCTTTTAAAGCATGTAGTAGTTAAAAACAACATGATGAAAAGCCGTAAATTTCCATTTTACATGGCGAAGCCCTGTCAAAATTTTCCTAGAATCTTATTTTTCATTTTGTTTCAGTTGTAACCCTTTCTTTCAAGTTAACTTCATCTTCTTGAAATATGATTCTTCTTCATTAGTTGCGAATTGAAACATGTACTTATATTTTCCAGTCTCTCTTCTACTGGTGTAACTTCTTCCATTTATAGGAAAAACTTTAGTTGCATTCTTCCTTTATTCCAACATGAATTATTTATTTTATGCCATAGGATAAGAGTCATTGAAATATGTAATCTGTGTTTATAGTGAAAGACTTGATTTATTTCTTCTTGGCTGCAACCTGTACCTACACACTTAAGAAAATAGTTAGAAAATATTTAGGCTTTTTGGCCTCTCTTATGTCCATGGTTTTCTTCTTTTCTTCTTTCTCCTTCTTTCTGAGTGAGTAAAACATGTATGCAGTTTGATCTTCAAGTAAACTATATCTCCTGTTGTTAAGAGATTCATATGCACAAATTAGGACAGTATAGGAATATGGATTGATCCCTGAGCTCGTAACTGATTGTTCTCTCTTTATTTATTTTTAGGTACAATGATCTCAAAAACGAAGATGGAGAAGGAACAAAGATGGAAATGGAGATGTCTCAACCGAATAAGAAAAACCCCTAAGGCAATGATGGGTCCACTCATACTCCTTTATTTCTTTTTCATCCATGTGTACCTCTTATTTCAATAGTTGTACTTTACTTTTTAGTTACATCCCACGGCTTGTGTGGGAAACATTTGAAAATTCTTTATGAATAAAACATTGAATTCTGAAAATGAGTTGTATATTTCTTTCTGCATTTCAGCTTTCTATATGGATTGTATGATAAACTAAACAACTCAGTAATATAATTGAATGTCTTAAACATGAAGGAAAGAACATTAAAGAAAACATGTAACATCCAGTAATGAACTCTGATTTCTGCAATCTGTATTTATGTTTTTTGTTCCAAAACTTAGCAGTTCACCTATTTTGCAACTGAATGTCTTCTTCAAGACAAAACAATTGTCCTTTGGGGCCTTGTTTTCTTTTGCTGAAGATAATCATCAATTTGAAGACTATGTGATCTGTTACATTTTGTAACAACACACATAGCTGCAGATTTCATGTAATCATGAATTAATTCAACAGTAACCATATTATATGAAATAAACTACCCTATCTTAGGTATACTTCACCACTGCTATCCATCGTAACGAAGTTTCGAGTTGCCCATTTTTGCACAAGTGCAAAAATTGTCAACATTTCTTGCTATCCTATGGGGAAAGCTACCTGCTAGCTTATAGATCAGTGCCTTGCTCTTGTCCATTGGGCATGGAGTCCAAACATGAAACTAAAATCTGCCTTTTCTGAAGGTCCAACCCTTCCAAAATGAAACTAAAACTGGGAAAGGATCTGGTAAACCAGATCACGTACACAAATGCACTTACTGAATTGAAAAACATTGCAATGTGCAAGAACTAAACTTATTGAAGGGAAATCCTACTCTAAATAGACACTATAGGATTTTCAATAACAGTGTTTGAGAAACATACCATTCACAGGAATGGGAAGTTCCTCTCCATTCAGTCTCGAGAGATGAAAAGAATTGTGTTCCTTGCAAGATGAAATCATGTAAGGACCACTCTAGATTGTATCAAACTTCATGGGTCTTCCTGGTTTTTCACAATCAACAATCCACTTTAACATGACATCTCCTTCATTGAAGATTCTAAATTTTTCTTTCTTGTCAAAAGTCTTCTTCATCTGTGTCTGATTCTTTTCCATATTCAAATAAGCTTGATCTCTTAGCTCTTGTAATTCCATTAACTCTGCATAATGAACCTGCAATTGTTCATTCTCAAGCAGCTCCATTTGGTGCAGTAAATCTAATGCAGGTAACTCAACTGAAATAGGAATTCTTGCTTCTTTTCCGTACACAAGTTTGTATGGTGAATTACCAACTGATCTTTTAGGAGTCACTCTATTAGCCCAAAGTGTTGAATTCAACATCAGATGCCAAGCTCTTTGATTATCTTTGAGTGTTCTTCTGATGATCCTTAAAAGGTTCTTGTCAGTGCTTTCACCCAAGCCATTACCTTACGGGTAATAATTAGATGAAGAACTTAAGTAAATTCCATGGTTGACAACCCAATCTGTTATCTTCACACCAAGAAATGCTAAAGCATTATCTGATATGATAGTTGTTGGGACACAAAATATGCAAACTATACCTTCATAAAAGGATAGTATCGAAGTTTCATTAGCATCTTCAAAGGTTGTTGCTTCAGTCCATCATGTAAAATAATATATAGCAGTCAAGATTACTTGTGTCCTTGTGATGAAGATAGGTTTATCATACCAATAAAGTCAAGACCTCACTGCATAAAAGGTTGATCAACTGAAATAGGTTGTAAAGGAAGTGAGGCTAAACATTCTTTTCCAACAAAGAAAGAACAATTTTCACACTTTTTGATCGATTCAGAACAATCCTTGAATATGCTAGGCAAATAGTAGCCAGCTTTCATGATTTTGAAGGCTATGGTATGTGATGAGAAGTGACCTCTTGTAGGTCCTTCATGGAATTCTGATAGTAATTTCTGAATTTTATCATAGTCAACACATCGCAACAAGATTCCATTTATATCTCTTTTGAAGAACACACTATCAACAAAGATATAGGGGACAGTCTGAAATCTGAAATATCTTCATTTTATTCTTGTCCATAACTTCTAGATAGGTGCCATACTGTAAATAGTTAACCAAATCAGTCATCCATCTTATTCTTGATTTTCTTGAGCAGGTTCAAGTTGCTGATTTTCTAGTTAGACCATGATGTTTGATTGCTGATAAGCAATTTCAGCATACTGTTTTGAATCTTTGGGTTATGCAGCTTGCTATTTTTCTATATCAGCAATTAGGTGTTCACACAAACCTTTTCCTTGAACTATCTTAGCACCCCGGACATCAACATCATATTCCATAACTTTCGTTATCCAGCCTGCTCTTTTCTCATTCAATTATTTATTTAACAAGAAAGCTTTCACACTTGGATGAGAAACAAGAACATGTATTTTATTGTTTGAAAGCATATACTTAAAATTCTTTAGTCCCTTGACTACTGAAAGTACTTGTTTCTCAAGAAATGTGTACCTTGTTTCGTAATCATGCAAGCTTTGTCCAAAGAAAGAAATTGGTTATTCAATATTTTCATCATTAACCCGAGTTAATATAGCTGAGATTGTTTTAGTTCCTGCAAATGCATACATTGTAAAATATTTATCAAAATTTGGATTTGCAAGAGTAGGAGTTTGAGAGATGGATATTTTGATTGCTTCAAACCCTTCTCTCTCTTTGCTGGTCCAAGAGAAAGTTTTCTCTTTTTTTAACATAGATGTCAATGGTTTAACCAATGCTACAAAATCTGGAACAAATCTTCTAACAAAGTTGATTTTTCCAAGAAAACTATGTAATGCCTTCTTATGATGAGACAATGATAGCTCTGATATGGCTTCGATTCTGAAAGGATCAATTGCTAATCCTTGTTTAGAAACAATATGACCAAGTAGTTTACCTTGATGTACTGAAAAGATAGACTTTTTGGGATTCAAAGATATCCCAAATTGCCTGCATAACTGAAAAGTATGTCTTAGATGTATCAGATGTTCATCAAAATCTTTCAAAAATACAATAACATCATCTAAATAAACAAGGATGCATTTATTTAACAAGCTGTGAAAATCCATGTCCATTGCACGTTGAAACATTGCACCAGCATTTGAAAGGCCAAAAGTCATTCTTTTGTAAGCATAAGTACCCCACTTGGTGGTAAAATTTTTTTTGTACCTATCTTCTTCTCGAACTAAAATCTGAGTATATCCACTATAACCGTCTAGAAGAGATAGTCTATTTGAACTAGAAACTGTTCTCAAAATCTGATCCATATTTGGAAGTGGGTTGTGATTTTTTAATGAAGCTTTATTAAGATCTCTGAAATCCACACATAATCTGATTTCTCCATTCTTCTTCCTAATAGGAACAAGATTTGCTACCCAACTTGAATGCTTAACTAGAAAGATAATACCTGATTCAATCAACTTGGATAATTCTTTCCTCATTAGAGGCTCTATTTTGGGATTTACAGGCCTCTGTTTTTGCCTAATTGGTTTAGAATTTGGCTGTAATTCAATAGTATGTTGTGCTAAAATGGGATAAAACCCTTTCAGATCTTGGTATCTCAGAGTGAAAAAATATTTAAATTCTTTACAAAGATCAATAAATGACTGCTTTTCAGCTGAGGAATATACCTTTTCAAGAAACAATTTTTTTTTCTTCATCAACTGAGACCTCTTCATAATTATCAGCATGTGTTGACATCTTCATTTTGTCTTCTCTTAACTGATCATCAGTGTTGAAAATGTCTTCTACGGTAACTAGGCCTCGAGGCAACTTATTTGTTCTTAATTAAACAATCTGATCACCGTATAAATGCTATAATTTATCCTGGTTTGCTATAGAAAACTCAGCTTATTCCTATAAAAACCTGTAGATTTGATCATCACTTTCAAAAACCTGCCAATTCAAGACATTATCAGGTATAGAAGGCCTGACAATTAGCTTAATATGAGGCTGAATTTGGTTGTTCTCTATCTGTTCCAGCACTTCAAAACTAACACCAACTGCTTCAAGTCTGTCTGTATGCTTATTTTCTGTTCTAGGAATGGACTGAATATTAATAACATCAAAATATTCCATTAAGTCTGAAACTCTATGTCTGTAAGACTTCATTAATAGATTCTTACAAAAATTGAAATTCTTTACTTGATTGATAACCAACTCAGAATCACCAAATATTTGTAATGTGTTGATACCTATCTTTCTGGCCCAAGGAAAGCCATGAATTAATGATTCATATTCAACTACTTTATAAGTGCACGTAAATCGGAGACTCAAACCAGAGAGATACCTTTCATTTATTGGGGAAGTGAGCATCAAACCTGCTCCCCGTCCTTTACTATTCTTAGCTCCATCAAAATTAAGCTTCCAAATCCCTTCTACTAATTTTTTTCTTTTGGATAGTAAGGGAAGTGGTGTATTTTCTTCATGCATACAATACACACCAAAAAAATGTTCTTTAACTTCCTTAAAAGCATCATGAGCATGTTCTTCAACTATCTTTTCATCCATAAATATGTTAGAAATACCATCAAATGTTGAAACCTGAGCTACATCATCAAAATAAGATTGATCTAAGGCTGAATAATTAGCCATTGCATTTGAAGACTGAGGCTCAATGTGAAATTTTTCCAATGGCTTTGAATTGATAGTAACTTTGGTGCCGTAACGAGTAGTGAAAAATAAGAAGGACCAATCTGAAGAGAGATAACCTCCTATCTTTACTATGAAATCTCAAAATAAGCATAATGCAAAGTAAGGAGGTAAATCTACAATAGTGACATCTTGTAGAATAGAAACATTTGGCCAAGCATGCAATGTTACCTCTAAATTCCTGATTACACCAACTATATTAGTTGCAGTTCCATCAAGCTGTAAGACACCCTTTCCTGTAGGCTCATACTACAGACCCAATTTTTCTTCAATTGCTTTGGGCATAACTGTACTACTTGCACCATTATCCACCATATAGTTATGAACAAGATTTTTTCCAATAATTAGTGATAGATAAAATGGTGGTGGCTTCTTGATGTCATGAGAATTTAAGACTTTCTGAACCATCCATTTAACTTCTTTGATGTGATCTTGTTCCATTGTTTTGAGGACCATGTCTGCCCTCTGGACTTCCTTTTCTGTTGTTTTAGAAGAAATCTACAGCTTAGCTAGTTCATGAGAAAATAAATCTTGTTACCCAATAATACTTAGAGCATCCCACATTGAGATGTTAAAATTATGCTTTTTCATTACATCAAAAATGTTAAAAGAAGCATCAATTTTAGAGACATATTCAATTGTTTTAGCATAGGCCTTAGCAAAAACTGATTCTACTTTAGTTGTCTTTGATATCTGAGGTATAAACAATCTTCTTGGGTCAGGATGTAGTTGTTTTTGCTGTCCTTTATCATCTGAAACACTTGTTGTTTTTTGAGGAATAACAGGACTGTTAGCTGGTTTTGGGGCTGTAGATACTGTCTTATCAGTGATAGTGGGCAAAACATGGCTATTTTTTTGTTTTTGACTTTCAACAGCTTTTCCTTGAGCCCTATTAGTGACTGCAATGAAATCATCCTCATTGAAATTGACTAAATTTTGTTTAGGTGCTTTCTGAACCTGAGTATCTTGCTGACCACTCTCCATTTGAGGCATCAATAATTTCTTAGATTGAGGTTGTGTAACAATACTTATATTAAGAAAAGCATTTGGGAAACTTTTATCCAAATGAGGTTGATTACAAGGTTGACACCACTCTTTTGTATCCATATTAACTAGAACTAAAGTGTTAGATGAATTAGCGTACTTTGGGTCAGATTGCCTTTGCTGATAAGGTTGCCTATAATTCTGATTATGTTGGTAAGGCTTCCTATTTTGCTAATTTAGCTGATTTTGCTGATTTTGCTGATAAGGATCCTGATAAGTTCTACTAGGTAATGAAAATTCTCAATTGAAGTCAGCTTGTTCCCCATAGTCTGCAAAGCTCTAAATATGTCATTTGGTGGGGTGGAAACAATAGGTTCTATAATTGTGATAGGTTGAGGAATAGGTGCTAAATCTGCCAAAAAAGTCATTGAAGGCCTTGGTGCTAATTTTCCATCTTGAATAAGACTATTTTCAGCTCGGATGGCGATATCATAGGCTACTGGGTGCATCTCTCCTCCCATATAATGAATTATTTCCCAATTTATACCAAAACAGATGTTGAAACTTGACATAAATTCATTGGGATCTCTTTTGATGGTAGACAATTGTTCTATAAGAGATAAAAAATTTGAATTATCTTGAAATTGTTTCAGCAATTTATCACCTAGGTCATCCCAAGTTCTTATGTATCCAATCTCTAGATTTCTATACCATTTTAAGGCTTGTCCTTTAAGAGATGCAGCTAAAAGTCTCAAAGATACATCCTCATGAGTAATATTATGAACTGCACATAGGGCTATGACATCTTTAATGTGCTCTATATGTGTCACCTGATTTTCACTAGTGAATGATGACAAACTTTTCATGGCAGCATTAGGGATGTCATGGTAAACTAGGATTACTAATGGGCTTCCATTAGTAAAGGTCACAAAATTTCTTGGTGGTTAAATAGCCATTTGAAAAACTAGGATTTGAAAAAAAATATTGACATGTGGAGAAGGAATATTAGGAGGAGGGTTATAAAACTAGGCCTATTATAAGGTAAAGTATTACCAACTCTTCTCCTTCTTATAGAATTCAAAGGTAAAGAAACAAAATTAGAAGGAATTCCTCTTACCAATCATCTTGTAGTCACTTTAGGCATGGAACATGACACAATACTAGTATGAAATCAGCTTTACGAAGTCACCAAAAGATCTTTAAATATTTAAAAAAAAAAAAATTGCTACAGCTTGCTCCCAAAAGTAACTTTAAATCTTTTGTAAATCTGATTTAGATCTGTTTTAGATAGTTGTAACTTGCATGTAGATCTGATTCGTTATCGCACCGAGCATGCCAAAAACTGTTATCTCTCAAAAGGGAACCCTTTAGAGAGATGGGTGCAGGAGTTCTAAGCTTGCAAAATTTATCTCTCTCTTTCATAGATAAAATGGAAACACCTCAGGTCTGTGGGTATACCTATTTTGAAACTAAGGTGATGCACCAAATTTGTATGAGGGATATCACTGTGTATATGTAGAATTGATATGTGAAAGGATTCTTGATGCACGAACAAACAATTTTCTACATAATGTTAAGGGAAAAACACTTCGAGGTATTGAGGGAAAGTATCACAATAATACTGCTAAGATAAACATGCACATTAATATCATGTAGAAATTACTAAATTTGACAAGAACGTAAGATGATTAATCAGGGAATTTTCATTCACAAGATTAATTGAAACATACACAAGACTACAAATAATTTTGAAAGGCAATAAATGCTTCACATTCAAAGGGAAAAACTGGCAGAAATTGCTTCAGTACTCCTATATCCAAAAAGTCCTCCTTGTGCTTTGCCAAAACACACAATATATAGCAAAATATTTTTCCCCACCCTTCCTAAAATTAGACTAAGGCTTGTACGAGCCCATGCATCCTATTTTTATCCTTTATTTAATAATAGATAAAGGAATAAAAATAGAACATGTAATTACAAATAGGCATTAATAGCCTTAATTACATTACAGTCAAAATGAAGTTGACTATTCTATTTTAAAGAAAATAAAGGTGAATAATTTGCTAATAATAAGCATGCTTGCTGGACAAGTATCTTTCCTTGTGCATGTGAATTCGTCTTCTTGTGTGTTCTATCCTTTTACAAAGGCATGAAAAAAATAAATCCCTGTTTGTGAGAAAAATAATTACAATACTTGCAATATTTGAAAAAAAACCATCCAGACATTGATATGATGGGGACCATCTCCATGCTCAGACTCTGATGTTGACATTCCTTGTCTAAGTGCTCACATTGGTGACATACTGTAGACCATCTTCAACTCTCTTGACCATGGGCACCACCTTTGCACTTGATCACTGATCTCTATTTGGTTTGGCCACCTTTGTGGACTTAGCACATTATTGAATTTTAAATGTATATGGGGCACTTTTATAAAAGGCCACCTTTGTCACACTCAGCCACCTTGGTAACAAATGCTATAATATATAGTTTCCACCTTCGTTTAAACATGACCATGTAATACTTGTTGGCTTTTGTGTTTTGATAACACTTGAATATAGTTTATAAGCCTTACCTTTTGGGTGATCATCGATGAACATGATTCACTCGGCACTTTACATTATTTGAAGTATGACTATAGTTGATCCTTTTGACATTCCGAATGCAATGATTTTTTTTTAATCATGGGGGCTGGCCCCCTCGTGACAATGACTCACCCCTTCAAGATTTTTTTGGTGACATGGCTGACTCAGGTAGAGTTCCCTTTGATATTGGTGATCATTTTTTAATCGTTGATCTCTGTAATTTGATATGTTAGGCAGTTGATCTTGAAATTGTATTTAGGGTTTTGGCTTGCATTGAATGTTGTCGGTGGCATCTTACCTAGGTAGTTTTCTTCAAACTTGAGGATCAATCCTTGAGCATTGATCTAATGTCCTTTTGCTTTGCGGCCATTGATCTTTGACCATGGTTTAGTTTGAACTAATCCAATTCTTGGGATCAGGCTATAAAGGTCAATCGGTTTCCAATAATCACTTCATTTGGATATTCAGTCTACGGGAAAAGCTGTGGAATATTTTTTCCATTGCCATTTTTGGTAACTTAAAGCTCGACTCCCATTGCTAATTTTTTCTCTGGGTCTTCTCTTACACCTATATCTTCTCATCATTCACTCTGTTTTGAGTTTTCTGAGGAGGTGCTATGATATTTCTTGTGGGTTCGAGCTCATATTTGTTCAAAATATCTCTATGTCTTATGAAGTCCTATGAGGATTCTTAGCGAACACTATTCTTTGCACTTGAGTTCTATGGATTTCTATAACCGTTCCTCTATCTGATGAAGGAAGCTAAGTCCCGACCTCCTTGGGTATCACTGTTGATTCATCATTGCCACTTTGTTCTTCGAGAAATATTGATGATCTGTTCTTTCTTTGCATTTTCTGTGTGATTTCGTGGCTCGACCTTGCTCTTTTCGAGTTGAACCTTATTCTGAGCTTGATCTTCTTTCTCTAAACTTGATGATTTCTTGAGGTTTTACTCAACTTTAAATACCAGTAAGTACTTGTTGTTACTCTGATTTTAATTGCTACCCATTAATGGGTCTTCATTTATTGGCCAGGATCTATGTTTTATGAGATGTGGGTACTCGTAGATCTGAGTTTTGAGAAATTATTCAACTCTGTGTAGATAACATCTGTAAAAGTTTTGAAATATTGGTTTTCATCATGCACTATAATTACATTTTAGTTTTCTTTTTATTTTCACACTTTGGCCAGTTGGGTATTGAAAGTTTTGAGAAACTTATGGTTTTGCGGATTTCTGATCATCTTCAGATCCTTGAGCTTGATTTGTGAGCCATTTGTGTGTAACATTTACTTTGTATTCTTATTCAATGTAGATTCAAGTGTGAGGTGTTTGTCACTTCTGTAGCTTTCATTGTTCTAGGTAGTAGTATTCTGGGCTTAAAAATTATCCTTTATCATTGGTGAGTTTTTTATTGAAATCTGTGAAATTTTTCCCAAGATCCGTATCCTCGTTGTTTTTGCCATTTGATTCTCGAGACACTTAATATAAGATTCCTTATATATGGTCTTTTGACTTGATCTCTTATAACCTGTAGTTGCATACTTTTTGAACTTTGAGGTTGATTTTGTAACTTTGCATTTATGACCATTAACTTGATCTATGAATAATTTGGAGCTCCTTATTGTCCCTTCTAGGAATGATCTTGTAGCATTTTTTATTCTTTTCTTCATTCTTTGTGACACTATACCATCATTCCTTTTGATCTCTAAAATTCCACATTTGGTGGCTTTTCCTTAGTGCTTTTACTTTTGTTCTATCCAAAAGATTTTGAGCTGAAATCCTGCATATTTTTAAAATGGCTTATGAAAAATATGTTTCTTGTTTTCTTATTAATTTTATAACCTAGATTTCTTAGGATGCCCAGACATTTAATTTTATGCTGCTTGGATGTTTTGTACTACATTTTGACACAATTAGTTGGTGTTTTGATACTCCATTCACTTGTGTATTAAAACATGAAGCACTTGCTTTAATTAAATAAAATGATGTAACCTAAAATGATCAATTAGACACTTGCATGATTATCATTTGTTCAACTGTAAATCATGAATATTCATAGTATGCTTTCCTGAAGTTGTTATCTGTATTGCATACATCATTTTTGTTGGTGAAACCATATTTCTTGTGCCTTGTATTCACTTTTGTACCTTGAGCTTATTGTTGAGCACTGTATGATGCATACGTACTTGATATTTTCCTTGCATAAATGGTTGTAAGTATTTAATCTTTACTTTGTCAAAAAGGATTGTGCTTTGATATGAATTTGTACCTTTGTAGAATTTATCCTCTTTGGTTCACTGGGTTGTACTTCAATTTTCCAAAAGTGCTTCTTACTTTCATTATAAAGATGCTTCTGTCACTTTTTTTTGATATTGTAATCTTGTTTCTTTTACTTAGATGCTTTATTTACTTGATATTAGTATTTCTGACATGCTGGAAAATTTGAAATGTTGATTTTTCATGGCGAAGCCAGGGAATTTTTTTTCCAAAATTCTCTCTTCCTTACCTTTTTAGCTGTAGTAATTGTATTTTCTGATTCTGAATACAAAATGTAACACTTTTCTGTTGAAGTTTATTTGGTAGTTGGAAACTGAAACATAATAACTGTTATCTTTGATCATGGCATGATTTTCTACTTTTTTGTATCACTTACTTGATATACATAGTTCTTTTAAAGCATGTAGTAGTTAAAAACAACATGATGAAAAGTTGTAAATGTCCATTTTACATGGCGAAGCCCTGTCCAAATTTTCCCAGAATCTTCTTTTTCATTTTGTTTCAGTTGTAACCCTTTCTTTCAAGTTAACTTCATCTTCTTGAAATATGATTCTTCTTCATTCATTGTGAACTGAAACATGTATATCTATTTTCCAGTCTCTCTTCTGCTACTTTAACTTCTTCCATTTATAGGACAGTTGCTGAAACATGAGTTGCATTCTTTCTTTATTCAAGCATGACTTATCTATTTTATGCCAAAGGATAGGAGTCATTGAAATCTTGAATATGTGTTTATAGTGAAATACTTGATTTATTTCTTCTTGGTTGCAACCTTTACCTGCAAAATTAAGAAAATAGTTAGAAAATATTTAGGCTTTTTGGCATCTCTTATGTCCATGGTTTTCTTCTTTTATTCTCTATTCTTCTTTCGGAGTGAGTAAATCATGTATGCAGTTTGATCTTTAAGTAAACTATATCTCCTGTTGTTAAGAGATTCATATGTACGAATAAGGATAGTATAGGAATATGGATTGATCCCTGAGCTCATAACTGATAGTTCTCTCTTTCTTTCTTTTTAGGTATAGTGATCTCAGAAATGAAGATCAAGAAGGAACAAAGATAGAAATGGAGATGTTTCAACTGAAGAAGAAAAACCCCCAAGGCAATGATGGGTCCACTCATACTCCTTTACTTTCATTTTCATGCATGTGTAACTCTTATTTTAGTAGCTATACTTTACTTTTCAGTTACATCCCATAGCTTGTGTGGGAAAGATTTGAAAATTCTTTATGAATAAAACATTGAATTCTGAAAATTTGTTGTATATTTATTTCTGCATTTCAGCTTTTTGTATGGATTGTATGATGAACTAAACAACTCAGTAATATACTTGAATGTCTTAAACATGAAGGAAAGAACATTAAAGAAAACCTGTAACATCCAGTAATGAACTTTGATTTCTACAATCTGCATTTATGTTTGTTGTTCCAAAACTTAGCATTTCACCTATTCTGTAATTGGATGTATTCATCAAGACAACACAACTATCCTTTGGGGCCTTGTGTTCATTTGCTGAATATAATCATAAATTTGTAGACTATGTGATTTGTTACATTTTGTAACAGCACACATAGATGCAGATTTCATGTAATCATGAATTAATTCAATAGTAAGCATATTATATGAAAGAAAATCCCCTACCTTAGGTATACTTCACCACTGTTATCCATCGTAATGAAGTTTTCAGTTGCCCATTTTTGCTCAAGTGTAAAAATAGTCAACACATACTTACCGGGAAGTCAACTTCAACTTTTCAATAAGACAATATTGTAATGATCTAGTTTGGTCAGGAAGTTTTCTACGACACCTCAAAATCATGGTTGAAGTTCATGGTTTACTACAAATCAGTTATTTTGATTGTGTGAGTTATGATACAACATTTTATCATGTTGCAACAAGCTAATATACAATAATTAAATCTTATGATAATCCTAAGATTTTAAAATTATATTTCGTTACAAAAGAAAAACTAAAGTATAAAAATTATGAAAGATAAGGAGAGGTGAACCATTCTAGGAGGAATGAAGCCAGTTGAAACCATGGGATTCAGTTCAACATCTCACTTAAGAATTTTGTTGAAAAGTTCATGAGCATCCACAATTTTACCATTTCACCTTTGCTTGAAATCCTCAAAATATTTTCTAACAAACCCACTTTTCACATAACCATTAATAAAACCACACAAGTTTAAATGGTATGCTGATACTAAGATTTTAGAGCTCCTACAAGTAGTTCACATAGTCCACGTATTCTTATGTTATCTTCAATAACCAAGTATATAAACCTAGAATGGCCAGTACATGTTTAATGGCGTTTGATGATAATGTTTGGAGATCCCTTAGGATAGCAAGGATGACTAAGAAATCCACACATACCCACATACAGGTTTATTGTAGATGCAATGCAACAAGGTTTGTTCACACTAATACTAGAAATCCCTCCATTGAAATTATAAGTTTCTACCAAATACAAACAAAAAAGAATCTTACATGGTTAGGAAAACTCCATGCGACCACATCTCTTGAGACACTTGCTAGGAAGATCACAGACCCTGTAAGAAACCACCAAACTGAGCTTGAGCTACGTCGAGGACACCCACAAGTCAAGGCAAGAGATCAAACCAATAACAAATGAGTTACAAATAAGATTGAGCCAATGAAGAAACACACAGAGATCTACAATAAGCTGATGGAAACAGGACAAAAAGTAAATGGTTCAATCTCATAAAGAAACCCTACACAACAATATCTTTTGAGGCCCATGAAATTGGGAATGAGGAGGGACAAGTAAATGGAACCCAACACTTGGACTTAACCCCATGAGCTTGAACAAGTCTGCACAACCTAGATGCCAAAACATGGCTTGAGCTTCATCCATGGTGGATTTAATTAAGTTTTTCCTGATGGATGTCCATGCCATTTTCCAAAGTTCCCATTTGCGCATAGGTAGGGAGGAGGCTGGAAAGGTCGTGGGATTTAGATTTACACCTACAATTGCATTTACTTGGAAATTTCTAACCCTTAAAAAAAACATGATTCACACCTATCTAGCAATCATTACAGTCCATGATGCCATGTTTCAGGAATTTAATCAAACATTTCAAATGCCAAATGTGTGTTTCCACCATTGCATACATATCTGCTAGAGCACTTGCAAAAAAATATGATAAATCCTCCTTCGGTGCAGGCTGGTTGGAAGTTGACAAAGGGTGAACTGATCATGTTAGAGACAAAAATTTGAAGCACCTCATGACCTTGATATTCTTTTGCTTACACCAAAAACTAGTGGTAAGCAGAGGTTGTTTCCTCACAGGGATAAGGAACTTGCTGAAACGATCCATTTTCTGCTAAATTTACAATGCTAACTTGGGTTTCTGTGTGGTTGAGGCACCTAGATAAAAAATAAAGTGCTTTTATCATCATGCAAGGAAAAATTACAGGTCTTACTGGCCATTAAGCATGCCCATGTGCCTTTTCAGGCCACCTGCAACACTCAATCACCCTAAACTAAACACATTCACACACTTCTTTGTTTATCTATATTTCTTTAATTATATTTTAATGTGATTTCATAGCTTGCACTACACCCATTAAAACCCTGGTTAATAACTAATGAGATCTTAAAGATGAATCCAATTTGACCTTCTTCGTCTAACTCCTTCCAAAGTACTTGTAATCCTCTCTTAATTGTTGTTAAACGTTTGATCCTTGCATAAAGAGGCGGTAGTCCCAAAACTAAATGGTAATTTACCCTCAAGTGGAGCTTGCACTCATCACCTCGTGCAAGGAAACAAGATTCAATAACTTGATTATGAATAAATAACCTTGTGAGAATTGGAAAATGTTCTTTTAATCAAAAGAATTAAGCAAGTTATTGACATATTATAGATGATCCTCGTTTTGAAAACTTGAGCTTAAGCTAACTAGTCAATAGTATAAAAGAAAGAAGTTCACCTTTGTGAGAAGAATTGTTCGAATCAAAATATGAATCTTGTATATTGTAAAGTTAGGTCTTGAAATACATTTTTGGTAAATACATAATCTTAAAAGAATTTACACCGTGGGATGTCCTTAACTATAGCCATGTATTGTGGTTGGACTTTTACGTTGTGCCTTATCGATGAGAAAATTGAATTGTTCATGTTGGGTGTTGTATGTTTCCTTATTTCCTTTGTGGTCAGCATTTTGTCAAGCTTATTGAGAGTTGGTTGTAACCCCTTTTGGTCACCTGTGTTGATGTGTAAACCCCAAGTAAGTCAAAAATAAAAAACTATCTGAGTTTTTTAGGGTTGTATCTGTGTGTGTGTATTAGAGGACGTTACAATAATTATGACATGTACATCTATCTGTCTGTTATGTGTGTATGTGGGTGTGTGTAAAATTTGTGTGAATTTAAATTTACCAATTCTATTGAGAAATGTCATGTCTTTGCAAATCAAGATTAGACCCTTTGTTAGGAAATTAATGTTTACATTACATTTGAGGTGTTAGTAACTTTGTAAATATACAAATGTAATTATGATTGTAATAGTGAAGTTGTTAATAAAAAAGTTACTAATATAGATTTTGGTGGTTAGTCGTATAATATTAAATAGGTTAGTGGTTCGAGTGTTATACCCACGAATATTATTCCAGGATATTAGTTATAACTCCTCCCTATTATTTCAAGGCTGTTTTGCTATTTGTTTGGCTATATCAAAGCCATGCACCTTATGTTTGATATATTGAATGAAATATTATATTATATGAGAAATTATTTTGTTATTTTCCATGATGGTCTGCATGGAGCTCTATATTTGGTATCAGAGCAGGTAAATCCACCAATAAAAATCTATTTAAGGGCTTTTCCAAATCTTTGGTTTCCTAGTAATAAGTGAATTAAGTGAAGAATTGATGTAGATATGTTTTATACGCAACAATTTATTTGTACATCTTCTCAGCATAGATCCCATTAACAGAAGAACACAGCTTGATGGAGCTTAAGTAGTAGAAGGACCTGTTCGTTTCTAACCGATGTGTTTTGCTTCATTGGTCTCTGCATTGAAGTTTGACATCAAAAGTCACACACAATCGTGACACGTTCATTAAAATAATGAGATAAAAAAATGAAGAGCGAAGGAATCCGCGTGCCTATGGAGATTAGTTTGAGAAATTGATTGTTTCTCTTAGCCTCTTCCTGACCTTCTGTTGCAACATTGACTGATAAAATCTTTGTCGACATATGTGCTTTATTTCCAGCTGACGATACATGCCTTTGAAAGCTTCATATTATTTTCAACCATCGCATCCACCTCAATCACAGTTTTGAGCCATAAACATCTAAATATTTCTGCAGAGATTACAACCGGCGTATAAATATCTGTTTCGAGGATCATGCTAATAGATCTATGGAGGACGCAAACTTGAAGAAATTTCACGAGCTTCCTAATGGCGTATACATACTCTATTGAAATATTCAAGAGTCAACCATGCCTTATTTTTTTTAGTCAATTAAGTCATAGTTAAGTAGTAATGTGTTAATATATATATATATATATATATATATATATATATATATATATATATATATATATATATATATAATGTTTGTAATAAGTCTTATATTTGTGTAGTTTTGTTTAATATAAATTTATTTGTCAATCAAAGTCGTCACTTAGATTCGAAAGTTTCAAAATCAGATTCCTTGTGTCATCTAGTGTAATAGGTTAACATTAGGAGTCTTTATATTCAGATTTTAAGAGCCAAATTTAATTTACTGTAAAAGCACACATTATCAGGTATATGATATCATATGAAGACATTTAATTTCACATTATGAGGGGAAATTGTCACAATAAATCCAATACGAAGACTATTAAGCTTCAAATCCCTATCAGTTCTAAGTAAGTAGTAACATATTGGAGGTCGGAGGCAATGGAGGGTGGAGATCGATCAATGCTTCTCATTATTGACCATTGACAGGGCCGCATTTTGATATGGTGGCATCTATTTTTCAGTTGTCTGGTGTGTGTAGAATAAAACTATGTGTAGTTTCCTTACCCTATTTGATAGAAATGAGGAGAATGTGCATTTTGGAATCTAATAATAGTTGAATAAGGGGGTATCTAAACTAGAGTGATCCTCTAACTACTGAAAACCTTTGACTGCCATACGTCTAACATCGACTGGCCGGTGAAGGAGCGTTTACTTGAATTGAAAGCGAGAACTGTTCAATTTGTGTATGTAGGTAAATCGATGGAAGTGTGATCATCCGGTATGGGGTTCACTATGGTGAAGCAAATTGATCATGTGTAGCAAGATCCAGACAATAAGATCCAACCCACTAGGATGCAAATCTAAAAGTATGTGGAGGCATCTGATTCTGTTTCTAGTTCTTCAGATGTTCTTTCTTCCCATCTAAACACTAAGGGGATAAATGTTAAGAAACTAATGTTTACATTATATTTGAGGTGTTAGTATTTATGTAAATGTACAAATGTAATTACTATTGTTATAGTGAATTTGTTATTAAAAATCTCACTAGTATAAGTTTGGGTGGTTAGTCGTATAATATTAAATTCGTTAGTGGTTGGAGTGTTATACGCATGAATATTATTCCGAGATATTAGTTATAACACCTCCCTATTATTGAAGAGGTTGTTTTCCTATTTTTTTTGTTATATAATATCCATGTACTGCACATTTGATATATTGAATGAAATATTATATTGTGTGATAAATTATTATCTTATTTTCCAAGTTTAGAAGTTGACTGTTTTAACAAATTCCTTCATTGGTCCTTAAGTTTCAATGGATTTATTATCATTATCTCCCTCTTGTTTGGTGTATCATTTATTATCCTGCCGAAGGCATGGATATTGCTTTGACATTAGCAATTACATATTTGTACTGCTTCCAATAAGAATGTGCCATTTATTTTTAAATGTTGCTACACTAAAGTTTGAAGCTTTGAGTTTTTTAATTTGAAAAGTTTTTATTGGTAGTTCCCTTTATTTTTCACTGTTGAGGGGAAAATGGCCTGTTACGCATTGAATTCATTTCTTTTCATGCATTTAATGCATTTTCTTTGTGCTTTGCATGGAGAAAAGGGGAGGTCCTCTCATGGAGTGAATGTATTTACTGTGACCCATTCAATGCATTCACTGTAGACTATGAAGGGTTAGTTGATTTTGTGTGGCTCGAGGGTGGAAATATTTGATGGTTCGAGAGTGTCTTCTTCCCTGCATTTTCGTGATTGCCCAGAGATGAACCAACATGAAGAATAGGAAGGTGAGACTCTTTTGGCATCAGTTTTGCATGAAATCGCTGAGTGTGCATTTTTTAAGTTTCTTTGTTGTTGTGTTAAAATCTATTAGACTATGTTAGGTTTTTCTCCAAGTGTGAGAAAATCAGTTTCAACAACTTATAGCTTCATTTACCTATTAATGCTTGTCTCATTTCATATCTGGGACTGAAAACAGTGGCCAGTGCTTGAGTCGTTGCCATCATATGGTTGAGGTAGGGAACTAAGTGGAGGACGACATAACAGTCTTATAACTAATTTTAGTGTGATAGATATTATTACAACAGGTATTAATGTGCTTTTTGCTGAGTAATATTAAACAACTAATATCGATGCTTAGTTTACCTTCTTGCTTAAAGTAAAGAGTAGCACTCCAGGACAACATTGGAATACCCCTGGCAAAAATCCACATACAAATATTGCTAATCAATGTAATTTTTGCACGAGGCTATGAATATTTTAGAAAATTTCTTTCCTGAAATTAGAAAAGATGTGCATGGAATTACTTGGCCTGTTACCTGTTGTGGGTTTATTGCGAGCAGTCTATGCTAAAATATGACATGAAAAAGATGTTCGCGAAGTGTTTTTCAAAATGCTTCTGGTTAGAAAGAAAACATTTACACATTAAAAATGAAGAAGATGCAAAGACACAAGGTGAAAAAAATCTCCCCCATTTTAACTTTTATTTTATGTTTTGAACTGAAAAAGATTTACCAACCTTTGTAATAATTATACTGTTATACATCCAAAAATAATTTCAATTCTCTCATATTGCAACAATCAATAGAATATGACAATGGCCGTGCACCCTCAAAAATAAAAGAATAGAAGTATCTTTAGGCTAGGAACATACAGAACCCCATTCTGTAATCTGGTATAATCAGGAATGAAAATAATAATTCCAAGACTAACTACAAATAATATATCTCAAAGAAGCTATCGATAATGCACTCGTTAAGAGGCCATCCATCCTACTTATTCTCTGAATTTCACCTTCTGTAGATTTATCTTTTAATCCCATATTGGGATAAGAATATTAGTTCAGAGAAAAAAAAAACTTGAAATGAAAATATTTGAAGAGATCTAAGCACCAATTTCTCATAACAACCATAAAAAATTCTAGATTTCCAAAATTATATGCACCAAATTTGGGTTGTTAACGCATTTGGTCGTTGTATCTCAATACATTAATTAAAAGTACAATTTTAATTTGTATCTAATTACTCTGCAGAATAAAATCCCCACAAATAGGCACTCTACTTTACCTTAGCAAAAAAAAATGGTACAAGACATGGGTTAAAACCTTGAAAATACGAGGAGGATTTCCATACATAATGCTTCATGTTTCTGAAGATGCTAGAAAAAAGCATAAACAAATTTTTCCAGCAGTGCATTTCCATGCTCACCTATTATAAAATTTCCATTAATACTAGACTGTAAACTGAAATTTATCCACAAGAGAATCAATTACTGTTGTGACTGTCAAAAATTGCATGTAAACTGTCAAAAAATAGGTGTTAGGACCTAACAAAGCACTGTAGTATAACTCAATCTGCTAGTGTTGCAAGATCCACAGGAGCTTTTATAAGACCAACTCTCTTTAGTGCTCCACCTTATTTTAATTTAAAAGGAAATATATTTCCCAACCTCCTGAAATCACCAGGTTTAGAATCCTGAGCTGCACCCAACATTGCTACTTGAAAACTACATTACAAAGTCTTCTTCAATGGCAGTTTTTTTGATGACTCTATTCCATTTTTTATAATTATTGTTGTTGAAGGATTAATGGAGATAACAACACCAATAATATAAAGCCCTGAATTACTCTCTATGCTTACAATTTCACTGATTTTCATTAAGTTAAAAAATAGCGTCACACCTACTATTCTAATGAAATGGATCTTGTTGCTCATTACAACTTGAAATGTATGCTTACTTTGTATTTACTCATCAACTACTTATAACTATCAGAAATTAAAAATCCATTTATGGCCACATGTATGTAACTTAGATCTTACCAATCCAAAACACAAATTTTTTCATGTAAATTTGGAATTTAGTTGCCCTCTTCTGAATCAGGCTCTATTGTCGATATAGACTACACAACATCTATATTCCAAAGCTTCTAACTGTAAACATAAAAATTATATATTTTTTGAACTTCTCAAAGTATAGGTCAGACACAATATTTTTTTTTGCATTAGTTCCAAAATATAACATTTACAATATCTAGTCTCCCTACGATGTATTCCCTTCGGCAGTATGAATCTTCATATTAGCTATGTTCTTCTCATAGTTGACTTTCAAAACAGCAAGAATGTATATTCATAGTCTTCTGTACTAATACTATAGATTAAGTGAAAACCCATATTTTCCAATCTTCTCTCCTCCAGTAGTATTTCTGAGTAGAATTTCCTTTGCTTGAAATCATAATTTCTTGAATTCATATAGTTTTCACAGCTGTGAAACACTTCTAGTAGTTTATGCTCTTTGTTTCATATTTCATTCTCCTGTTTGCTTTATCATACAGAGAAAGTTTGTTTTTCTGACTACTTCCATTTGCAATATGCACTAAATGCATAATGTATTTTATGTACATTGCAGGTTTGTGGCAAAATAAAAATCAGAGGAGAGATATTTTGTTGCTGCTTTTTTGGATTGCTCATGCTCCATTAGACAAGGTATAGACATTAGTCTTTTTCTTATATGTACTGCTCAAGAAACATTTAGTAAATTCATAATACCTTTTAGGTACATTGCATATTTGTGACCAAGGCAAAATCAAAGAAGGAGACAAAGTTTATTCTTGATTTTTTGGATTGCTCGTGCTCCATTGGACAAGGTATAAACATTAGTCTTTTCTTCTATATTCTTCTCAAGAATTTTTTTTTTGTAACATAGAAAAAACAAATCAAACCCAAAAAACAACCATGTCAGTGACACCTATAGACATAGAACAATATACATTATCAAACCATGTTGTAGAATGTATAGACAATGTATTGCATAGGTTTGACCTTGTTCGGGACTATGGTTTCAAATACAGGGTCAGTGATTGTTTGTTTGATTCCTTTGCTATTTTTCTGCACTTCCGATACACATCTCTTGAACTTAGAACCGATATCATTGAGCACTTTGAAACTTTGTTGTCTCTATCCAACCCTATAGCGTTGTCATCTTTAGAGTTAGAGCTAGATCTTGAAACTCTTTCTCTTTTGCACGGTGTTCATAGCCATGCAACATATTTATGTCGAATGAAACTATCTGCAGTTCTTTCGCATGATGCAATTGAACAAGGCCTATGAGGGCACATATTTTACATAAAATGGCTTTCAAAGTGGCTTGATTTTCCAACATGGTTTTGGTCCACAACAAGAGGCACTAATTATCTTTGTTTCAATCCAAATAGTCAAGAACTTCCATATTGTCTTCTTTTCCACAATTCCAACCCTCTTAGTGGTCATTACGAACCCTTATTCTAGAAAAATATATGGGCTACCTTGAGCCAAGAAATAATGCTCATCTATTATCACTCCAATGTTTTGTTGAAACTCTTTGGAATATCTTATGTGACCAGCTACAACAATTGTAGCTTGCTAGATTGCCAGCAAGCAACAACAGTTACACTGATAGCCTTTTCAATTCTGTTTGTCAGCTTCACAACCATGAATTCAATGCTTGTTGCCTACGTAGGTATGATTTTCAAGCTTTTTGTGGTTCTATCCTTCGAAAATACCATGCAACTCTTCACTTCCTCGATACTTGGCTTGCCAAAAACTCAATAAAAAACATACCTTGGATTGCCACATGGCAAGGCCTTGTAGTGAACATAGCCATGTACCATGACAAAAACAATATATTGGAAGAAGAATTCAGCATCCATTGGTTATGCCTACTTTTCCAAATAAATATTCGATTGTGGCCTTCGAATCCTTTGCAAGTTTGTAAGGGTTTTTCTAATGATGCACCACTTGAAAAAAAATATAATCTTATACGGTTTTCACTTTCTGAAGGCCATTTTCATTATGAATTGTTGACTATGAATACTCAATGCACGCCAAAATTGCCCACTTCGTATGCAATCCAGAATGGTTGTGCTCATATGGATATATAAATTAAAAACATGTGTTTGCAAACGTCTACAAAAAACATTGTGTAAAAGCGTAATGAAAAACCCTTTACATCTTTTTTTCACTCAATAAAAAACCATATACGAAAACAGATGCAAAAAATAGCTAAAATAGTTTACAGTGTTGTACATTCTGTGCTGCTAAAAGACCATCCACATACCAATCTCTATGCTAAGAAAATAGATTTCATATCCACAATAGTTACAGCTGAAACACAAGGAGTTGTCTCGAATAAAACACCTAAGAAAGAACAAAAACAAGCTTTTGCAAACACAAATGTCAAGTGCCATAAACAACTGCAAACCAGCAATGTCCAAAATGTCTCCTCTAAAGCTAAAGACAATTATACGCAAAAATATACAGCAGAGTGCCAGCTCTGCGCACTGTGTTGTTTGTTTTCATGCCCGGACAAGTTACACACCAATACATACATGCCAAATTTGTAAGCAAATCCATTTCAAGTTCAACTTGACATCTTTTACACATGCAACCAAAAAAACATATCTGCAGCTCACATTAAAGAAAACAATGCCCGAACACAATAAATTTTTTTGTCCAAGCTCAACAAGCTTATTAAATGAAAAATTGCTAAGATTATAAAGTCCTCAAAAAATTCAATTAATTCCAATCCTTCTAACAGTTGCAATGCTTTCTGACCTTGAAGAAATACTTATGTCTCTTTGACTTGCATTTGGTCAAATATGGCACCAGTGACATAAACGTCCTCAATACATGGTAAAAGGAGCAATTATAGACATAATCCAACAAGCATTGTCAAGGCATCTAGAAGAAACAAAAACAATAGCTGTGGCACTTAAATGTCATCTTGAGTACAGAAAACCATACCATTTAGGAAATTTTCGCCCTGTAATCACCATGGCCGCCCTCAAAGAATTATGTGCAACAACATTATATCTCATGCATGAAATCAAATTAAACCATAGCTGGGATCAAACCCTCTCTATTGCCTTGAACTTTAAAACAAAAAAAAAATGAAGAACACGAACATATCTCCTCTAAAAACAGTTCTTCCGATGATGAGATCGATAATGATGATGCACACGACACACTAATTCATGGTTTCACTGAATCCTCAGCCATCCACTATCTTAAAGACAAGATGATAAATATAGCTCATTCGGAGGGCTTTACACCTTTGGGAATTTTCCAAGACAAATTTTTAGAAGAGATGAATTTCCCAACTTTGTTTTTCAGCCAACCTCGCAACGACACAACTACAAAAACAATATCGTATCAAAAAATATCAAAATGGTAGTTGATAAATTCAGATCATATATTTTGTTATCACATAACCAATATATTTTTCAAAGCAATAAAGTTACTAATTGACCAAGTGGGCCGTTCAATATGGCTCATAATCAGAAAGGGACAATTAAGAGGTCGAACACTTACTGCAAAAGATGTCAAATACAAACCAAATCTTGAAAAAATCTGAAAAATCTGATATCGGGTACATTGATTTCAAAAGAATACTCATTTCACTAGGCTATATGCAACAAACAATGAAAAATCTATTTTCCATGATCCGTCAACTAGGATCGCCTACCTTTTTTGGCACATTCTCAAGTGCTGAAAATTGTTGGTTACCACTAACAAATGCCCTTAGTAATTTATACACCCGCTATCATGACACCACTCCTTTACAAAAGCCAACACCCTCATATTATAACGAATCTAACTTCTTTGTTAAAAATGATCCCGTTATGTGCACTCGTTACTACAAGCACAAACTTTATGCATTGAAACAATTGCTTTGCGAAGAAAATTCCTTTTTTGGACAAATAGAAGATTACTTTTGGGTCACGGAATTCCAAAACACAGGAAATGCTCATAGCCATTGGCTAATTTGGACAAAAAATGTACCTGTCTTTGGAAATGATGCCAATGACATTGTAGAGTCCTACGTTGATGAGTACATTACATGTGATACTAGTTTATTCCCTCAACATATTACTAAACTGCAATGCCATCGCCACACACAAAGTTACAAAAAAAAAAACATTCCAAGCGTGGGTACAATTTCCCCTAGCCTCCAATGAAGAGTAAAAAACTCCTTGAACCTGTACAAGAACCAACAGAATCTGCTATTACACATGCACATTCCATTTACTCTCTTCTAGAAAGCAAACGATACGACACTTGCATTACACATGATATGTTCCTTCGAGAAATAGGCATCGATGAAAACACTTACATAGAAGCAATACAATCAACGCTTAAATAATCGACATTGCTATTGAAAAGAAAACCATCCCACGCATGGAATAATATCTTTTCTAAACAAATGCCCATGATTTGGGAAGTGAATACCGATGCTCAGTATGTGCTTAATGCTTATGCAGTAGCAACCTATTGTTGCTCATCTATGACCAAAATTTACCAAACAATGACAAAAGCATTCACTAGAACTCAAAATGAGCATCAAAAAATGCATCTTGATTCCATTCAAATGATTCGGATCCTAGGAAACAGAATGTTGAATACCCACCAAATGTCTACACAACAGGAAATCCACATAGTCCTTTCAATCCCCTTAAACAATACATCGCGAAAAAGTGTTTTCATAAACACTTCAAATCCCGAAGACCGAACATTCATTCTAAAACGTTCAAGTTTACCTCAACAAGAACCTGATGATTCGACAAACATCATGTGCTGCTCTGTGATATATCACTTCATAACACAAACACCTTCTTTGCACTCGATTTGCTTGGTTGAATTTGATTCTATTCACAACAACGGTAAAAAAATAACCCCTCGGAACAAGCCAATCATTGTGCGCTTTGTCAACTACAACAAACAACTTGACATAGAAAATTATTACCACGAAAATATTTTACTTTATGTCGCATTTATAGAGAATGAACACTCTCCAAAATAGGGTTTGCAACTTGGGTAGATGCATATGCATTCCATGAATAAAACATACATGCTAATGAATCCAAATTCCACTACACTGCCAACCACAAATGGGGTGACATGGACTCAACAGTTCAGAATCTGCAATAGTCTCTTCAAACCTCTGACAAAACAACAACAATGAGAATGCAGGAACACCAACCCTTTGAAAAATATGACATACAACATGATTTGCCCTTGCATAATCCAGAAAAGCATACTGGTATTGCAAAGAAATAGTTTCAACTAGGAAAACACCCAAGCATTGCAGACAACACAACGTATTTCAAACAAATGCAACTGCTCAACAAGAAACAACAAGCCATTGTCAAAGACATATCCTTTAAGAAAAATAAAGATCCATCAAATCCTATCTACCTTTTCCTAACAAGAGGCACTGGCACGGGAAAAATGTTTGTTGCGAAATTGATATTTGAAACAGTGACCCGTATTTATGACACATCCATGTAGAGCGACCCCTTGAAAATCAAAGGATTGATCTTGGCATTCGCAGGAAAAGCTGCTTACAATGCTGGTGGAGTAACACTTCATTCCGCTTTCCTCTTTCCTTTCAATTGATCTGAACTATGCCCATTGAATAGTGAATGATTAGATTCCTCGGCAAAGCACGATGAACACTTACAACTTGCTCTAATAGATGATATTTCCTTGGTTGGAGGTCAACTTCTATACTTCACATACCAACCACTTCGCCAAATAAAACACATGCCAACAACTTTCTTTGGAGGAATTGACATGATCTTCTGCGAAGACTTCTACTAGGCACAACCAGTCAATGAATGTCTTGTACTCAATAACCCCAAAAATTTTAGAGAATTGATTGGCTATGAATTCTTGAATAGACATGTGAAAATATTCGAGTTGACTGAAATAATGCAACAAAAATATGTTGCTTTTGTCTCATTCCTAAATAGAATTCACCTTGGACAACATTCAGAATCTGATCTTACATACCTCAACGATACATGTATTCATCCAGTACCTGTTGATCTAATGTTCCCATTCTTATTCTACAAAAACATAGATGTTCTTCGACATAATAACAAAATGCTTGCTCTTGCTGCTGGAAACAAAATTGTTATCTAGCCTATATGGATGAACAAGACAAGTCAATTGAACAAATGGAAGCCTACTCTAAAACTATATAATTGCCACAACATATAGAGCTCAAACTTAACATGCTAGTAGAAGTTTTCACCGGGAACTATGACATACAAGATGAACTAGTTAATGGTTCTGATGGCAGTTTCAAATCATACACAATGAAAAACAACCTCGATGCCATATGGATAAAATTCAATGACCCTTGTATTGGAAAACAACAAAGATCTAAACACCCATAGTTGTCAATATCCAAAACAGAACTTAAATGGGTTCCTATTCTTCATATAGCTAAACCCTTACGTAGAACATCATACAAGAGACCGGTTACAATACAAAAAAAATTCCCAGTACAACTTTTTTGTGTGCACACAATACATAGAGCACAAGGCCTCAAATTTGAACGACTTTCTTTGAGCCCTCTTGGCGTAACGTCTCATGGCTTGGCATATATAGCTCTGTCACGAGTCAAAACCATTTCCAACCTTTACTTGCTATCCCCGCTTACGAAAAAAAAATTCAGCGT
This sequence comes from Taxus chinensis, assembly GCA_019776745.2. NCBI lineage: Eukaryota > Viridiplantae > Streptophyta > Pinopsida > Cupressales > Taxaceae > Taxus > Taxus chinensis. The sequence goes on along the minus strand of CM034147.1, from coordinate 229,436,344 downwards.
GTAAAAAACAATCACTACATAAATGGCATGCCTCCAAAATGAAGCTCAATGGAATATTCAACATGTCTTGTCCACAACTGATATTTCTTCTTGTATTATAGTTTCTTCACTTTATACCCGAAGTCTCCATGCTCACAAACAAGCCATTCTACATGACCATGAATTAATCCAATCTCACATTCTCTATTTACAAGAAACTCACATGCCTTGCCCCATTACAGTTGACTATATAGATGGGTACTAATGCTTTTATGTGCACCATGTGCATGGACTTGTAATTTTCATTGCAAACAATATACCTTTCTTGTAAAAAACTTACTTTCACAGCATAAACGTAGAGTCCATAGTCGCAAACATATTGTTGCAACAACAATGCATAACAATTGTAAATGTCTATGCTGTGCCAAATGAAAATCATGAAAACATCTTCATTTTTCTCAAAAATGTCTTCCAATCCATTCATCTGACTATCCCCACCTACATTTTTGGAGATTTTAATATTAACATGCACAAGCAAAACAAAAAAAAATCTTGCTTTCAACATTTATTCAAAAATACAATTTCAATTTCAACATTCAGCAACCAAGTGTCTTCACGAAAAACATCATTGACCATATATGGTCAAACACTATATAAGAAGTCTGTAACTCATTTGAAAGATTTTCATATTGGACTGAGCACCTAGAAATTTTTTCCCTCCTAAAAAATACATACAAAAATGTAGCACACTTATAACTGCAAATACCTTGTTATATTGATTCACCAGAACTAACATCTAATAAGTTGACTCTTTACTTTACTTTTCATTTGACACTTTCTAACAACCATGTAACTATTTTGATGCTTTGCAAATAGTTGCAGCCAAGAAGACATGAAACAACCACCAAGAACAAGGGCATTTCCAGCAGTGATCTTTTCCAAAAATCCTCTATATGGTAATCTCTTTCAAAAATTTCTATTATTTCTTTTCATGATCCATTTATTATCCTACTCGACCTTTCAATGACAACATGCTAATATCCTTCCAATTACAGCCCAAAACCAACAACACAACAGCCATCCACAATACTTGACATTTGTGCAGGCAAAGTTGCAATTGTGTTTGAGGGTGATGTCCTTGTCGTGTACGGACCAGCGCATGCAACCAACATTTCCCCTTCAAAAGCTGAAATTCTCCACGCTGATTTGGTTGAAATGAAAGGTCAAATGACCATTACTTTGAACATGAGCAACACCTTTGTCCACAAATTTGCATTGACTGTAGTTGTTGGCTGCGGTTTGCGTGTTGCTGGTTTTGCTGTCAAAGAAAAAACAAAGTCTGAATGAGGAGATGCAAGCTGGTCTTTGTCTGCAATTGCAACAACCACTATGGAAAACATACCAACAGTCTGTGAATCTCAAAAACTGACACCAAACATGACAATACAATAGCTTGTTGAATCAAATGCAACATTCTATGTTGTGTCATTTTCTGTAATTGTAACAGGAATACATCACACCAATGACCTGTTCACCCTCTATGTCAAAGAATCTTACACAGAAAATGCAAAAGTAATAGTATCAACACTTTTCCTTATTTTTTTTTCATATACATTGCATCATATTATTGCCTTCAGTTTTAACCAAACATGTTGCTTTTCCCCTTTAGGTAGATCTAGGAAACTTTCATGTTTCACTATGTCACACAATAAGAGACAACATTGTAGCAAGGAACATGCCACTATTACTTTTCAAAAACTTTATCAGATAAGGAAATGATGGCGTTAGAAGAAGATTAATTGATTGCTATATTCATTCATACATAGAGCACGCCATTATATAGGCTAGTAGAGAGGGAGGACAGGAGGAATAGTTACATAACTGTTCACTAACAACTACTAACAACAATGTATTAATTAAGCTAACATTCCCCCCCTTAATACATTTCTCTTACAAATGTACCCCCTAAACAAATCAAACTTCACCTTTCCAAGAGGCTTGGTGAGAATATCTGTAACCTGAAAATCAGTAGGGCAGTACTGGAGCTGAATTTGGTGGTTCAAGACCTGTTCAAAATTGTAGTGACATTCCACCTCAATATGCTTTGTACGTTCATGAAAAACAGGATTCTTCACAAGCTTCAACACACCTTGATTGTCGCAGTGAATGATGGGAGGTTTCTCTTTTGGAATCCCTATATCTGTAAGAATGTGACGTAACCAAATTGCTTCGCACACAGCTCCTCATGCAGCGTGTTATTCAGCCTTAGTGGATGAGAGAGCAACAACAATTTTCTTCTTGCTAATCCATGAGATAGGTCTAGATCCGAGATGAAAAACATATCCTGAAGTGCATTTCCTGTCATCAACAGATCCTGCATAGTCTGAGTCTGTATATCCCTATAAGAATAACTGAGTGTTCTTCTAATACTCTAGACCAAAGTCAACTGTACCTCAGACATATCTCAACACATGCTTTGCTGCTATCCAATGACATTTCTTTGGCTTCTGCATAAATCTGGCGAGATAGCTCACTGCAAAGTAAAGATCTGGTCTGGTATAAGTCAAGTAAATGAGACTCCCCACAAGCTACCTGTAGTGAGTGCCATCTACCTATGGTGAATCCTGGAATCTAGATAATTGCAAACCTTTTTCCATAGGTGTGGACATTGGTTTACAATTTGACATTCCATACTTCTCTAGGTGTGTCTTGGCATATTTCATCTAGGAGACGAAGATATGATTCTTCTTCTGCCATATCTCTAATCCATGACAGTAGTGAAGTAGCCCCTAATTGGTTATGTCGAAGGATTTCTTTAGATCATTATTTACATCATCTACAAGATTGTCAGAACTTCCTGTGATCACAAGATCATCTACGTACAAAACCAGAATGAAAATATCTGTTCCTATCTTCTTGATATACAAATTTGTATTTGAGGGGCTATGAGTGAATACATGCTATAATAGATGATCATAAATTTTTATATACCATGCCCTAGGTGCTTGTTTGAGTCCGTAAAGAGACTTTATCAGATGACATACCTTGTGTGGTTAATGCTCGTCTACAAACCCTTCAGGTTGGGACATGTACACTTCTTCTTTTAGATCACCATTTAGAAAATCACTCTTGACATCCATCTGCTGAAGTTTCCATCAATTTTGTACTGCCAGTGCACACACAAATCTGATGGTTTTGATCTTCACAGTGGGTGCAAGGTCTCATCATAGTCAATTCCTTCTTGCCGAGCATAACCCTTTGCAACAATTTGTGCTTTGTGTTTATCGATTGAACCATCTGCCTTATAGTTTATTTTGAAAATCCATTTGCAGCCAATGGATTTCTTACCTAGAGGCAGATCAACAAGTTCCCACGTCTGATTCTGAATTAGGGAATCATATTCAGCATCCATAGCCTGTTTCCATTGTGGAAGGTCTAATGCCTCATGAACAGTGTCAGGTTCGGTGCTCTCAACAACTGAACTCACGAGTGCAAAATTTACCTCATGTCTAGCTTGACTTCATGTTCTGACTCCCGTAGAAGTACTAGGAAGTGAGTTTAGGTGTGCATCCCTAAAAGTATTCTAGATCCATTTCGAACGTTGGTGCTGCTGATGTGAAGATGTGTTTTCCAGTGTGCCAAGAGCAACGAACAATTCTTCACTCAGCTCTTCTTCTCTTTGAGAAGAATCATCTTTCCCATCATCTAGATGTGTGAGCAATCTATGTGTCGAGGTCAGTACTGGATCTCCATTATGTGGCAAGGAGTCAAAGGACTCATTGCATACCACATCTCGACTCTCGTAGATCTTCTTCTTCTCAAGATCCATGAGATGATAGGCCTTTGAGGTAGTACTATACCCCAAGAAAAGACATGGCAGTGTCTTTGGATTGATCTTCTTCCTTCTCTTATCTGGAACATGCATATATGCAGTACAACCAAAAACTCTCAAATGATGAATAGAAGGTTTACGACCAGTCCATACCTCTTCCAGTGTCTTGTTCTGCAAGATCTTCATGGGTGCCTGGTTGAGTAGATACACTGCTGTCTGGAATGATTCTCCAACTTGGTGGTTGAGAGCATACAACAAGCCTTCTCCATGACAATCCTGTTGTGGTGCTCGGAAATCCCATTCTGTTAGGGCATGTAGGGTGCAGTCAAATGTTGTTGAATGCCATGTTGCTTCAGGTATGCTAAGAACTTCTTTGACACAAATTCCCCCCCTCGATCTAAGCGGAGGAGAAGAAGAGGCTTCCCAGACTACCTGGTGGCTTGCTGGTAGAAGGTTTGAAAATTTGCAAGTGTCTCACTCTTCTTACGAAGGAAATAAACCCACATTTTCCATGAGTAATCATCAATGATGAGATGGAAGTACTCAAAACCTTGGAAGCTAGCTGACAGGGGTCCACACAGATCGATGTTAATGACCTGAAGATGATCTATAGAATGATAAGAGATCTGTTTGAACGGACCTCTATGTTGTTTGCCTGCAATACATCCTGAGAAAACAAGTAAGGAATGAGAGAGTGGAGGAAGCCCTCTTACCATTTCCTTGGCACTGAGTTGATGCAAAGCCCCAGCAGAAAGATGACCATATCAAAAGTGCCATAGTGCAGTGGACTCCGCCATTGAAGCAGAGAGAGGAATGCTAGATGAAGTGACCGCATCCAGTGCAAATAGGTGGCCCTTCAAAAATGCTTGAGCAATTACTAAATCTCCCTGAGAAATGATGCAGGACTTGACCCCTTTCTCAACAAAGAATTCAACCTACATTTGATGGTTAAGAAGTTGACTCACAGAGAAAATATTTGAGGTCAAACCTGGAACATATAACACCTTCGTGAGTGTACATCTTTGTGTTCTAAGAGGAATGATGACATCACCAATCCCTGCCGCAATATACTCTTGATTGTCTACGATAGTGATCTGATCTCCAGTGGGCCAATCACTCAGAGTATGGAACAACTTCTTATTGCCTTTTATGTGTTTGCTGGTGCCTGTATCAATCAACTAGACATCTTCTAACAGCTGCGAAGTCTATGAGACTAGAACAATGTCAGAATGAGTCGTGTCTAGAGCCTCTTCATCAGAGGTGGCATCCTACTGAGCAGCAATGTGGCCCTTCTACCTCTGATTACAAGCACGCCATCAGGATTTCTTGGAATATCCTTGGCTTGAAGTGCTCTCTTCGACAGAGTTTCCATACTTGCGACAATTGTAATAAAAGTTCACAGTCATGTGCGTATCCATAGAGCAAATGTGGCACCATCGATCCTCCTTGTGGTTCTATTGCTTCTAGGGTCGCCGTTGTGGTGGCCGCTGAGAAGATTACTGCTGAGGATGCTACTTTTGATTCTGTGGGGGTGGCTGCCCTTTTTGAGGCTTATGCTTTTTCCTCGTGATGAGAGCCTTGTTTTTGAAGGCTTCTTGTACATTTTTCATGGCTTCTTCCTGTTGGAGATAATTCACCATGGTGGGAAAAATCACCTCCTGTTGAGTGATGGTCAACGTGGTGATTAGTGTCTGAAACCGGGAAGGAAGAGCTCGCAAGGTGAGTGGGACTAGCAACTTGTCATCCACTGGTTCACCGAGAGTAGAGAGTTCTGCACGTAACTCAGCCACATGCCGCAAGAAGGCTTCTACTAATTCTCCATCATGCATACTCATCGTGTGAAGCTTTATCTGAAGATGAAACTTTATCATTAGATTCTTAGCTTTGTAGATGGTACACAATACGGTCCATGCCTGAGAAGAAGTGGTTGCTTCCCGAATGTATGGTTGTACCTCATTAGAAAGGCTCAAGGTGATAAGCATTAGTGCTTTTGCATCAGCCTTTTCATATTTAATCAACAAATCAGTGTTTGTGGGAGGGGCATCTTTGCCAGAAATGATCCCCCAAAGATCTTTGAACTGAAGAATCATCCTCATCTTGGTTTTCCATGCGGTGAAATTTGGCCCTTTCAAGAGTTGGGCATTGGATAGAAATATTTTTGGAGCAGACATTTTCAAGAGCTCAAAAATTGTATTTTATTTATTTATTTTTGAAAATTGCTATAATACTTACTGAAGGAATCTGTCCCGAAGATGGGCTCTATAGGCTCGTGCAGTGAGACGTGGATGCTCCTATGGGAATTCTACTTCACGTTCATCATCTACATCATAACCACGTTCAAGTTTTGCACGAATCCGCCATGCTTGAAATCGAACGTCAAACCAAAAATATTCCAACAGTCCTTAGCGCACAATCTCGTCAAAGAGAATGTTCCTAATGTTGTGTATCTCGTTGACCAAGGCAAAGAACAACCTAGTAGTGTCTTCGTTGTCACTCAATGCCCAAATATTTGGTGCATTGCTCGCAGTGCTTTGTGTATCTGAGATTTGAGACATATGCGGGCTGGTCTCATTTCGAGATCACTTTGCTAGTGTTGGCATTCTCCTTGGCTCCTGGGCACTCTTCTTTCTTTTGCCACGCTCTTTTTATTCTCCACATTTTTCTTACACACGTTTTCTCAGCAAAGTAGGTCAAAACGTATGTCCCAGATTCAAGACAGTAGCAAATGAAATCTTCTCTTCACTGCTACTTCCTTGGTCACTGTCCACACAAGTCACTCCAGCCAAGAACAGATCGCAGAAAAAACACCAAAGAAGATGTGCCAAGCTTTAGGCAGTTAGAGGAATGAAAGAAACTGTACTCACTGGCACCAGTCTTCATGATAGTGATGGAAGAAATCGTGTTGCACAACACTATGGTTTGTAGTCCACGCAAGTCACTCCAGCCTTCCATGCAGCAAGACGCTCCATGTAAGAATAGCAAACGAATAGGTCACTCTTGGTATTCCACGTAGCAAGAGGATGGTTACAGGCTCTCCAGGACTTTACAATCTCCACACAGGCCATTTCCTTGGTCGCTGCAATTTCAATGCAGAGTAGTTTCTTTCAACATGCACTGGGAGTAACAAGCAAACACGCTGACTCTCCACACACAGAGAAACACACCAAATCCTCCATGCACAGAATATAGGCTGAGTCTCCACTGGCTCTGATACCAATGATGGCATTGGAAGAAGATTAATTTATTGTTATATTCATTCATACAGAGAACACACCATTATATAGGCTGCGAGAGAGGGAGGACAGGAGGAACAGTTACATAATTGTTCACTAACAACTACTAACAACAATGTATTAATTAAGCTAATAGGAACAAAGGGTTCGCGTGTTGTACATGTAGGCCATCCATCCTTCATCGACCCTTTGAATGATTCACCTACAAAAACATTTCTACAATCTCTCATAAACACAAACATAGAGGCAAGTCCTTCATAATTTTGCATTTTTAACTTATCTCACTTCAACGTTTCTCACCCATCAATTGTCCCTATTGAGAATATATCCCTCTAACAACTTCTTCTCCCTTATGTAGATCACTGACATACTTCGCACAAAGAACATATACCTTTCTCCTTTTCAAGCATTTTGTGTTGACTGTGACCATCTCACGCAACCAGATCTAGCTAAACAATAAATAATTCCCCTTTATCCAACTTGCAATACATCAAAAACATACAAGTATAAGCACTTGCTCCACTGCACTTTGAAAACAAGAGACGACTCACTTCACTAGACACTGCGAGAGCCACTACTGGGAAAATTCTTCCCTTAACTTTCTCAAACAGAATATGAATAATATCAACAGGACATCTCTAAGCCTGTATTTCTTCTCTGTCAATTCCAAATAAAAGGTACATTCACTTTGATGGTTGACAACTCAATTTCCACAATCAAAGATACCTAGCTGTCTCCCTTCTCTGGTGAGCATCTCCTTTTACCAGTTCTATTCATTTCATTTTTTTTTAATTCTTTCTTTTCTGTCTAACATATTCATCATGCTCTTTCAAATTCCTGGAACAATTTTGGAAGCCATGCACCTAGATGGACAAATCTCATGACTGGCTCCCTATATGACTAGGAACACTCCATCATTATAATCTTTGCTTTTGGCAAGATTGAAAAAAATAGCAAAACACAATTGCAAAGGATTTCAGTCACTAAAAAAATAAACTATTGTCTCAACTACATAGTATTAGTTGTGACTACATACTTCTCTACATCAGACAATGCCAGCTATTACAAAGTTTTTGCCTTGCTTACCTTTTCCCAATTTTTTTATTAAGTTATTCTCAGACTACTTCTAATACTATGAAATCATAATCCAAACAAATTACTGTTGAATATTATTATATTCCTTTGTCTACCTCAATTGCAATAGTCTTTTTCGTAGCATGTTATTAGCTTTACAATATGACAGACTACAAAAAATGCCACGTCTGGTTTTCTTCAATGCAGTAATGTCCAACACAAGTTCTCTACACACAAGAACAAAATACTTGGTAGTAAGTCTTCCTTTATAGTAGAATTTTTGCAATTATGTTACTCTCAGACTACTTCTAATACAATAAAAACATAATCCAAAAAAAATACTGGCAATTATTATTCTCTTCTTTTGTCTGTATGGATTGCAAAAGTTTTTTCCACTACATGCTTTTTGCTTTACAATATAGCAGACCACAAAAATGATCTTGGTAATCTAACATATATATCTGATTTTGTACTCCCTTCATTTTTCTACTGTTATGCCTGCTTTCTCCTATGTTGTCTCCTTCTAAAGTCTTCAACATAATCCAAACCTAGTTCACAAAACCTCTTTCTATCCCCGTTTGGATTGTAGCTTTGTTTTCCTAGATCCAGTCATATGTACTGTATGCCATTTCCAGAATTTTTGCACAACACTAAAATTTTAATGAACTGTTGGATTCTAATTTAATGTTGCATATGAAACAAATACAAAACAAGTTGTTTAATTACCATTTTTTTCTGTAATTTCTTATTCAACTTTCCAAGTTATCGAACAATCTAAATTGGTTGCGTCAAGAATTTAGCAATCGTATGCTTGTTTAGACTCACTTCCAGTTCTTTATCCCAGACTGATGACTCCACACCCGGTGTCTTCCTCAATTAAAGAAGAGCTTGAAAATCATGCTCAATGCCTCTAAAAGAACCATCTTGATGCACAGTGTCAATAACAACAACGTCAATTCAAACCCACATCAAAATTAAGGTTGGGTATGCTATTCTCTTCATCCAGAAACTCTTCGTCAAAAACATCAAAAAATTCAGCCAACAAGACTTCTGTTGCTTTGTGCCCTTTCCCAGCTATTGTCATCATTGTGTTATGTATGTTGTAGATCCTTTTCTTCCATAAAGCCACAATATTTGTCAATTCTTATGCTATTCACTACTCAATTTTAATATATACTCTGCACTGTCAAGTTCATAAAAGAAATCGTGTCTCTGATCAATGATCTAAAGTCTGTTGTGAATTTTCAGACCGTTTTCCCGCCCATACAACAAATTTGTACAGTTGAATGAAAATCTTAAGCTTTGCCAATCCAAAAACACAGCTGGTACTAAGAATCCAAAAACCCTACATGAAAACAGATTTTTATACCAAAAGAAAAAAAAGAGTTAATACTTTGATCAGAAGTAGTTGATTCAGCGAAATAAAAAATTGTTAAAAATATTTTTATAAATATCTTCCATTTCGAAAAGTTTTGAGCATAGGTTAATTACACGCAATATGTTTGACAAAATGCATATTAATTCATGTTTGTTTTCATTTTATTGCAAGTAATTGCTTCACCTTATTTTTTGATCGGTAAAGAGGAATTTTGTTGCATCCCTCCACCTGAAAATCTAGGAAGAACATTTCAACCAAGCTAAGTCATTTGCAGTATTTTCTTACACAAGATTCCTGCCCATTTTTATTACAATTGCTTGTGCATGGTAGTAATATGTTAGTTGAGGACCTTCAGGTTTCATATATTTATGATATATATGTGCTTATTTCAGGTGTGGTGTTGCATGGCACCAAGGACATTTGAGTGAGTAAACCCTATTTTTTTATCAACCCTCTTATCCACCCTCCCAACGAAAATCTGATTAGGGTTCATATTTGATGTTACTTTACAGTTCATTGGTATTTCTCCCAGAAGCTAACCTGCTGTAGTTTATCTTGTTATGTATTATTCTACAAGATACATTGTCTCACTCATCAGCTTACTGGTATCCACTAGATTTCGACTGACTTGTGAATCGTAGTTTGGCTATCTTATTTTTCTCTCATGGAAAGGGAATATGTGGGATTTGACAGGAAAAAGATATGTATTGGAAAATAGAATTGGTATCAAAACCTTGAAGGTTATTTTATTGGAGCCTTCTAATGCAAGTGGGGAGCTAGTGCCCAATACTAATCATATTCTTGTAAGGTTCATGTGTTGTAAAGGTAATACAAGATGATTTCAATAGAGATATTGTGTTGGTCTTTTGTTGGGAAGAAAGAACATGACATCCATTGTATTTCTTGTTCCCCAAGTATTGTTGTATTGTTAGCATGGAGTGCAGGAAATTTTAGGTGGTGTTGTTCGCCACTTCACTAAAGACATTTCTTACAACATTGTTAGATTAATGGTGGCTTTGTGGTAAACAGGGCAATGCTCGATGTTCCAATGCAGCACCTTGTTGAGCTGTGTCATTTCATTCATAGATTTGAATTCAAGAGTTATGCCTTTTGCAATCCTAAAAAGTACTGATAGCACTGGATACAATGTGATGTTCTATGTCTCATGGAGCATGTTGGTTTGAATCATGTAATTGCAAGTGACTGTTCTGCTCCTTGGGAAAAAAAGAGCTGACCATTATACATGTAGACAAGGAAAAGGTTCCTGTTAGGCTTTGTTTGTACAATGTTGCCAATCAGGCTATTCCGTAGTTTGTGAACCAAAGTGGAGATCCTCATACACAAAATACTATTTTTCCGACATTATTTGCTTAAACAATCAACAATTTTTTTAATTAATTCTTTCTTTCGAGGTGATCTTCCATTCTCTATTTTGATGTCTCTATTGTCTCCACAACTTTCTTAATTTTTAGGAATTTGAGAATTGTTTTGTTGATCTTTCTCCTACTTTCATCGAATACACTTCCTTAACTTTTTCTTTTCTTACCATGCATTATCTATAAATCTTAATGGCCTGTATATCCATAGAAACTTATGCCTGAAGCTCTTCTCTATCAGAATCAACTTCAAATTTGATATTGAAGAACATTCACTTCTCTTTGGAAACTATTTATGCTTTTCTTTTTGCATTTGAATGTCCAAGAAAATTTATAATATTAATTTTCTATCCATTGCATATTCGTCTAGATCTTGGGATTGACTCAAAGTTGAACAATCATGGGCAAGTAACTAATTAACAAATATGATCAACTTTTATTCAACATGCACAACAAACAGTAAACTAGCACAACTTTTGGCAATTTCATATAACTAATTAAAGCTACGTTCTACCAGATATAAAACCTTCAAACAGAATTGCTCCGCATACCTGTATCCAAGAATGGCTTTCACCTCTTGATAGGAATTTGACAAAACCTTTAGAAGAACTTGTTGTTCATGGCAAGCTCAGCCCACCAGATGCCCCCAACTTAATGCAAAATATGGAAATGGTCAAACTCTGTCTGAATTGAAAGTTCAACAATGTCTTCCAAAAGAAATTAATTTTCAATGTAGCCCATTGTATGCCACATGTCCCTTTACACAATTGACACTTTGCATAGACCACATCACACTGCCATGCAATACTTAACTACAATTGTATTACACTATGTATAAAATACTTTCAATAAAATCTTCACTAGCCTCACCACAACTCAATCAAAATACTATATTTCACATTTTCCCTTTTTTTTATCTCTCCCCTTCCCATTCTTAGAATGTAATATTTCAAACACACTAAACAAAGTTTATCAATTTTTATAAATTTCTCAGCATATTAACAATATGTTTCATTTAAAAAAAACAAATCGCCTACCCCAATAACCGTAATTAGATGTTAATAGTTCTCCCAACTTACATATCATATTCATGTAGCACCTCAAACAACTACAAAGGTGCATCAAAGTTGAAGTGTAAATCTACGAGCAATAAATATTTCAACAAGTATGCTACTTATCCTTTTCCTCGAATAAAACAATGCGATCCACATTAGTAGACATCATGCTACATTGTGAAACGACTTCAACATCACACCTTCCATTGACTACAAAATACAAGCATGTACATAAGTAAGACAGCATCCCGATCAAAAGAACATGAACTATTGCGCTATAGATATACTCGCACATACAATACCTCTTCTTTGATTACAATAGTTTTTTTGACCTTATTCAATTTCATCTTCTTTTACACAATACGACTTCATTGCATTGTAAAACCAATGGCTGCAAATAGTTCATTCCATGCAAAGTAAAATTTATGATAGTTCCAATCTATGTAAATCGACTCACTATTACTTCGACATATTTGATAACTACACCTATATGTTCACAACTTTCTGAACTTGCTTATTGCTTTCATGTATCACCACAATTAATTTAACTGCCACATCAAATTTCATCTAACATGCTCGTCTACTTGATTATAAAACACCATGACCAATGGAAAAACTCCTATCCGAACAAGTCATCCCCGAAAACACCTACCATTTTTCACTCCTGCTTTCCTATTTGAACTAGTAAAATGGTCACAACATTCTCACACCCTAGTGGAATTCCCAAGCAAAACATGCATAACCCATACATTGCAATGTCCTACAAGCTTGCATTAAACAAATCTCACTCAAAAATGATTGTTATATTTTATTTTTATTCACCCATACGAATGCAAGTAATCCATTTTTATTCAAGAACTGTACCAAACACTAAACAAGCCCAAGTTTTGGTAACTTCTGAATACAAAATATATTATAATAGACATTTTCATTGGCAATTTCTTAAATCCAACATATACAAAGTAAGACCTTACATCAGCTAATATATATACCTATATATTATAGTTCTACTATGGACTACACAACATGTGCCAGCAATCACCCACTATTTAAGCTCATCTTAAATATAGAAACAAATAACAATTTCAAGCCTTAAATGTTCGGAAAAAATATACTTCTGCCAAGAATATGACTAAATCATGGGGTAAGGGTTTCACTCCTCAACTAGTGCAGCACTGTGACAATCTGTGAGGATTTGCAGACTACGCCTTCTTTTTTTCAGCCGGGGCATGCACGAAACCTATTTCAGCAACACACTCGGTGGTGGTGCAAGTCCATCGACTTAGCATGGGAGTGCTTCTACGATTACAATACTTTGTTCATTCAATCCATGCAAAGTTACACTCAATGCTTCCAACATTTCCCCGATCACAATTCAACTAATCCTTCCAATTTCCAACAGACAATAGGTTACATTGCACACTGACTTCAGGATGACACCTCCAATTCATTACAAAAAAAAAGCACATACGTAAGTAAGACAACATCACAATGAAAAGAACAACAACTACTGAACTACAAATATACTCGCCCCATAATCGGACAACAGTTTCCGCGCTCACAAACAACAAATTGGTCCCCGAAATCATAGACCCAACACATCCAGCCCATCAAAAAAGTACATTGGCATCGGCAGGATTTGCCATATCATGGCCTTTTTTATAAGTGTAAATTATCTTATTTATAAAACAAGGTAGGGACGTGAGAAACTTATTATAGAAATTAGGACCAGTTGGCCATATAGAAATTTTCTTATGTAGCCATTCATACATCCACAGGGAATATCTTGGCATTTATTATGTGTGTTGCTATTCCAAGTCGTCAACGCTGGATTCCCTCTCACCTTGAAAATGATATTCAACTAGAAATTAAAATTATGTGTGTTGATATCCCTGGTTTGACCTTAATAATTTTTTTTTTTTTTAAATTAAATAAGTAAATGACTTATATATTTCGTCGAATGTTTATCATTCTCATAGACACAATGCAAGGGGAATAGGCTTGCCAAAAATAAACCAAAATAAGGTGAGTATTTTCAAGAGGATTTTGAATTTCTTATAAGATACAGTGAAAAGTGGGTGTGAGATGAGGACAAGGTGTTTCATCAGTTTTTTGGTTGTTACAGTGGTGTTGCTTGTCTTCACATCATTAACTCCCATGGAAGCCAAGCGAATACTGAAGACCAGCGATTGAGAAGATATGAATTATAAGGAAAATTTGCAGGCTGAAGAATATGGGCATTTTCATGATTGGTTGTGTGGTCGTTCAGTAAAAGAAATCCATTTCAGGTATGGAGCTCAGAAGAGAGTGATGCCTTCAGGCGTTGATCCCTTGCATCATTAATTAAATAACTTGTGTATTCATGTCGAATATTCATATAATTATGTTAAACAACTCCTATGTGAGCTTAATGATGACCGGTTAATGTCAGCCAACATGAACGTACCAAACTGCTCTCACCACAGACCCTGAAAGTCTATCAGGATTTATTTTGGCAATGATAAATATGATGCAAAATTTATCTAGTTTTCTTTGGCTCTTCTAATATATACTTTTAACTGTTCTTTAGAACAAAGTCGTTTGTATGGCTCTCACCTAAAGAACCGCGGATTTGAGTTGAATGCATCAAATAAGTGATAAGTAATTGGCATGTCCACTTACTCAATTACTAATGTGGAAGTTATTGGAACTCTTTTAACTGTAAGGCCTAAGTATTACAAATATATATATTTTTTTAGAGATTATTTCGAAACAAATTCTTAGTTTTAGCTCATGGGAGAAGCGATACGCATATGTACGAATGTATGTATTAAAATGACTGTATTTTATATACATGGAAAATCTATTACGAGAACGAGAATGTAATATGATGTATGGAGTTAGAATATTAAACTCTCAAAATAATCATAGTTTCATGGAACTATTTTAAGTATGAAGTATCTAAAGTTATTATTCACTGTAAATATGTAATGTGAATATATGAAATAAGGTGCGAGGTATAGTGTTCATTTTCTCGTGACCTTTAAAATAGTATTCATTACAATTGGTGTATGCTAAAGATAATACGTTTCAAACACGTTGGCACATTGAATTCCCCTACTCAAATTATATGATGCAATGATTTATTAACAAAAAATCAAAATTAAATTTAAAAATGAATCAATTAGTAGATGATTATCCAAAGAAAGATGTAATAGATAAATATGAGATATATGGGAAGAATTAAAGAGATTGTAAGTTTGTGGACAGTAGGTCGTACCAAATTTTTTCATAATATATAAAATTGATTATTAGATAACATAAAATTACCGAAATGGGATATAATAATATCTGAATGGAAAAAAGCTAAATTGGATATATTCATTGCCCTATCGAGAGCTTAGGGAAGAATTAGATGGGACCCACGTAGTTCTTAGAAGCAAAGTCGATTCAATTTTTATCGTGGGTTTCTCCACACTCTTTTGTTATCTTATAGGGGATGACATTGTGCTTTCAGTTTGGTAATTGTTTTTGATGCATTAGTTATTCAAATTTAAGGCCAACTAGGTACTAATGCAGTTAAAACTCAGGGCCGGTTAGATGTCAAACGGAGCAACATATGCAATAGCATAAAATTGAGATGGAAAATGGACAAACCTTCATCATCAAGGGAAAAAGGTTTGTTGAAATATGCAAAATTTTGGTACTTGGTATTGAGGTAAAGATCACGGTCGCTCTTGAACATGACTTTTTGAAGGGATGCCTGTAAAATAGTGTTGGGAGGGATCAGGCAATTTTTACGTTATTTCTTGCGATAGGGTTTTAATTTTGATTTCAAAGGTTCACCAATGGAGTATTTTCTTGAGAATCCTCACTTTTGTGCTTGCGAATCTTCCAATTGCTATTCTTTCTACTCTTCTACTATGACTCCTACTGCTATGATTTCTCCTTCTTTGCCATAGTCTATTTCTAAGAGCTGGACTGAAGCCTTGATTATAATTAAAACTCTACAGTAGTCATGCAGGAAAAAACGTTAATGAAAAATATCTATTTCAATATTGAAATTCTTTGAGATTGCAAGATTTAAAACTATATTCTTATTTTGAAATCCTGAACAATAGGAATAGAAAAGTTAATATAAATTAGAAATAAATATAAACAAATTAAGGTGAAAACAAAGAGTGCAGATATTAAAAATTACAAAGAAAATTACAACAAGGAGACAATGAAGATGAGAAGGATAGTTACAAAGAAATTGCACTTTAGAAATGCCTATTGACAACTTATATATATTTGGATTTGAAAAGCAATAGTCTAAAGATTATTAGTAAAAAATGTTTGATTTTGAAAGAACTCGCTTGAAATTATGGAGAAGTTATAATATTCTAAATAATAATAATAGTCAATTTTTTGAATTTAGTTAAATAAATAATCCATGCATAAACACTAAACCTATGTATAAGGAATCTAAATAAAAAAATAATTAATTCAAATTATTATCTTGATAGAACTTTTATTAATATTACTATGTTTTAAGTTTTTGAATTTTAATGTCATGATTTTTACTTTTAGTTTGTAATTTCAATATATGTATGAGTCATATGAGATCCAATATTGCTTTTAGTTTAAATTGATGTATTATGGCTATTTCATTAAGATTATGATTTTTGTTTTTTATTATATATACGTATATACAAGTTATATCTAGATTATTGTTTTATATATATGAGAGAGATTGAGGAGAAATATTATTTTATTTTAAAGTTGTGTGCCATGAATATTCAATGAAGATCATGATTATCACTATATAAATTCAATATATGTATGAGTGAGATTAATGACGACTATTGTTTTAGTTTTAAAAGGTGTGTCATGGCTATTGAAAGCATTTATTTAATTTAAAAAGTAATTTTAGTTTTCAAATAATATTTTCTAAAAGTATTAATTGTTACAAACAAAATCTAATATAATATAAAAGTAACATCGTTTAGTAATGTCCAATATTTCTTTGAGAATATATTTGAAGATTTTTACTACATTTAAAATTCAAATAAATTGTCTATCTATTAAAAAGTTTTAAACTTCTAAAAATTTAATTGGTATATTATAATTGTGATGTCCCCTTCGGTTCAACTCTTGCCTTTGCGTCCTTTCCCTATTGCGTAACATCGAATGCTGATTTGAGCTCCCATTTTGATCGTTAGGTGACTTTGTCCCAGTTTGTGAAGTTATTTTAGCACCCCTTTTTCTTCTTTCATTTCATCGAGCCTTCTCATTCACACGTAAGTGTGTTTTGTCACCGAGGGTCTTTTATAACATACTTTTCTAAAATTATTCCAATGATCTAATCGTTCCTTAGATCTATGGAATGGTAATGATGTTTGTTAAAAAGAGTTCTAATGTAATATTAAAATATTTTAAGTTATTTTAGTTGTAATTATTAAACAATACCTAGATTTTGAACCATGTCTTCTAAAATAAAATTATATATATATATATATATATATATATATATATATATATATATAATAAAAGGAATTCATCCCCCACCTAAACTAGTCTCCTAAGAACCTTGGCTTGTGGGAAGTAGAGAAAGGTTGGTTGTGGCGCCAAGTTGGAGAGTAATGCTAAGATCAAATTATGAAACATTTACTACTCACTAGCTCCTCTTTGGTTGACTAAACTTCACGCCTACCTAGTTTTTGTTCTAATTTCTAATTAAAGGTTAATTTATTGTTGATGCCACTAGCTTTTCCCCCACTTTTTGGTCATTAATGTTCATACTTGGCGTGAGGGAGACATGAACTCCAATGCCTTGTTTTTTTGGTCTTTGTTGGCTGGAGGTGGGTGGAATTGATGGCCACTTGCCATTTCATTATTGCGGCTTCTTTTATTTCTGCTATGACTTGTAAGTTTGGGTCTTTTAGTGCCAAGTTTGGATGCTAGTAGCTGGTAAGAAGTGCAGGATGGGTGTGTAACAACCCAAAACCACACACACGAACAACACAGTGAAATACAGGATAATTGTTTTTTGAATTGCTTGACACATAACATGATAGAAACATGCCGTCACCAAGGATACAACTAACACTGTGAGGACAACTTGATACAAGGATGGCCATAAAGGCAGCACGGAAACGTTTCACACCTATCAAGGACAATACATTTCTTTTTTTTTTCTTTTTGACAAGACAACATAGAAGTCCAACAACAAAACACACTTATAGTTAGGGGAATCACCACAATGAGATATTCCTGAGGGTTAAATTTTCTTGTTTAAAAAAGTGTACATCTTGCAATTCTTAGCGTTCGTTCTTATAAGGAGGCTCAAGATAATGATTCGTACAATTATTCTTCACCAAGCTAGAAGTTCTATTCCTTTGACACTGAGTAGATTGAATAGCTTAAGGCCAAGCTTCTCTTAAACTATGATCATCAATTATTATGTCGAAATTCATTTCTTCAAGAAAAAGGAGTATTTAAATTCACATTTTCCATCTTCTCACCACTAACGCTACTAAGATTCGTTACTCACCCTTCAAGACAACATGGTTTTAAGTTCAACACTACTTGCACAGGTGAAGAGCATACAAGGTGCCGATTGGAAAAGTGGTTAGAGGGAGAATGCTTAGAGATGATAACATTTTTAGGACCTTCATTAGTTATTTCCAGTATTAAATTTTGAAGCTAGGGCTCTTAAGCAGAATTAACAACAACTTTACTTAGGCTTCGCTAAAAGAGTTTTATACGGAACATAACAACAAATTTCAGCCTTCCAATGGCTGGGAGATAGTCCACTATCCGTGGTTTCTAATATGTTTTCTCCTACTTATTATCAATCTTGGTTAAATCTTCCAGATCTAGACCATATACTTTCCTGTAAGTTTCTCTTAGGAGAACATTTCACCATGAAAGAGAGATAGTGCTTACTAGTGAGCTAGGGATAATCAGGATATATCCCTGCTACTTAGCAAGGATAGTTTCATCTTCTAAAATCTAACTTATGGAATTCACCATGCTCTCAAGTTAAGGTCACCTCTGCACCAAAAAGATACTGTGATATAAATTTTAGTTTAACTTCTATAAGTATAAAACAACCCACCTTATTTTACTTATAACACACTATGACTAAGTATTAGGATTGATTTAAGGTCTCAACAGGTTAATCACAGTGGATAACATTTTAACAATATTCATGTTCATGAAAACAAAAAAAAAGGTTACGTTCAACTCTTAGAATACCGTTAATCCATCTGAGGTCCACTCAACAAGTGGTAACAAACTCATTGCTACTATGCCTTAGTAGGATTTACAAGATCAGACATTTTAATTCAAGAGTTCCAAAGTTAAGCACGTTACATAATCCACGATATTCTACAATACATTTACTAATACATTGATCCTTCTTCTAAATTTTTTCCACTAGATGTTATCAATAGTATAACCATAAAAAAAAACAACAACGTACAAGCACCAAAGTGGATATCATCTATGCAGCTACAATAGTCACTTCTTTCATACTTGAGCTCGGAAAAACAACCTGTAAAAACATGTTAGATTTTGTCAGTTCAAAAGAACTGGCATGAGCATGCATTCCCTTTCCCTAGATATTTCATCAAAATTAATTGAATGACTAGTGCATGATTTCCATTCCAAGGCATAAGCAAAAGTAATTTGTATGAATGTAAACAAAATAGATATCTAGTTAACAAAAGGCACACTGAAGGACATATTGAAAGCAAAAATTGTGCATTTTCTATCCAAGGTTACCCTTTACACCATACATTCTACATTATAACAAATTTCCCACATAATACACCTTTTTTTATTTTCCTTAAGTAAGATAGGGATAACAGCTTCACATTCACAAAATAGAATAAAGGAATCGTACAACAACCACCCGATATGGAAATAGTAAATTCTCCTGATAATGTCAAAAAAAAAGGTAACAAGTTTTATTATTCCGACCATCCCTACTCAGACCAAGAATACCACACAAATCCACTAAAACTCATACAACCTATGAGGGGGGGGGTTATGGCCACTCAAGGAACCAATTCAAAGATCATGTAAAAAGGAATGCATTACACATGCGTACACCTTAAAGAAGGTAGCTGAAATTTTTGATTGTTATACCCAATATTTATTTATATATTCAAGGTTAAATAACATCCACGAATGATAAGTTGAAACTTTGAAATCACTCTTAAGCCGCAAGTGCCAACTCCGCACATCCCTCAACGAAAAACCCTTCATTCCCAACTTAATAAAACATTTCAATGTTATACACTATTAACTTAATTACTAATATAACGAAGAAGGGTCTCATAAAACATTGTTTCTTCAGGGGGGGGGGTAAATGTAATTTACCTTTCAGCGGTACCCGAAAGCATTTCAAGCCTCAGACTTAGTTCCATGTTCACCACATCTGACATATACTTCATTGTTTGTTTCTCGGAAGGGGTAAAACACTGTTCATGCACTTTACTACCGTTGGGGGGGGAGTCCAAAAAGGAAAGGCTTTTCTTATAAAAATAAAAATAATTAAGTAAACTTACACAGTTACGTCAGGCACATAGGGTATCCCATGTACAAAACGAGAGTCCCTTGAATACTTTAAGAATTTTCTCCAAAGGTTTGAGTAAGGTTTTCCTTATAAACAAACCCTCAAATTTTCCATCACAAAGAAGTCAATGGACGTTTCATAAGACCAGTTAGGGAGGTAATACAAATGTAGGACTGACGAGGATATCCCTTGGCCAGGGTACTAAAATTTTTAAGGTCATCATAAGCTAGGTAAGCAAGTTAGATCTGGCAAAAAACATGTTTGCATAAGATGGCGTCGAAAACCCACTATCTAGTCATAGCCAGTCACATCTGGCAAGCATAATGCATACAGTTTGTTAAAGCTTCTAAAAGAAAATAGAAATTTTACAGTGTTCCAACCTTGTAGTTGACCTCCCAAGGATGAAATTGGGATGAGATTATACCAAAATTAGATTTCTTAAAAGGAAAAGGATGAGCAAGGGTCTCTCTAGTATCATTTCCAAGACAAAATTAATACCAGATCGTGATAACATCAAAAGGGCAATAAATACACAACTTATCCATGAGGTAAATATTTTTATTCATTTATTACCTGCTCTCCTCTATAACCATAGGGATACATAATGGAGGTAAAAAGCAAATCACATTTTTTTTGTTTCTAAAGAGGACAGCAACTTAAGACAAACAACTAACTCATTGCCCACGCTGAAGATGGTCCAATACTAGGTCAAAAAAGGAAGAAAACTACTCTTACCGGAATAACAAAGACGTATCTAGTAAAACTCCACGCACATTTTATCCCCAAAAGCAAGAAAATACAATCTTGGCTGGAAAGGCCTACCCACAAGCCACACAGCATTTCAAATAATAAAAATCACATGCTGAGCTTATCCCAAAACAAAACAACACACATTTACAAGGAGAACAAACAATAATCATGCAATCAATTATAAAAGGAAATAACTTGGAAAAGGGGGAAAAAGTAGCTCATGCCTGTTCCTCCTGGTTCAACATCGCCCCTCCTGCCTCTTCCATGAGTTGCATCGTAAAACAATGGTAATTAAACCTTTTCCTTCAATAGAGAATCTTTGCAATAAATTGTCAATCTCAGGTGCTCCCGCTTCACCTGGAAGCGCTCAAAAAGGCTTCTGACTATACTGCAACAGAAACCTTTATGCCTGGCTAATCAGTGACTCGTTGAAACAGCTCATAAAATTGAAGAGGTGGAATCAACGTGCTCCATGAATAATCTGATATGAGACAGGTTGGCACAGCTATCAGGTTACTTGGCTTCCGTGTGTTATGTCATAAAACTAGCAAGGTATTTATTTATTTATTTTTTTCCAGTGAAAAGTTGCATCAGGTCTGCTGGTAACACCCTGACT
Organism: Taxus chinensis; assembly: GCA_019776745.2. NCBI lineage: Eukaryota > Viridiplantae > Streptophyta > Pinopsida > Cupressales > Taxaceae > Taxus > Taxus chinensis. The sequence continues at coordinate 229,414,506 of CM034147.1, read as the reverse complement.
GTCCAAGGTCGATTTTGGAGGAATCACATGATTCAGTACAAGCTTTAGCATCAGAAATGGACTTCAGTTTTGACATAACTGGTACATCTGCCATAGCCAGTTGTCTCCATCATTGCATAACCGATAGCTGCCCTACTGCCCATGGGTAGAGCATGCTACCACTTACATGCAGATGCATGCACTTCTTTGTTTTTTTTCTTTTTCATCAACTACATCCGAGTTTCTTTTGGGGGGGGGGGGTCAAGGGATCGAACTCTCTCCTTGATCGATGTCCTTCTGTGCAACTTTTCTTTCCTGTTGAATCCTCTTCATGAGAGCCTGCCTATTGCTAGTAACTCGATGCTTTTTTTTTTTTCGAATACCCCAGTAAAAACGTGATTCATGAACCATTTTAAAAAGACAATAAGAACCTCCTACTATGAGATTCTCTTCCAGGTGAGTTGGGGCATCGATACAAATCACAGTAACGATCCCAATAGATAAATCTTTGTAATAAATTTCATCAGGTCTCCTGGTAACATTATTACTGTCACAAATTGATTTGGATAAAAAAAAATATAAAATAAAAACTTGAAGGAGAATCCCAAATTTGAGGATGCATTCAAAACTGAACATGTAACAACATTGTTGGACAGCCTGCTTGTTGTAGCACTCAAAGAGGCGTCTACTATACTGCACATGCCTGTTTCCTGGCTAAACATTGTTGCAAAATGTTTTTGTCTATTGCTGTGGATCCCCAACAAGAACACACCTCGCAAAATCCAATTAAAGGGGAGGTAACACGCCAAATGCAACAGCTTGTAGCTTCATCTATAACCACCATACCAAACCCGCGCAGCCAGTAGGGAAGGCGCGCAATAGTCCTCCATGCTCGGAAAAACATTCCTCCACGTTTCTAAACACCCCCCCTTATCCTCTGCTATACGAACAAAAAACGCCACTCCAGGCTCCTCCATTGAAGGTGCGACCAAGAAGAAGAAGGAGGTATCCTGCTGCTATCCAACACTCCGAATAGAACTAGCTTCTGAGCTTCAATGCCCATCACAAACCCCAATAAAATACTCACCCTCCAACCTCACGTGGCCAGAAACACAGCAAGAGCAGGTAAGAAGACAAAAACACAGAATGATTTAGTAATAAAATCCATTTTGAAATGCAAGCTGCCAGCATGGAGGAAAGTACATGGTGGGTGGGTAATAAACATAGTTTTATTAACTCCCAACAACCGTAATGCCAAACAAGGCAGCAAAAGTAATAAAAACAGAATATGGTAGGAGGCTATACACTCTTCCATGCACCCCCACTTGCTAGGAAACAAATAAAAAAAGGAAACCTTCAACCCCACGCCAACCATAAGGAGTAAGAACCATAAAGGCAGTCGGTGGGTGAAGGCACACTTCAATATTATGAAATAAGGTATGCGTGGATGCCGGAAGGGCTTAGTAAATTTAAATAAAGCAATTTGTTATCCAGATTCTTATGTCTTTATATATAAAAAAATAGATATTCATATCTCCACGCCAAGTAGTCAAGAAGAAAAAGACCAAACAATCTTGCAAGTCGGTGGATGAAAAAAAAATAACATGGCCTGAAAAGGCTTAATTTATTCCACATAAAATTTTATTTTTTATTTACACAATTAAAGTATAATTGATATTGATTGATTTATTATCTATTCCTATTATGCTTTAAGAAGTCGTGACACCTAAACGGGGTTCGAATAATCGTTTAGGAACTAACACGATAGTGACAAAAAAAAAATTTGATCGAGGGGTCGGGCACAAGAGAGATCAATACTATGGTTGAAAAGCTTGCAAGTAATTAATAACTATATTGCTAAAAGAAACTGACACTAACATAAATAATCACCAATCGATAAAATAATTTAAAATATTATTTTGATCATTTATTTTTTTTGCATGACTTTTATTAAAAACATAAAATTATTAATAATATTACTAGCGATCAAAAGGCAAGCTCGACAAGGCGAAGACACAGACGTTTCAATGGAAACACAACGGCATTCAACTCCTAGAAGCATGGTCATCGCAGAAGCAAGTGAGCGACGATGAACAGGCATTACATTCTCCTCCCCTTAAGAAAGCATCGTCCTCGATGCGACATTACACAGAGGTAGAGAAATGGTATGCATCAAGGTATAGATAAAGAAGAAAGCACACCACAAGGTTAAAATTTTAGTTGATTAAAGCACAGCCACAAGGTAGCCTTAGGAACATTTGGTGGAAATTTGACTTTCAAGGTTCTGTGAAGATTGGCAGTTCCCTTTTATTTGTTATTTCATTAGTTCCTTTCCATTAGCATTATTCTTACTTCAATTTCTTTTAAAATTTCATCATTGAAGAGTTTTGGTTTATTCTTTATTGTGGGTGCCCAACATGAACAGCTAATACAACACCCTATCAGGTTCAAAAGACACTACAGATTCACAAGCACACAAGTATATTCTTCATGATTGTATTACACCACAAAAGGTTACTCAAATACAGAATAGAATAGGCACAACCCACATAACGTAGTACTCATCACACATCAATGAATGAAACACAGAATACTCAAACAAAAGAGTACTACAATCCACCAGACATTCCCTCAATTTGCATCAATGAAAGACTCACCTAACACCAAACCATGCCATAGTGTCCACAAGGGAATCAATGACATAACCACAACATCACAACACATATCCATCTGACATGAGTAACACATACATCAAAAGACCACTACCAAACATCACAATAACTCAACATATATCTTGAAACATCAACCATACAGACAAATATCATAAGCCTCCCTCAAACTCTTATGCCTCCCTCAAGGAGGCCGGTTGACCCTATGGTCCAAGACACATAGAGTTCGAACACTCCTAACCCAAGTGACATAATATTGCGTGGTTCAACAACCCACTAGTTATATGTACTCCTTGGGGCGTACCCCCATACAACGAAGCGGGTCCATAGGTCCAACCAATCCATGGTGCATCCCATGACCCTATTCCACACATAACGACATTAGAACCAGCATAACAATCCAATCAAAGTGCCAAGTGGCAAAGTACAAGCCTTGGGCAAGGCGGTAAAAATTCCAAATTTAAAAGAAGACCCCAAATCAAGCTAAAATAAATGGCCAAATAGCCAAAGTTAGTATCAAAATCCCCATGTTAGTGCCACAAACCAAGGAAATGCCCAAAATTGTAAAGCATTGCAATCAAGAAAAGTTGCTGGTCCTTACAAATAAAAAATAAAAAGCTCAATTTATGAATAAAATCAACTTATAATAATGTCACATTATGATAATTGTGTGGCCTTATCTAGCCACCAAAGGGGTACTCAACGAGTTGCTAGCACTCGGACATCGAGCCTCAGCTCATAAAATACATATCAATAATACAACTATCATCACCTCCATCTGAATCATCCCGCCACCACTTCGACAAGGCTAAACATAGTCATAGATACACTAAGGTTGCATACATACAACCACATAGGGAGAGAGGAAAGAATCACATGTTATCTACTAAACTGAGTTTTGACTCGAGTTAATGACCCATGGTACACCATTCCTCACTCTCAACATACACTTCTACCGATTTCCCTCAGGATCGGTTAGCGTAAGGTTCACAACATAACATATAACAACATCACTAACATAATAGTGGCACACACATAACTACCATAACGTCTTACATATGGTACATATACAGGATAGATCATGATCATACATTCACTGAGTGTAACACATCACTTTACCACATTCTGCACCCAAAGTGCAAGCACCATACGATAGGGTTCATACACTCACCGTATGACCCAAAATCACAACATGAAGCATTACATATTTGCACAAATCATACATACGATGAACATAGTACATCACAACATAACATCTACTACTGCATAACAAGGTGGTACACACATTTCTTCAAAACATGGTAAAAAAAATCATGATGCAACTCATTTCTTTTAACATCAATCTAGTCATACACACATTGATACACTTACATATCACAATATGTCACAATATTCCAACACTCCGTCATCCACATTAGAATTCTTTTCACACATCTCAAACAACAATTCACACGTGAACTCTTCATAGAATCCACAAGAAGGAGAGAGACTACTCCCATCCCCAACATATCATAATGATGAAAAACACACACTAAGTGACATACACATCATGTGCGTTCACAATATCACATTTACGACAATAATCACATCACGTTTAAAGCACATTACTCTTCCAATATCTACCACCATCATGCAACATCATCATCATCATGTAGTATCATCATGTAACACCACCACCACCACGTAACATCATCATATAACACCAATCCAACCCATACGTTCGAGAGCATGAACCTACGCTCTGATACCAAGTGTAACAAACCAAAATCACACACACAAACAACACAATGAAATACAGGATAATTTTTTTTTGACTTGCTTGACACATAACATGATGCAACATGTCGTCACCAAGGATACAACTAACACTGTGAACAACTTGATACAAGGATGGCCATAAAGGCAGCACGGAAACGTTCACACCTATCAAGGACAATTTACTTTTCCTTTTTACAAGACAACATGGAAGTCCAACCACATGACACACTTACATTTAGGGGCATCCCACGAGGAAATTCTTGTTAAATTTTCTTGTTTACTAAAGTGTCTCTTAATTCTTAACGTACGTTCTTCTAAAATTTCATGTAATGATTCACACAATTCTTTTCACAAGGGAGAACTTCTTTCTTTTCAACTATAGACTGAATAGCTTAAGGCCAAGCTTTCTAAACTAGGATCATCAATTTTATGTCCAAATCTTTCTTATTCATTTGATTTTAGAACATTTTCCATTTCTTACAAGGTTAATTAATCTTACTTAAGCTTCTAACACATGTTCCACAACTCTATTGCACAGGTGAAGGCATAAGCTCCGATTGGGTGGTAAGTACCGCTTAGGGTTCATAACAATAACCTTCTTGTTTAAGGATCAAATTTTGACCTTGCTTAGGAAATATCACCATGAATCATGGTAAGGGTTAACGGAATAGGACAACAAAATTCAGCTTCAAGGTCACATTGTCCACTATCCGTCTTTTATTGAGGCTAAGAGTTTATCAAGATTGGTTAAATGTTCCATCTAGACTTTACTTTATTAAGTTTGACAAAGGAGAACATTTCAAATGATAGAGAGATATTTAAGGTTTTATTAATCAATTTCCCTCCTACTCAATAAATCCTATCATCTTCTAAAATCTAACCATTGATTTCACCATGAGATCATTTAAGGTTTCACCAAAAAGATACTGTTTATTAGTTTAGCTCGGGGCAAAAACAAGTAATCATAATTTTATTACAAAAGATAGATTCCTCTTGATTGTTCCAGGTCTCAAAGGTTTCAAGTGGATCACATCTACATTAATATGTTCATATACATAAATTTTCGTTTAACTTTTATAAGGAATATCCAGTCCACTTTATAGTGCTTACAAACTCATTGCTACTATGCCTTAGTAGGATTTACAACTCAACATTTTAACTCAAGAGCAAAGTTTGGCAGTTACAACATCAATATTCTACAATGCATTTACTAAGGCACTGACCCTTCTTCTAATTTTTTTCCACTAGATGTTATCAATAGTTTAACCATAAAAGACAACGTACAAGCACCAAAGTGGATATCATCTATGCAACTACAACGGCCACTTCTTTCATACTTGAGCTCGGAAAAACAACCTGCAAAAACATGTTAGCTTTTGTCAGTTCAAAAGAACTGGAATGAGCATGCATTCCCTTTTCCTAGATATTTCATCAAAATTAATTGAATGACTAGAGCACGATTTCCATTCCAAGGCATAAGCAAAAGTAATTTGTATGAAGGTAAACAAAATAGATATCTAGTTAACAAAAGGCACACTGCAAAACATATGGAAGCCAAAATTGTGCATTTTCTATCCAAGGTTACCCTTACACCCTACATTCTAAATTATAACAAATTTCCCACATAATACACCTTTTTATTTTCCTTAAGTAAGATAGCGATAGCAGCTTCACATTCACAAAACAGAATAAAGGAATCGTACTACAACCACTCGATATAGAAATAGTAAATTCTCCTGATAATGTCAAAAAAAAGGTAACAAGATTTATTATTCCAAACATCCCTACTCAGAGCAAGAATGCCATATAAGTCCACTAAAACTCATAGAACCTATGGGGGGGGGGGTTATGGCCACTCAAGGACCCAGTTCAAAGATCATGTAAAAAGGAATGCATTGCACTTGCGTACACCTTAAAAAATGTAGCTGACATTTTTGATTGCTATTCCCAATGTTTAATTATATATTCAAGATTAACAACGTCTACGAATGATAAGTTGAAACTTTGAAAGCTCTCTTAAGCCGCAAGTGCCAACTTCGCACATCCCTCAACGAAAACCCCTTCATTCCCAAAATAATAAAATATTTCAATGTTATACACTTCTAACTTACTTACTGATATGACGGAGAAGGGTTTCATAAAACATTGTTTCTTGGGGGGGGGGGGGGGGGGGTAAATGTAATTTACCTTTCACGGGTCCCCGAAAGCATCTCAAGCCTCAGACTTAATTCCATGTTCACCACATCCGACATATACTTCATTGTTTGCTGCTTGGAAGGGGTAAAACACTATTCCTGCACTCACTACCGCGGGGGCATCCGACAAGGAAAGGCTTTTCTTATAATAATAAAAAGATTTAAGTAACTTACACAGTTATGTCGGGCGCATAGGGTATCCCATGTACACAACGAGAGTCCCTTGAATACTTTAAGTATTTTCTCCAAAGGTTTGAGTGAGGTTTTCCTTATAACAAACCCTCAAATTTTCCATCTCAAATAAGCCGATGGACCTTTCATAAGACCAGTTAGGGAGGTAATAGAAATGTAGGACTAACGAGGATATCCCTTGGCCAGGGTACTAAAATTTTTAAGATCATCATAAGCTAGGTAAGTAAGTTAGATTTGGCCGAAACATGTTTGCATAAGACGGCGTCGCAAACCCACTATCTAGTCATAGCCAGTCACATCCGACAAGCATAATGCACAGTTCGTTAAAGCTTCAAAAAGGAAATAGAAATTTACATTGTTCCAACCTTATAGTCGACCTCCCAGGGATGAAATTGGGATGAGATTATACCAAACTAGATTGCTAAAAAGAAAAGGATGAGCAAGGGTCTCTCTAGTATCAATTCCAATATGAGTTAATATTAGACCGTGATAACAAAAAAAGGGCAATAAATACACTTCTTCTCAGAGGTAAATAGTTTTATTCATTTATCACCTGCTCTCCTCTATAACCATAGGGATACATAACGGAGGTAAAAAGCAAATCACATTTTTTTTTTGTTTTCTAAAGAGGACAACACTTAAACAAACAACTCCTCATTGCCATGCTGAGGAAGGTCCAAAATCAGGTCGTAGAAGGAAGAAAACTGCTCCTACAGGCATAACACAGACGTATCTAATAAGACCCCTCACACATCTAGCAAAAGCAAGAAAATACACGCAGATCTTATCTCAAACCAACATAGCACACAATTACCAGGAGAACAAGCAATAATCATGCATTTAATTATAAAAGGAAATAGCTGGGAAAAAGGGAAAAAGAAGCTCATACCTGTTCCTCCTAATTCAACATCACTCCTAGCTCTGAAAGGCATCTACCGCAATGGTAATTAAACCTTTTCCTTCATCATATTTGATTACAGCGTCAAACTCTCGGTGCAAACACTTCAGCTGTAGCTTGTAAGGTGTGATAATTCCAACAGAAACCTTTATGCCTGCCAAATCAGTGACTCGTTGAAACAGCTCATAGAATTGCAAGGTAAAACGTGCTTTATGAATAATCTGATATGAAACAGGTCAGCCTCTATGAGGTTCTCTTCCATGGGTTACATCGTAAAACAAGTAAGGTCTCAGTAGAAAATTTCTGTGATAAATTTCATCAGGTCTGCTGGTAACACCCTCACTGTCCAAGGTCGATTTTGGAGAAACAACTCAGTCAAGATCTGGATCTGAAAAAAAAAATCCTGCTACCTTCATCTCCCAAGACATTTTCTTCAACATTGCAAAGATCTTCTATGCCTGTGGGTGTGATCTGGCACTTACAAAGAAGCATGCACAATTTTATTGCCTTTAAACCAACTACATCCGAGTTTCTTTTTAATTCCTCTATCCTTCATCGATCACCTTCCTGCACCGTCTCTCTCCTTTCACCCCTCGCCATGAGAGCCTACCTACTTAGTGACTCGATGAAGAAGTTCATATAATAGCAAGCAAATCGTGCTTCATGAATATTCTGATAAGAAACAAATCCTCCTCTATGAGATTCTCTTCCATGAGTTGCATCGTAAAACAAGTAAGGTCCTAATAGATAATCTTTGTAATAAATTTCATCAAGTCTCCTGGTAACATTCTTACTGTCACAAATTGATTTGGATAAAAAAAAATAAAAATAAAAACTTGAAGGAGAATCCCAAATTTGAGGATGCATTCAAAACTGAACATGTAACAACATTGTTGGATAGCCTGCTTGTTGGTAGCGCTCAAAGAGGTGTCTACTGTACTGCACACACTTGCTGCCTAGCTAACCATTGTTGCTGTTACTGTCTGTTGCTATGGATCCTTAACAAGAACACACCCCGCAGCATCCAATGAAAGGGCAGGTAACACGCCCACTGCAACAACTTGTAGCTTCATCTATAACCACCATACCAAACCCGTGTGGCCAGCAGGGAAGGCGCCCAACAGTGCTCCACGCTCAGAAAAACCTTCCTCCATGTTTCTAAACGCCCCCCCCCCTTATCCTCTGCTATATGCACGAAAAATACCACTCCAGGCTCCTCCATTGATCGTGCGACCAGAAGAAGAAGGAGGTATCCTGCTGCTATCAAACACTACAAACAGAACTAGCTTCTGAGCTTCAATGCCCATCACAAACCCCAATAAAAGACTCACCCTCAAACCTCACGTGGCAAGAAACATGGCAAGAGCAGGTAAGAAGACAAAAACATAGAAGATTTAGTAATAAAATCCCATTTTGAAATGCAAGCGGCCAACATGGAGGAAAGTACATGGTGGGTGGGTAATAAACATAGTTTCATTAACTCCCAACAACCTTAATTCCAAACAAGGCACAAAAAGGAATACAAACAGAATGTGGCAGGAGGCCATACACTCTTCCACGCACCCCCCACTTTCCAGGAAACAAATAAAATAAGGAAACCTTCAACCCCACGCCAACCATAAGGAGTAAGAACCATAAAGGCAGTCGGTGGGTGAAGGTACACTTCCATATTATGAAATAAGGTATGCGTGGATGCCGGAAGGGCTTAGTGAATTTAAATAAAGCAATTTTTTATCCAGATTCTTATGTCTTTATATATAGAAAAATAGATATTCATATCTCCACGCCAAGTAGTCGAGAAGAAAAAGACCAAACAATCTTGCAAGTCGGTGGATGAAAAAAAAATAACATGGCCTGAAAAGGCTTAATTTATTCCACATAAAATTTTATTGTTTATTTACACAATTAAAGTATAATTGATACTGATTCATTTATTATCTATTCCTATTACGCTTTAAGACTTCGTGACACCTAAACGAGGTTCGAATAATTGTTTAGGAAATAACACGATAGTGACAAAACAAAATAATTTGATCGAGGGGTCGGGCACAAGAGAGATCAATACTATGGTTGAAAAGCTTGCAAGTAATTAATAACTATATTGCTAAAAGAAACTGACACTAACATAAATAATCACTAATCGACAAAATAATTTAAAATATTATTTTTATCATTATTTATTTTTTTGCATGACTTTTATTAAAAACATAAAATTATTAATCATATTACTAGCGATCAAAAGGCAAGCTCGACAAGGCGAAGACACAAACGTTTCAAAGGAAACACAATGGCATTGAACTCCTAGAAGCATGGTCGTCGCAGAAGCAAGGGAGCGACGATGAATGAGCATTACAGGGTGAAGCTTCAAAACAATGCTATTATAGCTGTCCTTTTCTTACCCTCCTTCTACCTTGATTTTCTTTCCTGTGCCTCTCAAGGGATCCTAGAATGAAGTGGGGACACCCACTAAACAGAAGAGATGCATTTCGATCTGGGGTTTCAGTTGCAGTCCTGTTTGGTTGATGGGAGATTTGTGGACACTCTAATAAGGCATGATAAGCAATCCGTTTCCACAATGTGCTAAAATTTGACAAATATCCTAAAAAGAAACATTCCTTTTCCTAAAATTGGTTTTTAATTTCTAATTTTTTGGATTGTGTTTAGTATTTGATTAATAGTTTGTTACTTCTAGACTTTTCCCTTGATTCTGGTCTTCTGGTAGTTGTGGCTATTTTTATTAAAGCAAAAAAATTTCTTCAGCATGAAATGACTTTCCATCTTTCTTGTAATTTAAAGCTCTATAATGCTTTTATGGATGGATTCTTGCAATGCATGGTTGAGGTATTATATGAGACTGTGTGGATGGATTTAGATTCATCTTTGTGGTGTTAAAAATCCCTATGAATGGTAGATGGACTTTGGGTTTATACTGGATTGTATACACCTAAATCTTGTCCTTGTTTATTTTGAATAATACCCATTTCTGGTTCCATATAAATTTGTTATAAAAAAATCCTTTGTGGGTCTCTGTAAGTGGTTGAATACCGAATAAGTGAATATATATTCTTGTTAAGAAGGAATTTTTCAGCTGATAATTTGTTCTAGGTTGATAGAAGATATACCTTTGATCTTGCTATAAATATTTAAACCCTTATGGGTTATACGGTTTGATATTTATTATATTTGGTAGGTTGACTTTCACTCAGTCGACCGTTAACATTTTACTCACCCTTATTTGGGCATTTGAGTATAGTTTTGTTGTTTTGGTGGGCTAAGCCAAGTTGAAGTGCATGTGTTGTATTTGTTAAGAGTATAGAAATTGGCAATTTGTTTGTAATTAGGGATTTGGGTTTCTCAACCTAGTGATCTAACCAATGATGTCAATCATTTCTCTTTTAAGGAACTTTTCAATTTTTTTATACTCTCCCTCTTCAAATATTGGTATTACATTCCTTGTTGTTTATTGTATGGTATAAACCCAAACTGAGAACTTTTGGGTCAATAATTTTTGGTTTAAACACTGTGTATTACGATTATGTTGTTAGGTCTCGAATGGGATGGAAGCTTAGAATGTTAATATTGTTTTAAAAGGATATGATTTATTGACATAACTCTCATTTGATTCTACTCTTTTTAAGAGTAAAATTTGATAATGTTCATGGTCTTTATGGTGTTATGTTGTGGAATGTTGATGTTTCCATGTGCGGTCCATTTAATCAAGTATATACATAATGCCTTGATGGGGCTAAGGTAATGTGTTATACGGTTCATGAAATTTAAGGTATTCATCAACTTGATTAAGGTAACATGAATCTCCTTAATATAGTCAAATTTATTTTGTACTTCTTTTATTGATGAGTGACTTTTCATTACAAATTTAAAATCATTATGATGAAAGGTCATGAATATATTATTTGTTGTTTAAAAAAAGGGAAAAGATAATATGAAATAGTTTGTATATGTATCAAACCTAATGATAGTAATTACATTGTTATAGAAGATCATTTGTTTAAGGATATATATCTTCAGTGTTGTATTATAAGCTTAATCACTGCATAGGTTAGCATAAGTTTAATGACGAAATGTAAGCTAAGGAGAGTTTTCAAACTGTTTATTGGATAACATTTATGATATCAGAAGGTGACTTGACTTTGAAATTTTTTGCCAAGCCTAGATTCATGGTTATGTTCCTCAAGAACAGGAGGGTTATAAATCTAAAGTGTTATGAAAATTAGGTAGATGTGTTTAGAATGCTAGCTTGCTTAATAGACTTAGGTAGTCATGAGGCTTGTCCCTATTCTGGTCTTGGATATGTTCAGTAGCTAGGTTGCTAGGCAATCCTTTTTTGAGAAATTGATTGTCATATTTTCCACTCATCTTTATTAGTTATGAAGTCACTTATTAGATAAGAGATAATGTTTGCGAGTGTTAACATCATATTTTCAGACATGTAACCTATATGATTACATGATGGAACTCTCTTCTTACTCTAGTTGTTTTTTTCTAACTTATTAGGCATATGGCACTTCCGGAATAATTGTTGAACTATTTTTATTTGGTGACTAAGATTGTGAATGGTATATATCTTTCGACTCCTCCTTGAGAATGTTGATCAATGGGTTGAACATTAGATTTCAATCACGTAATCCATTGGATTACATGATTGAAATCCTAATACTCTCAATTCTTATTTACTAGTCTTATAAATTCCATAGTCTTACATATTTAGTTGTCAAAATTTAGTTGTTTTGGTTATATTGATTCATAACTTTAACATATGGCTCCCTTCTTAGTTAGTATGGTGAACATTTTCTCTTGTTTTCAGAAGTTGGTTAGAGGATAGAGCTTCAATCCTTTTCTTGAAATAAAATGTTTCCTTTTGTGATATTGTTAGATAGTAGCTTATTGTTATTATTTGTAGTATTATCATGCACAGTTCTTGCGAACTGATTCAAGTTAATACTTGTGCAAGTAGATTTTGCGTGTAGAAAAAGGAAATACTTGTAGAAAATTGCATTAGTTTTGGTTTCAAAGTTCTTTTGTACGAATGCTTTTATGTTGTATAAACTTTGGTATGGATCCCATGGAAACTTTAGAAGAAGGGATAGTGCCTTAGTATAATGTATTGTGAAGTTTTTTTGTCGTAATTATTCAAACCTTGGATTGTTTTTCTATGATTGAAAATATTTTTAAAAAAAGATTACCATATTGTTATGAGTGATTTTAATGTACTCTAGAGATTCTAAGAATTGTATAGCGTAGCTTGACCAATGTTCTTACTCTCTTGTTCCCTAGTCATAGTTCCATACAATTGTTTTGTCCCTTTGGGTTGTGCGTTGTGTTGGAAAGAATTGATGTAACCATGTATAGTTTTCACAAGAGAGTAATGGTAAACTTTGTTCTTGAGATAAAATGTTGTGTTGTAAACACTTCTAGGACTTAGTAACAATGCAATTCTAAGCATAATGAATGGTTGGATGATATTTATAAAGGTATATATATATATATATATATATATGTAGTTGTGATCTACTTGATAACATTTGAGTCCTTAAGTGATCAAAGAGGAAACTATATTTTGTAATAAAAATATTTATTCCTTGATACCCCTAGCTAAACTAATGAACATTATCCTTGTATGGTGAATTCTTAAATGATCTTAAGGTGAAATCAATGATTAAATTATGGAAGAGAGTATTTTCATAATAAATAGAAGGAGACTGATTAGCAACCATACAATCTATCTCACCCCTTTTGAAAAATGTAATTTGTATTTATGCCAATCCCATCAAGTGAAGTCTAAGTGAAAAGTTTAATCATTCTGGATAGATTCTTAGCCCATTGTAATGCCCACATTTTACACACCCAAATACAACAGTAATAATTCAATGATAGTTTTTTTTTTTTTACTTACATTACTCACTACACATCACCACAAGGTTACAAGTAAAGGAACTCAACAATGCATGTGACACTTACACAAGTAATCGACTCACATAGACACATGACAACACCATATATATGTCGATGCCACACTTTCCCCAATGAATGATGCAAACAATAACACCATCCACAAGTAAAGGGACTCAAGTAATGATAAACCCACAACACATCATTACCATGATTACATCTTCGTTACGATAATATTCATTCCAATAACCTTATTATGTAAGAATAATCTTCTCCATTTTCAAACTATAGATTCATAAGATCATTCCACATTCAAATTACAGTTCAACCATTTAAGTTTGCTCTTTATCACTTATATGACAATCTCCATAACTTACATAATTATTTTCCATATTTTGAATTGCATATAAAGATCCTAATTATTTCACTCTTATGCTAAAGGTTTGTTTCTAAAAATATGTTTAGTTTACATTTAATTTTACCCACATTATGCAAGGGGACCAACAATAAGTTGTCAAGGGAGAAATAATACGATTCAAAGGAGGTTAAGGTTCAAGTTTCCCTTTCCTATAAACTTCCTTCCATTAGAAGCACATTTGTTCTCGTACTATGGTTGTTTTAGTTCCAAATTTAGTTTGATTCAATTAAGCATTTACATGACATAATTTTATTTTATTTTATTTTTAGTGCAATCTATATTGGCTCAAACTCCTAGTCCCACCAAGAACAAATTTTAACCATTCTTAACAAAAATTTAATGCTTAAATCAACCATAAGGACTTAAACTGAAAAATTTGTTCCTAAACCATTATCACATATACTCTTGTTTCTCATTTTTTTTACATTATTTTTTAGGTCTCTTTTTGGAGCCACTTTTTAACATAAAGAGTTACGAAAGTATTTTTATAACATGTTGAAGATGGGTTCACGACAATGTCGTTAAACACAATGAGTATGATGGTAAACTCAAACTAGGGGTTCTATTTACCTAAACCAGGAGGTTCCATCAAGAGAAAAGTTTAACTTCACTCTACGGTTTCAATTTCTTCTATTCGAAGAAGGATGATGGTAAAACTCAAGCTACATTCCATCAAGAGAAAAGTTTAACTTCACTCTACGGTTTCAATTTCTTCTATTCGAAGAAGGATCACACATGAAGACATATTATGCACAAAACTTATACTAAGGTTGAGTGTTTTGATTAAATCTCTTTGTTACATTTACAAGGTGAGAATGCAACAAAATAATTAATTAATCATATATTAAACACTAAAAAAATACTACAAGTTATTAATTTCAAATTCATTTACCATATATATCAAAACATTTTACCATACATAACTATGAATCAAATCGAACCAATGATTAAATGCACATTTCCTAAGATATCCCTAAAACTAGCATCTCATACATATTAGCAAATTTCAAATATGAATTTTATATAACTTCAAACTACATTATACATATATTCATTTTACAATGACCTATTTAATTTACATTACTAAATAATGAATTACACATTGCCTTTTTGCCATCTTTCTTGCATCCTGTAAAACCATGTGAGCATGAAATAAGTGTTAAATCGGTGGCATGGAATCCACCCTAATTTAACATAATTAATGTCTTTAGTTCACCATTTATATATACATGTGTCAAAAAGTTTCCATGGTGATTTGGTGACCTGACAGGGATCCTACAAAAAAAATTTTACGTTTTCCTCCTAGTTGCAAAAATGTTCAATTTAGACTCAGAGGCTAGGAAACCACTTTCAAACATTGTCTTCTAGTGAGCAAAAAAACCATGGTTAAATTTCAGTCTGTCCAATTATATACCAAGCTTCCATAGGAACTAATAGAATTCAGAATTGGAAAACGGTTTACAATTGACAACTAGTTTTCTGAGGCCATTGGTCATAATTTGATAGATGAATGCACAACAATAAAATTTTCTATGAGTTCCATCATATATGAAGAATTCATTAGAGTCATCAGAACTAAAAACTAGAACACGATTTTCAAATGATGACATGATTTCTTAAGCCACTAGTCCTAATTCGTCCAGTTTAACCGAATGAAACTATGACCCAAGGCCTACAAAATGGATTTTGCAAACTATACAACAAAGTGTTTTTCCCTATACTTAAGGTTCCATGCAATTTTATAGTAAAAATACTAGAGGTTTGCGAAGATGTATAATAATTTTGCTATCTAGGTTTCAAGAGGCGGTTCAAAATGAAAGCCAACATTTTAGATTTAGCAGCTTACTACCACTACAAAACAGTGTAATAGGGCTCCTATAAGGGCATAAAAAAGGTCACAATGTTCATTCAGGGTTGATCTAAATATTGAAGTGACACATCTTATAACAAGGTACACGAAGAAAGATAAAACTCCCCTTTACGGAATTACGAAGGTTACTTTGCGAGTCTCCAGAAGTCATGATTTAACTATTTAAACTAGGACATCGTCAACATATTGTTATCTCTTGAAAGTGCACCATGTAGAGAGATGGTTGCAGGTGTTCTAAGCTTGTAAAATTGATCTCTCTCTCTCTCTCTTGTAGATACAATGGAAATAACTCAGGTCTATGTGTATACTTTTTTTGAGGTGAGTATCTGGTATCAAGGCCGGTTCCTTATTGAGGTATCCTAAACTGATTTCTAGAGTTTAAGGGTAAAAGATGACTGTAAAATAATTAAAACTAAGGTGATACACCAAATTTGTATGAGGGATTTGACTAAGTATATGTAAAATTGATATGTAAAAGGATTCTTGATGCACGAACCAACAATTTTCTACAGAATGTTAAGGGAAAAACACTTCGAGGTATTGAGGGAAAGTATCACAACAATACTGCTAAGCTAAACATGCACATTAATATCATACAGAAATTACTGAATTTTGCAACAGGGTAAGATGATTAATCAGGGAATTTTCATTCACAAGATTATTTGAAACATACACAAGACTGAAAATAATTTGGAAAGGAAAAAAATACTTCACATTCTGAGGGAAAAACTGATAGAAATTGCTTCAGTACTCCTATATTCAAAAAGTCCTTCTTGTACTCGCCCATGCATCCTATTTTTATCCTTTATTTAATAATAGATAAAGGAATAAAAATAGAACATGTAATTACAAATAGGCATTTATAGCCTTAATTACATTACAGTCAAAATGAAGTTGACTTTTCTATTTTGAAGAAAATAAAGGTGAATAATTTTCTAATAATAAGCTTTCTTGCTAGACAAGTCTCTTTCCTTGTGCATGTGAATTCATCTTTTTGTCTGTTCTTTGTGCTTGTGAAGGCATGCAAAAATAACTCCCTGTTTGTGAGTAAAATAATTACAATACTTGCAATATTTGCAAAAATTACCATCTACACATCCATTTGATGGGGACCACCTCAATGCTCAGATTCTAATGTTGACATTCCTTTTTAAGTGATCACATTCATGACATACTATAGATCATCTTCAACTCTCTTGACCGTGGGGACCATCTTTGCACTTGATCACTGATCTCTATTTGGTTTGGCCACCTTTGTGGACTTAGCACATTATTGAATTTTAAATGTATATGGGGGCACTTTTGTGAAAGACCACCTTTGTCATACTCGGCCAACTTGGTAACACATGCTATAATATATATATGTCACCTTCGTTTAAACATGACCATGTAATACTTGTTGGTTTTTGCATTTCGATAGCACTTGACTATAGTTTATAACCCTTACCTTTTGGGTGATCATCGATGAACAAAATTCAGTCGACACTTTACATTTTTTGAAGTTGAACTATAGTTGATCCTTTGACATTCCGAATGCAATGATTTTTTGTTTATCATGGGGCTCTCCCCCTCATGATGATGACTCACCCCTTCAAGAGTTGGTCAGTGACATGGCTGACTCAGGTAGAGTTCACTTTGATATTGGTGATCATTTTGTAATCGTTGATCTTTGTACTTTGATATCTGAGGCTGTCGATCTTGAAACTGTAGTTAAGGTTTTGACCTGCATTGAATGTTTTTGGTGGCATCTTACCAAGGTAGTTTTCTTCGAATGTGGGGATTGATCCTCGAGCGTTGATCTGATGTCCTTTTGCTTTGTGGCTTTTGATCTTTAACCGTGGTCGAGTTTGAACTAACCCAATGCTTGGGCTCAAGCTGTAAAGGTCAATCAATTTCAGATAATCACTTCATTTGGATCTTTGGTCTACAGGAAAAGCCTTGGAAAATTTTTTTTGATGCCATTATTGGTAACTTGAAGCTCGACTCCCATTGCAGATTGGTTCTCTAGATCTTCTCTTTCACCTATATTTTCTTGTCGTTCGATCTATTTGATTTTTATGATGAGGTGTTGTGATATTTCCTATGGGTTTGAGCTTGGATTTGTTCAAAATATCTTTGTGTCTTGTGAATTCCTGTGAGGATTCTTTGGACACCATTCTTTGCACTCGAGATCTATAGATTTTAGTAACTGTTCCTCTATCTGATAAGGGAAGGTAAGTCCCGATATCCTTGGGAATCATTATTGATTCATCATTTCCACTTGGTTCTTTGAGAAATACTGATGATCTATTATTTCTTTGCATTTTCTGTTTGATTTCATGGCTCGACCTTGCTTTTTCAAGTTGAACCTTGTTCTGAGATTTGATCTTCTTTCTCGGAACTTGATGATTTCTTGAGGGTTTACTCAACTTCAAATACAAGTAAGTACATGTTGTTATTCTAATTTTGATTGCTTCCCATTAATGGGTCTTCATTTATTGGCCAGGATCTTTGTTTTCTGAGATGTGGGTACTTGTAGATCTGAGTTTTGAGGAATTCTTCAACTCTATGTAGATAACATCTATAAAAGTTTTGAAATATTGGTTTTCATCATGCACTATAATTGCATTTTGGTTTTCTTTACATTTTCACACTTCGGCCATCGATAAAATGATCATGAAAAGAATTTGTGATATTGTGTTTACTGTTATGTAGCTCTGAATAACTTTGTATGATGCCATTTTTTCTTCATGGATCCATTTGGGTATTGAAAGTTTTGAGAAACTTATGGTTTTGTGGTTTTCTGATCATCTTCAGAACCTTGAGCTTGATTTGAGAGCCATTTGTGTGCAACATTTACTTTATATTCTCCTTCATTACAGATTCGAGGCTGAGGTGTTTATCACTTCTGTAGCTTTCATTATTTTGGGTAATAGTATTATAAGCTAAAAACTTCTCCTTTATTGTAGGTGAGTCTATTATTGACCTTTGTCTAAGTTTTCCCAAGATTTGTATCCTCGTTGTTTTTACCATTTGATTCTCGAGACACTGATAATAAGATTCCTTCTATATGGTCTATAAATTGGGTTGCATCTCTTCTAACCTATAGTTGCATACTTTTTGAACTCTAAGGTTATTCCGTAACTTTGCATTTACAAATTAACTAGATCTGTGAAAATTTTGAGCTCCTTCTTGTCCCTTTAGGGAATGATCTTGTACCATTTTTTTGTTATGTTCTTCATTCTCTGTGACATGATACCGTCATTCCTTCAAGATCTCTGAAACTCTACATTTGGTGGCTTTTCCTGACTAATTTTACTTTTGTTCTATCGAGAAAATTTTGAGCTCAACCTACATATTTTTAAAATGACTTATGAAAACTCTGAGGTTGATTCCGTTTTCTTATTGATTTTACAACCTGGATTTCTTAGGTTGCTCAGACATTTAATTTTATGCCACTTGGATGCTTCTGTACTACATTTTGACACACTTGGTGTTTTGATACTCCATTCACTTGTGTATTAAAACATGAAGCACTTGCTTTAATTAAATAAAAGCCTATAGCTGAAATCCAATTAGAAACTTGAATGCTTATCAGTTGTTCAATTGTAAATAATTAAGATTCATAGTATGCTTTCTTGAAGTTGTTATCTGTATTGCATATGTCATTTGGTGTTGTTACAACTTGATTTATGGTGTTTTGTTTTCACTTATGTACCTTCAGTTTATTGTTGAGCACTGTATGATTCATCCGTACCTGAAATTTTCCTTGCATAAATGGTTGTACTTATTTGATCCTTACTTTGTCAAAAAGGATTGTGCTTTGATCTGAATCTATACCTATGTTAAAATATTCCCAGAATGCTTCTTTTTCACTTTGTTGGAATAGTTGTAATCTTGTTTCTTTCCACTTAGATTCTTTATTTCCTTGATAGTAGATTTTCTGGCATGTTGGAAAATTTGAAATATTGATTATTCATGGCGAAGCCCCAGAATTTTTTTTCAAGAATTCTCTCTTCGTTCCCTTTTCAACTGTAGTAATTGTATTTTCTGATTCAAAATACAGAATTAACACTTTTCTGTTGAAGCTGATTTGGTAGTTGGAAACTGCCATAATAGGACTCATTGATCTTTGATCATGGCATGCTGTTTCTAGTGATAACTTACTTGATTTACATTCTTCTTGGCTAAATCATATACCTACACTTAAGAAAAACATGTTGAAAAGCTGTAAATTTAGGCATTTTACATGGTGAAGCTCTCTGTCCATGGTTTTCTTAGAATCTTCTTTTTCATCCTGTTTCAGTGAGTAACCCTTTCTTTGCAAGTTAACTTCATCTTCTTGTAAACTATATCTCCTAACGTATATCTCTATTGTTAAGAGACTCTTATGCACAAATTAGGATACTATAGGAACATGTACTTATATTTTCCAGTGTCTCTTCTACGGCTGTAACTTCTTCCATTTATAGGAAATTTTTTAAAACTTGAGTTGCATTCTTCCTTTATTCCAGCATGAATTAGATGTTTTATGCCATATGAAAAAAGTCATGGAAATCTGTAGATGTCTAAAATTATAGAAGAAAGACCCAAAAGGATTTGATGGGTTCACTCTTAGCTGCAACTTTCTATTTCATGCATGTGTATATCTTATTTCAGTAGTTGTACTCAACTTTTTAGTTACATCCCATGAATTTTGTGGGAATTTTTTTTAAATTCCTTATGAATAAAACATTGAATTCTGAAAATGAGTTGTATATTTCTTTCTACATTTCAGCTTTCGGTATGGATTGTATGATAAAATAAACAACTCAGTAATATAATTGAATTTCTTAAACATGAAGGAAAGACCATTAAAGAAAACATGTAACATCCAGTAATGAACTCTGATTTCTGCAATCTGTATTTATGTTTTTTGTTGAAAAACTTAGCAATTCACCTATTCTGCAACTGAATGTCTTCTTCAAGGAAAAACAATTGTCCTTTGGGGCCTTGTGTTCTTTTGCTGAAGATAATCATCAATTTGTAGACTATGTGATTTATTATGCTTTGTAACAACACACATAGTTGCATATTTCATGTAATCATGAATTAATTCAACAATAACCATATTATATGAAAGAAACTACCCTATCTTAGGTATACATTACCACTGCTATCCATTGTAACGAAGTTTCGAGTAGCCCAATTTTTCACAAGTGCAAAAATTGTCAACATTTCTTTCTATCCTACCGGGAAAGCTGCTTGCTAGCTTATAGATTAGTGCCTTGCTCTTGTCCATTGAGCATGGAGTCCAAACATAAAACTAAAATCTACCTTTTTTGAAGGTTCAACCCTTCCAAAATGAAACTGAAACTAGGAAAGGATCTGGTAAACCAGATCACGTACACAAATGCACTTACTGAATTGAAAAACATTGTAATGTGCAAGAACTGAACTTATTGAAGGGAAATCCTACTCTAAATAGACACTGTAGGATTTTTAATAACAGTGTTTGAGAAACATACCATTCACAGTAATGGGAAGTTCCTCTCCATCCAGTCTCAAGAGTTGAAAAGAATTGTGTTCTTTACAAGACGAAATCATGTAAGGACCACTCGAGATTATATCAAACTTTGTGTGTCTTCCTGATTTTGCACAATAAACATCCCACTTTAACACAACATCTCCTTCATTGAAGATTCGAAATTTTTCTTTCTTGTCAAAAGTCTTCTTCATCTATGTATAATTATTTTCCATATTCAAATAAGCTTGATCTCTTAGCTCTTGTAATTCCATTAACTCTGCATAACAAACCTGCAATTGTTCATTTGTCAAGCAGCTCCATTTGGTGTAGCAAATTGAATGCAGGTAACTCAACTAAAATATGAATTCTTGCTTCTTTTTTGTACACAAGTTTGTATGGTGAATTACCAACTGATCTTTTAGGAGTCACTCTATTAGCCCAAAGTGTTGAATTCAACATCAGATGCCAAGCTCTTTGATTATCTTTGAGTGTTCTTCTGATGATCCTTAAAAGGTTCTTGTTAGTGCTTTCACCCAAGCCATTACCTTGTGGGTAATAATTAGATGAATAACTTAAGTAAATTCCATGCTTGAAAACCCAATCTATTATCTTTGCACCAAGAAACGCTAAAGCGTTATCTGATATGATAGTTGTTGGGACACAAAATATGCAAACTATACCTTCATAAAAGGATAATATCAAAGTTTCATTAGCATCTTTAAAAGTTGTTGCTTCATTCCATCATGTAAAATAATATATAGCAGTTAAGATTACTTGTGTCCTTGTGACAAAGGCAGGTTTATCATGCTAATAAAGTGAAGACCCCACTGCATAAAAGGTTGATCAATTGAAATAGGTTGTAAAGGAAGCGAGGCTAAACATTCTTTTCCAATAGTAGCCAGCTTTCATGATTTTTACGGCTATGGTACGTGATGAGAAGTGGCCTCTTATAGGTCCTTCATGGAATTCTAATAGTAATTTCTGAATTTTATCATAGTCAACACATCGCAACAAGATTCCATTTATATCTCTTTTGAAGAACACACTATCAACAAAGATATAGGGGACAGTCTGAAATCTTAAATATCTTCGTTTTATACTTGTCCATAACTTCTAGATAGGTGCCATACTGTAAATAGTTAACCAAATCAGTCATCCATTTTGATTCTTGATTTTCTTGAGCAAGTTCAGGTTGCTGATTTTCTAGTTAGACCATGATGTTTGATTGCTGATAAGCAATTTCAGCATACTATTTTGAATCTTTGGGTTATGCAACTTACTATTTTTCTATATCAGCAATTAGGTGTTCACACAAACCTTTTCCTTAAATTGTCTTAGCACCCCGGGTATCAACATCATATTCCATATTTTTCGTTATCCAGCCTGCTCTTTTCTCATTCAATTATTTATTTAACAATAAAGCTTTCACACTTGGATGAGAAAAAAGAACATGTATTTTATTTTTTGAAAGCATATACTTAAAATTCTTTAGTCCCTTGACTACTGAAAGTACTTGTTTCTCAAGAAATGTGTACCTTGTTTCATAATCTTGCAAGCTTTGTCCAAAGAAAGAAATTGTTTATTCAATATTTTCATCATTAACCTAAGTTAATATAGTTGAGATTGTTTCACTTCTTGCAAATGCATACATTGTAAAATCTTTATCAAAATTTGGATTTGCAAGAGTAGGAGTTTGAGAGACGGCTATTTTGATTTCTTCAAACCCTTCTCTCCCTTCGCTAGTCCAAGAGAAAGTTTTCTCTTTTTTTAACATAGCTGTCAATGGTTTAACCAATGCTGCAAAATATGGAACAAATCTTCTAACAAAGTTGATTTTTCCAAGAAAACTCTGTAATGCCTTCTTATGATGAGGCAATGATAGTTGTGATATGGCTTCAATTCTAAAAGGATCAATTGATAATCCTTGTTTAGAAACAATATGACCAAGTAGTTTACCTTGATGTACTGAAAAGATAGACTTTTGGGATTCAAAGATATTCCAAATTGCCTACATAACTAAAATTTTTGTCTTAGATGTATCAGATGTTCATCAGAATCTTGTAAAAATATAGTAACATCATCTAAATAAATAAGGATGCATTTATTTAACAAGTTGCGAAAAGCCATGTCCATTGCACATTGAACAATTACACCAGCATTTAAAAGGTCAAAAGACATTCTTTTGTAAGTATAAGTACCCCACTTGGTGGTAAAAGCTATTTTGTACCTATCTTCTTCTCGAACTAAAATCTGATGTATCTTTTATAACCATCTAGAAGAAGTAGTCTATCTGAACCATAAAATATTCTCAAAAGTTGATCCATATTTGGAAGTGGGTGGTGATCTTTTAATGAAGCTTTATTAAGATCTCTGAAATCCACACATAATCTGATTTCTCCATTCTCCTTCCTAACAAGAACAATATTTGATACCCAACTTGAATGCTTAATTGGAAAGATAATACCTAATTTAATAAACTTGGATAATTATTTCCTCATTAGAGGCTCTATTTTGGGATTTACAAGCCTCTATTTTTGCCTAATTGGTTTAGAATTTGGTTATAATTCAATAGTATGTTGTGCTAAAATGGGATCAAACCCTTTCAGATCTTGGTATCTCCAAGTGAAAACATCTTTAAATTCTTTGCAAAGATCAATAAATGACTGCTTTTCAGCTAAGGAACATACCTTTTCGAGAAACAAATTTTTTCCTTCATCAACTGAGACCTCTTCATAATTATCAGCATGTGTTGACATCTTCATTTTGTCTTTCCTTAACTGATCATCAGTGCTGAAAATGTCTTCTAACATGACTAGACCTCGAGGAAACTTATTTGTTCTTAATTGAACAATCTGATCACCGTATAAATGTTGTAATTTATCCTAGTTTACTGCAAAAAACTCAGCTTCTTGCTGCAAAAACCTGTAGATTTGATCATCACTTTCAAAAACCTACCAATTCAAGTCATTATCAGGTATAGAAGGCCTGACAATTAGCTTAATATGAGGCTGAATTTTTTTGTTCTCTATCTGTTCCAGTACTTCAAAACTAGCACCAACTACTGCAAGTCTGTCTGCATGCTTATTTTCAGTTCTAGGAATGGACTGAATATTAATAGCATTAAAATATTCCATTAAGTCTGAAACTCTATGTCTATAAGACTTCATTAATGGATTCTTACAAACATTAAAATTCTTTACTTGATTGATAACCAACTCAGAATCACCAAAGATTTGTAATGTGTTGATACCTCTCTTTCTGGCCCAAAGAAAGCCATGAATTAATGCTTCGTATTCAACTACATTATAAGTGCACAGAAATTGGAGACTCAAATTTGAGAAATACCTTTCATTTACTGGGGAAGTGAGCATCAAACCTACTCCATGTCCTTTCTTGTTCTTAGCTCCATCAAAATGAAGCTTCCAAATCCCTTCTGCTGAATTTTTTGTTTTGGACAACAAGGGAAGTGGTGTATTTTCTTCATGCATACAATACACACCAAACAAATGTTCTTCAACTTCCTTAAAAGGATCATGAGCATGTTCTTCAACTATCTTTTCATCCATAAACATGTTAGAAATACCATCAAATGCTGAAACCTGAGCTACGTCATCAAAATCAGATTGATCTAAGGCTGAATAATTAGCCATTGCATTTGAAGAGTGAGGCTCAATGTGAAATCTGGCCAATGGCTTTGAATTGATAGTAACTTTGGTGCCGTAATGAGTAGTGAAAAATAAGGACCAATATGAAGAGAGATAACCTCCTATCTTTGCTGTGAAATCTCTAGATAAGCATAATGCAAAGTAAGGAGGTAAATCTAAAATAGTGACGTCTTACAGAATACAAACATTTGGGAAAGCATGCAATGTTACCTCTAAATTCCTAATTACACCAACTATATTAGTTGCAGTTCCATCAAGCTGTAAGACACTCTTTTCTGTAGGCTCATACTATAGACCCAATTTTTCTACAATTGCTTTTGGCATAACTGTGCTACTTGCACCACTGTCCACCATACAGTTATGAACAAGATGTTCTCCAATAATCAATGATAGATAAAATGGTGGTGGCTTCTTGATGTCATGAGAATTTAAGACTTTCTGAACCATCCATTTAACTTCTTTGATGTGATCTTGTTCCATTGTTTTGAGGACCATGTCTTGCCTTCTGGACTTCCTTTTCTATTGTTTTAGAAGAAATCTGCAACTTAGCTAGTTCATGAGAAAGTAAATCTTGTTGTCCTGGAATACTTAGAGCATCCCACATTGAGATGTTAAAATTATGCTTTTTCATTACATCAACAATGTTAAAAGAAGTAAAAATTTTAGAGACAGATTCAACTATTTTAGCATAGGCCTTAGCAAAAACTGATTCTGCTTCAGCTGTCTTTGATATCTGAGGTATAAAAAATCTTCTTGGGTCAGGTTGTAGTTATTTTTCTATCCTTCATCAGCTGAAACACTTGTTATTTTTTGAGGAACAACAGGACTATTAGCTATTTTTTACAGCTGTAGATGTTGTCTTATCATTAACAGTGGGTAGAACAGTCATATTTTGTTGTGTTTGACTTTCAATAACTTTTCCTTGAGCCCTAGTAGTGACTAAAATGAAATCATCCTCATTGAAACTGACTAAATTTTGTTCAAGTTCTTTCTAAACCTGAGTATCTTGCTTCTCACTCTCCATTTGAGGCATGGATAATGTCTCAGATTGAGGTTGTGCAACAAGACTTATGTTCAAAAAAACATTTGGGAAACTTGTAGCTGAATGAGGTTGATTACAAGGTTGACACCACTCTTTTGTAGCCATATTAACTAGAACTAAAGTGTTAGATGAACTAGGAGCCTTTGGGTCAAATTGCCTTTGCTGATAAGGCTGCCTATAATTTTGATTATGTTGGTAAGGCTGCCTATTTTGTTGATTTAGCTGATTTTGCTGATAAGGAGCCTGATAAGGTCTACTAGGTAATGCAAGCCTATTCTCAATTGAAGTCAGCTTATTCCCCATAGTCTGCAAATATTTAAATACATCATCTGATGGGGTGGAAACAATAGGTTCTATAATTGTGATAGGTTGAGGAATAGGTGCTAAATCTACCAAAAAAGGCATTGAAGGCCTTGGTGCTAATTTTCCAGCTTGAATAAGACTATTTTCAGCTCGGATGGTGATATCATAGGCTACTGGGAGCGTCTCTCCTCCCATAGACTGAATCATAGTTGAAATATCATTGTTTAATGCCCTAAGATAATAAAGAAAAGCGTGATTAGCTTGAGGCTTGACACTTGCTGGAATTATTTCCCAAGTTCTGGAAAAATGGATGTTGAAACTTGACATAAATTCATTGGGAGCCTTTTAATGGTAGACAGTTTTTCTATAAGAGATAAATTATTTGAATTATCTTGAAATTGTTTCAGCAATTTATCACCTAAGTCATCCCAAGTTCTTATGCATCCAATCTCTAGATTTCTATACCATTGCAAGGCTTGTCCTTTAAGAGATGCAGCTAAAAGTCTCAAAGCTACATCCTCATGAGTAATATTATGAACTGCACATAAGGCTATGACATCTTTAATGTGCTTTGTAGGTGTCACCTGATTTTCACCAGTGAATGATGAAAAAAAATTCATGGCAGCATTAGGGATGTCATGGTAAACTAGGATTACTAATGGGCTGCCATTAGTAAAGGTCACAAAATTCCTTGGTGGTTGAATAGCCATTTGAAAAACTGGGATTTGAACAAAAATATTGACACATGGTGAAGGAATATTAGGAGGAGGGTTATCAAAACTAGGCCTATTATAAGGTAAAGTATTACTAACTCTTCTCCTTCTTGTAAAATTCAAAGGTAAAGAAACAAAATCAGGAGGAATTCCTCTTACCGATGATCTTGTAGTCACTTTAGGCATGGAACATGCTGCAATACTAGTCTGAAATCAGCTTTACGGAGTCACCAAAAGATCTTTAAATATTTTTTAAAAATAAATTGCTACAGCTTGCTCCCGAAAGTAACTTTAAATCTATTGTAAATTTGTTGTAGATCTATTGTGGATAGTCGTAACTTGCATGTAGATCTGATTCGTTGTCCCACCGGGCATGCCAAAAATTGTTATCTCTCAAAAGTGCACCCTGTAGAGAGATGGCTGCAGCTATTCTAAGCTTGCAAAATTGATCTCTCTCTTTCATAGATACAATGGAAACACCTCAGGTCTGTGGGTATACCTATTTTGAGGTGAGTCTCTGGTATCAAGGCTAGTTCCTTATTGATGTATCCTAAACTGATTTCTGGGGTTTAAGGGTAAAATATGACTGTAAAATAATTAAAACTAAGGTGATACACCAAATTTGTATGAGGGCTTTGACTGAGTATATGCACAATTGATATGTGAAAGGATTCTTGATGCACGAACCAATAATTTTCTATAGAATGTTAAGGGAAAACACTTCGAGGTATTGAGGGAAAGTATCACAACAATACTGCTAAGCTAAACATGCACATTAATATCATGCAGAAATTACTAAATTTTACAACAAGGTAAGATGATTAATCAGGGAATTTTCATTCACAAGATTAATTGAAACATACACAAGACTATAAATAATTTGGAAAGGTGAAAAATACTTCACATTCAGAGGGAAAAACTGACAGAAATTGCTTTAGTACTCCTATATCCAAAAATTCCTCCTTGTGCTTTGCCAAAGCACACAATATATAGCAAAATATTTTCCCCACCCTTCCTAAAAATAGACTAAGGCTTGTACTCACCCATGCATCCTATTTTTATCCTTTATTTAATAATAGATAAAGGAATAAAAATAGAACATGGAATTACAAATAGGCATTAATAGCCTTAATTACATTACAGTCAAACTGAAGTTGACTGTTCTATTTTTAAGAAAATAAAGGTGAATAATTTGCTAATAATAAGCTTGCTTGTTGGAAAAGTCTCTTTCCTTGTGCATGTGAATTCATATTTTTTTCTGTTCTGTCCTCTTGTGAAGGCATGCAAAAATTAACTCCCTATTTGTGAGAAAAATAATTACAATACTTGCAATATTTGCAAAAATAACCATCCACACATCCATTTGATGGGGACCACCTCCATGCTCAGATTCTGATGTTGACATTCCTTATCTAAGTGGTCACATTGGTGACATACTGCAGATCATCTTCAACTCTCTTGACCGTGGGGACCACCTTTGCACTTGATCACTGATCTCCATTTGGTTTGGCCACCTTTGTGGACTTAGCACATTATTGAATTTTAAATGTATATGAGGGCACTTTTGAAAAGGCCACCTTTTCATACTCGGTTGGTAACACATGATATAATATATATTTGTCACCTTTGATTAAACACGACCATGTAATACTTGTTGGCTTTTGCATTTGGATAACACTTGACTATAGTTTATAACCCTTACCTTTTGGGTGATCATCGGTGAACATGATTCGGTCGGCACTTTACATTATTTGAAGTTGGACTATAGTTGATCCTTTTGACATTCTGAATGCAATGATTTTGTTTTAATCATGGGGCTGGCCCCCTCGTGACGATGACTCACCCCTTCAAGAGTTGGTCAGTGACATGGCTGACTCAGGTAGAGTTCACTTTGATATTGGTGATCATTTTGTAATCGTTGATCTTTGTACTTTGATATCTTAGGCCATCGATCTTGAAACTTAGTTCGGGTATTGGCCTGCATTGAATGTTGTCCATGGCATCTTAGCTAGGTAGTTTGCTTTGAACTTGAGGATCGATCCTTGAGCGTTGATTTGATGTCCTTTTGCTTTGCAGCCATTGATCTTTGACCATGGTTGAGTTCTAACTAACCCAATGCTTGGGCTCAGGCTGTAAAGGTCAATCGGTTTCCAATAATCACTTCATTTGGATCTTTGGTCTATGGGCAAAGCCGTGGAATTTTTTTTTCGTCGCCATTGTTGGTAACTTAAAGCTCGACTCCCATTGCTAATTTTTTCTCTGGGTCTTCTCTTGCACCTGTATTTTCTCATTGTTTTCTCTATTTGAGTTATCTGAGGAGGTGCTATGATCTTTCCTGTGGGTTCAAGCTCATATTTGTACAAAATATCTCTATGTCTTCTGAAGTCCTATGAGGATTCTTAGCAGACACCATTCTTTGTAGATTTCTGTAACCGTTCCTCTATCTGATGAGGGAAGGTAAGTCCCGA
This sequence comes from Taxus chinensis, assembly GCA_019776745.2. NCBI lineage: Eukaryota > Viridiplantae > Streptophyta > Pinopsida > Cupressales > Taxaceae > Taxus > Taxus chinensis. The sequence goes on along the minus strand of CM034147.1, from coordinate 229,384,941 downwards.
CCTCCTTGGGTATCACTGTTGATTCATCGTTGCCATTTTGTCTTTCAAAAATACCGATAATCCTTTCTTTATTTGCATTTTCTGTGGTTTCGTGGCTCAAACTTGGTAATTTTGAGTTGAAACTCGTTTTGAGCTTCCACTTCTTTCTTTGAATTCAATGACTTCTTGAGGGTTTTGATAAAGCCAATTTAGTCAATAAGTACTTTTTCTTACTCCATTTCATTGCTACACATTAATGGGTCTTCATTTATTGGCCAGGATCTATGCTTTCTGAGACATGGGTACTCGTAGATCTGAGTTTTGAGAAATTCTTCAACTCTGTGTAGATAACATCTGTAAAAGTTTTGAAATATTGGTTTTCATCATGCACTATAATTACATTTTGGTTTTCTTTGTATTTTCACACTTCGGCCATTAATAAAATGAGCTTGAAAAGACTCCATGATATCATGTTTTCTGCTATGTAGCTCTGAATAACTTTTATGAGATTTTTTCTTCATTACTCCATTTGGGCATTGAAAGTTTTGAGAAACTTATGGTTTTGTGATTTTCTGATCATCTTCAAATCCTGGAGCTTGATTTGGGAGCCATTTGTGTGCAACATTTACTTTTTATTCTCCTTCATTAAAAATTCGAGTCTGAGGTGTTTGTCACTTCTGTAGCTTTCATTGTTATGGGTAGTAGTATTCTAAGCTCAAAAATTCTCATTTATTGTTGGCCAGTCTGTTATTGACCTCTATCTGTTTTAAAGATCTGTATCCTCATTGTTTTTGCCATTTGATTCTCGAGACACTGATAATAAGATTCCTTGGTCTACATTTTTGCATTTTTCTACTAAAACCTTATTCTATCATTATGAGAGCTCTTTTATAAAGGTTTCTGGTATAACTAAAACTACGATTCCTTATATTTTATTTCATCCCAAGACTTGAATACTTTGATGCTTTTTAAACCTCTGAAGTCTCACCTTTTGGGTTAATCTCTGTAACATGTAGTTGCATACTTTTTGAACTCTGAGGTTGATTTTGTAACTTTTCATTTATGACCATTAACTTGATGTATGAATAATTTGGAGCTCCTTCTTGTACCTTATGGGAATAATCTTGTAGCATTTTTTGTTCTTTTCTTCATTCTCTATGACACTATACCGTCATTCCTTTTGATCTCTGAAACTCCACATTTAGTGGCTTTTCCTGAGTGCTTTTACTTATGTTCTATCAAGAAACTTTTGAGCTCATATCCTGCACATTTTTAAAATGGCTTATGAAAACTCTAATTCTTGTTTTCTTATTGATTTTACAACCTAGAGTTCTTAGGATGCTCAGACATTTAATTTTATGCCACTTGGATGCTTCTGTACTACATTTTGACACACTTAGTTGGTGTTTTGATACTCCATTCACTTGTGTATTAAAACATGAAGCACTTGCTTTAATTAAATAAAATCATGTAGCCTAAAATGATCAATTAGACACTTGCATGCTTATCATTTGTTCAACTGTAAATCATGAAGCTTCATAGTATGCTTTCCTGAAGTTGTTATATGTATTGCATACGTCATTTTTGTTGCTGCAACCTGATTTCTGGTGCTTCGTATTCATTTATGTACCTTGAGCTTATTGCTTGAGAATTGTATGATTCATCTGTACTTGATATTTTCCTTACATAAATGGTTGTACTTCTTTGATCCTTACTTTGTCAAAAAGGATTATGCTTTGATCCAAATCTGTACCTATGTTGTAGAATTTTTCCTCTTTGGTTCACTGGGTTGTACTTCAATTTTCCAAAAGTGCTTCTTACTTTGATTCTGAAGATGATTCTATCACTTTGTTGGAATACTGTAATCTTGTTTCTTTTACTTAGATGCTTTATTTCCTTGATAGTAGTATTTCTGGCATGCTGAAAAATTTTAAATGTTGATTTTTCATGGTGAAGCCTAGGAATTTTTTTTCTAAAATTATCTCTTCCTTACCTTTTCAGTTGTAGTAATTGTATTTGCTGATTCAGAATACAAAATGTAACACTTTTCTATTGAATTTTATTTGGTAGTTGGAAACTGAAACATAATAACTCTTATCTTTGATCATGGCATGATTTTCTAATTTTTTGTATCACTTACTTCTTCTTTTAAAGCATGTAGTAGTTAAAAACAACATGATGAACAGTGTAAATGTTATTTTACATGGCCCCTATCCAAATTTTCCCAGAATCTTCTTTTTCATTCTGTTTCAGTTGTAACTTTCTTTCCATTAACTTCAGCTTCTTGGATTCAGTTGAACTGAAACTTGTACATCTATTTTCAGTCTCTCTTTTACTTATAACTTCTTCCATTTATAGGACATTGTAAACTTAAGTTGCATTCTTCCTTTATTCAAGCATGACTTATTTGTTTTATGCCATAGGATAGGAGTCATTAAAATCTGCAATATGTGTTTATAGTGAAAGACTTGATTTATTTCTTCTTGGCTGCAACCTGTACCTGTACAATTAAGAAAATAGTTAGAAAATATTTAGGATTTTTGGCCTCTCTTACGTCCATGGTTTTCTTCTTTTCTTCTCTCTCCTTCTTTTTGAGTGAGTAAACATGTATGCAGTTTGATCTTCAAGTAAACTATATCTCCTGTTGTTAAGAGATTCATATGCATGAATTAGGACAGTATAGGAATATGGATTGATCCCTGAGCTCGTAACTGATAGTTCTCTCTTTCTTTCTTTTTAGGTACAATGATTTTCTACAACGAAGATGAAGAAGGAACAAAGATAGAAATGGAGATGTTTCAACCAAAGAAGAAAAACCCCCAAGGCAATGATGGGTTCACTCATACTCCTTTATTTTCTTTTTCATGCATGTGTACCTCTTATTTTAGTAGTTGTACTTTACTTTTTAGTTACATCCCACGGCTTGTGTGGGAAACATTTGAAAATTCCTTATGAATAAAACATTGAATTATGAAATATGAGTTGTGCATTTCTTTCTGCATTATAAGCTTTCTGTGTGGATTGTAATGATGAACTAAAAAACTCAGTAATACAATTGAATGTCTTAATCATGAAGAAAATAACATTAAAGAATACCTGTAACATCCAATATTTAGTTTTGATTTATGTAATTTTCACTTTTGTTTGTTGTCCCAAAACTTAGCATTTCATCTATTCTGTAAATTGAATGTATTCATCAAGACAACATAGTTGTCCTTTGGGGCCTTGTGTTCTTTTGTTGAAGATAGTCATGAAATTGTAGACTATGTGATCTGTTACATTTTTTAACAATACACATAGCTATAGATTTCATGTAATCATGAATTAATTCAACAGTAACCATATTATATGAAATAAACTCCCCTAGCTTAGGTATACTTCACCACTCTTATCGATTGTAACAAATTTTTGAGTTGCCCATTTTTGCTCAAGTGCAAAAATAGTCAACACATACTTACCAGGAAGTCAACTTCAACTTGTCGATAAGACAATACTGTAATGATCTAGTTTGGTCAGGAAGTTTTCTACATCACCTCAAAATTATGAAAGATAAGGAGAGGTGAACCATGCTAGGAGGAACGAATCCGGTTGAAACTATGGGATTCAGTTCAACATCTCACTTAAGCATTTTGTTGAAAAGTTCATGAGCATCAACAATTTTACCATTTCGTCTTTACTTGAAATCCTCAAAATATTTTCTAACGAACCCACTTTTCACATAACCATTAATAAAACCACACAAGTTTAAATGGTATGCTGATGATAAGATTTTAGAGCCCCTCCAAGTGGTTAGCGTAGTCCAAATATTCTTATGTTATCTTCAATAACCAAGAATATAAACCCAAAATGGCCAGTACATGTTTAATGGTGTTTGATGATAATGTTTGGAGATCCTTTAGGATAGCAAGGATGACTACGAAATCCACACATACTGACATACATTCTTATTATAGATGTAATGCAACAAGGTTTGTTCACACCAATACTATAAATCCCTCCATTGAAATTATAAGCTTCTGCCAAATACAAACAAGGAAGAATCCTACATGGTTAGGAAAACTCCATGCATCCACATCTCTTGAGACACTTGTTAGAAAGATCACAGACCCCATAAGAAACCACCAAACTGAGCTTGAGCTACATTGAGGACACCCATAACTCAAGGCAAGAGATCAAACCAATAATAAATGAGTTACAAATAAGACTGAGCCAATGAAGAAACACACAGAGATCTACAACAAGCTAATCGAAATAGGAAAACAAATAAATAGTTCAATCTCAAAAAGATACCCCACACAACAATATATTTTGAGGCCCACAAAATTGGGAATGAGGAGGCATAAGTAAATTGAAGCCAACACTTGGAGTTAACACAATGAGCTTGAACAAGTATACACAACCTAGATGACAAAACATGGCTCGGGCTTCATCCATGGTGGCTATAATAAAGTTTTTCCTGATGGATGTCCATGTCATGTTCCAGAGTTCCCATTTGCGCATAGGTAGGGAGGAGGCTAGAAAGGTCTTGGGATTTAGATTTACACCTGCAATTGCATTTACTTGGAAATTTCTAACCCTTAAAAAAAACTTGATTCACGCCTATCTAGCAATCATTACAGTCCATGATGCCACTTTTAAGGAATTTAATCAAACATTTCAAATGGCAAATGTGTGCTTTCACCATTGCATACATATCTACAAGAGCACTTGCAAAAAAAAGCTGATAAATCCTCCTTCGGTGTAGGCTGGGTGGAAGCTGACAAAGGGCGAACTGATCATGTTAGAGACAAAAATATGAAGCACCTCATGACCTCAATATTCTTTTTCTTACACCAAAAACTAGTGGTAGGAAGAGGTTGTTTCCACACAGGGACAAGAAACTTGTTGAAATGATCCTATTTCTACTAAATTTGCAATTCTAACTTGGGTTTCTGTGTGGTTGAGGCACCTGGATTGAAATTAAAGTTCTTTTATCATCATGCAAGGAAAAATTACAGGTTTTACTAGCCATTAAGCATGCCCATGTGCCTTGTCAAGCCACCTGCAACACTCAATCACCCTCAACTAAACACGTTCACACACTTCTTTGTTTATCTATATTTCTTTAATTATATTTTAATGTGATTTCATAGCTCACACTACACCCATTAAAACCCTGGTTAATAACTAATGAGATCTTAAAGATGAATCCAATTCGACCTTCTTCCTCTAACTCCTTCCAAAGTACTTGTAATCCTCTCTTAATTGTTGTTAAATGTTTGATCCTTGCATAAGGAGGCGGTAGTCCAAAAACTAAATAGTAATTTACCCTCAAGTGGAGCTTGCACTCATCACCTCATGCAATGTAGGTAGGAAATAATATTCAATAGCTTCATTATGAATAAATAACCTTCTGAGAATTAGAAATTGTTCTTTTAAACAAATGAATTAAGCAAGTTATTGACATATTATAGATTATCCTCGTTCTGAAAACTTGAGCTTAAGCTAACTAGTCAATAGTATAAAAAAAAGACGTTCACCTTTGTGAGAAGAATTGTTCGAATCAAAATATGAATCTTGTATATTGTATAGTCAGGGCTTGAAATACATTTATAGTAAATACATAATCTTAAAAGACTTTACATCATGGGATGTCCTTAATTGTAGCCATGTATTGTGGTTGGACTTTTACATTGTGCCATATCAAAGAGAAAATTGAATTGTTCATGTTGGGTGTTGTATGTTTCCTTATTTCCTATGTGGTCAACATTTTGTCAAGCTTATTGAGAGTTGGTTGTAACCCCTTCTGGTCACCTATGTCGATGTGTAAACCCCAAGTAAATCAAAAATAAAAATCTATCTGAGTTTTTCAGGGTTGTATCTGTGTGTGTGTTTTAGTAGATGTTACAATAATTATGATATGTACATCTATCTGTCTGTTATGTGTGTATGTGGGTGTGTGTAAAATTTGTGTGAATTTAAATTTACCAATTCTATTGAGAAATGTCATGTCTTTGCAAATCAAGATTAGACCCTTTGTTAGGAAATTAATGTTTACATTACATTTGAGGTGTCAGTAACTTTGTAAATATACAAATGTAATTATGATTGTAATAGTGAACTTGTTAATAAAAAATCACTAATATAGGTTTTGGTGGTTAGTCGTATAATATTAAATAGGTTAGTGGTTCGAGTGTTATACCCACGAATATTATTCCAGGATATTAGTTATAACTCCTCCCTATTATTTCAAGGCTGTTTTGCTGTTTGTTTGGCTATATCATAGCCATGCACCATACATTTGATATGTTGAATGAAATATTATATTATGTGAGAAATTAGTTTGTTATTTTCCATGATGGTCTGCATGGAACTCTATATTTGGTATCAGAGCAGGTAAATCCAGCAACAAAAATTAGTGTGGATTGCTTCATGGAGAGTTCAATCTATTTAAGGGCTTTTCCAAATTTTTGGTTTCCTAGTAATAAGTGAATTAAGTGAAGAATTGATGTAGATATGTTTTATACGCAACAATTTATTTGTACATCTTCTGAGCATAGATCCCATTAACAGAAGAACACAGCTTGATAGAGCGTAAGTAGTAGAAGGACCTGTTCGTTTCTAACCGATGTGTTTTGCTTCATTGGTCTCTGCATTGAAGTTTGACATCAAAAGTCACACACAATCGTGACACGTTCATTAAAATAATGAGATAAAAAAATGAAGAGCAAAGGGATCCGCGTGCCTATGGAGATTAGTGTGAGAAATTGATTGTTTCTCTTAGCCTCTTCCTGACCTTCTGTTGCAACATTGACTGATAAAATCTTTGTCGACATATGTGCTTTATTTCCAGCTGACGATACATGCCTTTGAAAGCTTCATATTATTTTCAACCATCGCATCCACCTCAATCACAGTTTTGAGCCATAAACATCTAAATATTTCTGCAGAGATTACAACGGGCGTATAAACATCTGTTTCGAGGATCATGCTAATAGATGTAATGAGGACGCAAAGTTGAAGAAATTTCACGAGCTTCCTAATGGCGTGTACATACTCTTATTGAAATATTCAAGAGTCAACCATGCCTTATTTTTTTTAGTCAATTAAGTCATAGTTAAGTAGTAATGTGTTAAAAAAATTATATATATAATGTTTGTAATAAGTCTTATATTTGTGTAGTTTTGTTTAATATAAATTTATTTGTCAATCAAAGTCATCACTTAGATTCGAAAGTTTCAAAATCAGATTCCTTGTGTCATCTAGTGTAATAGGTTAACATTAGGAGTCTTTATATTCAGATTTTAAGAGCCAAATTTAATTTACTGTAAGAGGACACATTATCAGGTATATGATATCATATGAAGACATTTAATTTCACATTACGAGGGGAAATTGTCCCAATAAATCCAATACGGAGACTATTAAGCTTCAAATCCCTATCAGTTCTAAGTAAGTAGTAACATATTGGGGGTCGGAGGCAATGGAGGGTGGAGAGCGATCAACGCTTCTCATTATTGACCAATGACAGGGCCGCATTTTGATATGGTGGCATCTATTTTTCATTTGTCTGGTGTGTGCAGAATAAAACTATGTGTAGTTTCCTTACCCTATTTGATAGAAACGAGGAGAATGTGCATTTTGGAATCTAATAATAGTTGAATAAGTGGGTATCTAAACTGGAGTGATCCTCTAACTACTGAAAACCTTCGACTACCGTACGTCTAACATCGACCAGCCGGTGAAAGAGCATTTACTTGAATTGAAAGTGAGAACTATTCAATTTGTGTATGTAGGTGAATCGATGGAAGTGTGATCATCCGGTATGGGATTCACCTTGGTGAAGCAAGTTGATCATGTGTAGCAAGATCCAGACAATAAGATCCAACCCACTAGGAGGCAAATCTAAAAGTATGTGGAGGCATACGATTCTGTTTTGAGTTCTTCAGATGTTCTTTCTTCCCATCTAAACACTAAGGGGATAAATGTTAAGAAACTAATGTTTACATTATATTTGAGGTGTTAGTATTTATGTAAATGTACAAATGTAATTACTATTGTTATAGTGAATTTGTTATTAAAAATCTCACTAGTATAAGTTTGGGTGGTTAGTCGTATAATATTAAATTGGTTAGTGGTTGGAGTGTTATATGCATGAATATTATTCCGAGATATTAGTTATAACACCTCCCTATTATTTAAGAGGTTGTTTTCCTATTTTTTTGGTTATATAATTACCATGTACTGCACATTTGATATATTGAATGAACTATTATATTGTGTGATAAATTATTATCTTATTTTCCAAGTTTAGAAGTTGACTGTTTTAACAAATTCCTTCATTGGTCATAAGTTTCAATGGATTTATTATCATTATCTCCCTCTTGTTTGGTGTATCATTTATTATCCTGCCGAAGGCATGGATATTGCTTTGACATTAGCAATTACATATTTGTACTGCTTCCAATAAGAATGTGCCATTTATTTTTAAATGTTGCTACACTAAAGTTTGAAGCTTTGATTTTTTTAATTTGAAAAGTTTTTATTGGTAGTTCCCTTTATTTCACACTGTTGAGGGGAAAATGGCCTGTTACGCATTGAATTCATTTCTTTTCATGCATTTAATGCATTTTCTTTGTGCTTTGCATGGAGAAAAGGGGAGGTCCTCTCATGGAGTGAATGCATTTACTGTGATCCACTCAATGGATTTGTTGTAGACTATGAAGGGTTAGTTGATTTTGTGTGGCTCAAGGTTGGAAATATTTGATGGTTCAAGAGTGTCTTCTTCCCTACATTTTTCGTGATTGCCCAGAGATGAACTAGCATGAAGAACGGGAAGGTGAGACTCTTTTGGCATTAGTTCTACACGAAATCACTGAGTTTGCATTTTTTTAAGTTTCTCTGTTGATGTGTTAAAATCCATTAGACTATGTTAGGTTTTTCTCTAAGTGCAAGAAAATCAATTTCAACAACTTATAGCTTCATTTACCTATTAATGCTTGTCTCATTTCATATCCAGGATTGAAAAACAGTGGCCAGTGCTTCAGTCTTTGCCATCATATGGTCGAGGCAAGGAACTAAGTGGAGGATAAAATAACAGTCTCATAACTGACTTTGAGTGTGACAAATATTATTACAATAAGTATTAATGTGCTTCCTTCCGAGTAATATTAAACAACTACTATCGATGCTTAGTTTACCTTCTTGTTTAAATCAAAGAGCAGCACTGTAGGACAACATTCGAATACCCTTGGCATAAATCTGCATACAAATTTTGCTAATCAACGTAATTTTTGCACGAGGCTGCGAAGATTTTAGAAAATTTCTTTCCTAAAATTAGAAAAGATGTGCGTGGAATTACTTGGATTGTTTCCTGTTGTGGGTTTGTTGTGGGTTTGTTGCGAGCAGTCTATGCTAAAATATGACATGAAAAAGATGCTCACCAAGTGTTTGTCAAAATTCTTCTGGTTAGAAAGCAAACATTTACACATTAAAAATGAAGAAGACGCAAAGACATAAGGCGAAAAAACTCTCCCCCATTTTAACTTTTATTTTATGTTTTGAACTGAAAAAGATTTACCAACCTTTCTAATAGTTATACTATTATACATCAAAAAATACTTGCAATTCTCTCAGATTGCAACAGTCAATAGAATATGACAATGGCCCAGCACGCTCAAAAATAAAATAATAGAAGTCTCTCTAGGCCAAGAACATACAGACCTCCATTCTGCAATCTGGTATAATAGGGAATGAAAATAAGAATTCCAAGATTGACTACAAATAATATGTCTCAAAGAAGTTGTTGATAATGCACTCGTTAAGAGGCCATCCTTGCTACTTATTCTTTGAATTTCACCTTCTGTAGATTTATATTTTAATCCCATATTGGGATAAGAATATCAGTTCAGAGAGAAAAACACTTGAAATGAAAATATTTGAAGAGATCTAAGCACCAATTTCTCATAACAGCGACGAAAAATTCTATATTTACAAAATATATATGCCCCAAATTTGGGCTATTAATGCATTTGGTCATTGTATCTCAATACATTAATTAAAAGTACATTTTTAATTTGTATCTAATTTCTCTGTAGAACGGAATCCCCAAAAATAGGCACTCTAATTTACCTTAGTAGAAAAAAATGGTATAAGACATGGGTTAAAACCTTGAAAATACGAGGAGGATTTCCATACATAATACTTGATGTTTCTGAAGATGCTAAAAAAAAGCATAAACAAATTTTTCCAATAGCACATCTACATGCTCGCCTATTAGACAATTTCCATTAAGACTAGATTGTAAACCAAAATTTATCCACAAGAGAATGAATTACTATTGTGACTGTTGAAAATTGCATGTAAACTATCAAAAAATAGGTGTTAGCACCTAACAAAGCACTGCAGTATAACTCAATCTGCCAATGTTGCAAGATCCACATAAGATTTTATATGACCAACTCTCTTTAGTGCTTCACCTTATTTTCATTTAAAAGGAAATATATTTCCCGGCCTCCTGAAATCACCAGGTTTAGAATCTCAAGCTGCACCCAACATTGCTACTTGAAAACTACACTGCAAAGTCTTCTTCAACGAAAGTTTTTTAATGACTCGGTTCCATTTTTTATAATTTTTGTTGTTGAAGGATTAATGGACATAACAACGCCAATAATATAAATCTCTGAATTACTCTCTATGTTTACAATTTCATTGATTTTCCTTAAGTTAGAAAATAGCGTCACACTTGCTATTATGATGAAATGGATCCCATGTTGCTTGTTACAACTTGAAATGTATGCTTACTTTGTATTTACTCATCAACTACTTATAACTATCAAAAATTAAAAATCCATTTATGGCCACATGTATGTAACTTAGCTCTTACTGATCCAAAAAAAACAAATATTGTCATGGAAATTTAGAATTTAGTTGCCCTCTTCCGAATCAGGCTCTATTGTCAATATAGACTACACAACATCTGTATTCGAAAGCTTCTAATTGTAAACATAAAAATTATATATATTTTTGAAGTTCTCAAAGTATAGGTTAGACACAATATTTGTTTTTTTGCATTAGTTCCAAAATATAACATTTACAATATCTAGTCTCCCTGCGATGTATTCCCTTCAGCAGTATGAATCTTCATATTAGCTATGTTCTTCTCATAGTTGACTTTCAAAGACAGTAAGAATGTAAATTCATAGTCTCCTGTACTAATACTATAGATTAAGTGAAAACACATATTTTCCAATCTCCTCTCCTCTAGAAGTCTTTATGAGTAGAATTTCCTTTGCTTGAAATCATAATTTCTTGAATTCATATAGTTTTCACAGTTATGAAAATCTTATACTAGTTTATGCTCTTTGTCTCATATTTCATTTTCCTGTTTTCTTTATCATACAAAGAAAGTTTTTTTTTCTGATTACTTCCATTTGTAATATGTGCTAAATGCATAATGTGTTTTATGTACATTGCAGGTTCGTGGTAAAAGCAAAATCAAAGGAGAGATATTTTGTTGTTGCTTGTTTGGATTGCTCGTGCTGTATTGGACAAGGTATAGACATTTAGTATATTTCTTATATGTAGTGCTCAAGAAACGTTTAGTAAATGCATAATGCCTTTTATGTGCATTTCAGATTTATGACCAAAGAAAAATCATAGAAGGATATAAAATTCGTTCCTAGTTTTTTGGATTTCTCGTGCTCCATTGGACAAGGTATAAACATTAATCTTTTCTTCTATATTCTACTCAAGAATTTTTTTTTTGTAACATAGAAAAAAAAAATCAAACCCAAAAAACAACCATGTCAACAACACGTGTAGATGTAGAACATATATACATTATCAAAACCACGTTATAGAATGCATAGACAATGTATTGCATAGGTTTGACCTTTTCCGGGAGTATAATTTCAAATACAGGGTTTGTGATTGTTTGTTTGATTCCTTTGCTGTGTTGGTGCAGTTCCGATACACATCTCTTGAACTTAGAACTGATATCGTTGAGCAGTTTGAAACTTTGTTGTCTCTATCCGACCCTATAGTGTTGTCATCTTTAGAGTTAGAACTAGATCCTGAAACTCTTTCTCTTTTGCACGGTGTTCATAGCCATGCAACATACTTACTTCGAATGAAACTATCTATAATGCTTTCGCATGATGCAACTGAATAATGCCTCTGGGGGCACATCTTTTGAATAAAATTGCTTTCAAAGTGGCTCGATTTGAAAACTTGGGTTTGGTCTACAACAAGAGGCACTAATTATCTTCGTTTCAATCCAAATATTCAGGAACTTCCATATTGTCTTCTTTTCCATGATTCCAACCCTCTTAGTGGTCATTACGAACACTTATTCTGGAAAAATATATGGGCTTCCTTGAGCCAAGAAACAATGCTCATCTATTATCACTAAAATGTTTTGTTGAAACTCTTTGGAATACCTTATGCGACCAGCTACAACAATTGCAGCTTGCTAGATTGCTAGCAAGCAACAACAGTTGCACTGATAGCCTTTTCAATTATGTTTGTCAGCTTCGCAACCATGAATTCAATGCTTGCTGCCTACACAAGGATGCTGCTCAAGCTTTTTGTGGTTCTATCCTTCGAAAATACCATGCAACTCTTCGCTTCCTCGATACTTGGCTTGCCAAAAACTCAATAAAAAACATACCTTGTATTGCCACATGGCAAGGCCTTGTAGTGAACATAGCCATGTACCTTGACAAAAACAATATATTGGAAGAAGACTTCAACATCCATTGGTTATGCCTGCTTTTCCAAATAAATATTCGATTGTGGCATTCGAATCCTTTGCAAGTTTTTAACGTTTTTTCTACTGATGCGCCACTTGAAAAAACATATAATCTTATACGGTTTTCACTTTCCAAATGCCATTTTCATTATGAATTGTTGACTGTGAATACTCAATGCACGCCAAAACTGCCCACTTCATATGCATTCTAGAATGCTTGTACTCATATGGATACATAAATTGAAAACATGTGTTTGCAAATGTCTGTAAAAAACATTGTGCAAAAGCGGAATGAAAAAACCTTTACATCTTTTGTTCACTCAATAAAAAACCATATACAAAAATAGACGTAGCAAACAACTAAAATAGTTTACAGTGTTGTACATTCCATGCTGCTAAAAGACCATCCACATACCAATATTTACGCTAAGAAAACAAATTTCATATCCACAACAGTTACAGCTAAAACACATGTAGTTCTCTCGAATAAAACACCTAAGCAAGAACAAAACAAGCTTTTGCAAACGCAAATGTCAAGTGTCATAAACAAATGCAAACCAGCAATGTCCAAAATGTCTCTTTGAATGCTAAAGACAATTATACGCAAAAACATACAGTAGAGTGCCAGCTTTGCACGCTGTGTTGTCTATTTTCATGCCCGGACAAGTGACACACCGATACATACATGAAAAATTTGTAAGCAGCTCCATTTCAAGTTCAACTTGACATCATTTACACATGCAACAAAAAAAACATATCTGCAGCTCACATCAAAGAAAACAATGCCCGAACACAATAAAATTTGTCGTCCATACTCAACAAGCTTATTGAATGAAAAATTGCCAAGATTAGCAAGTCTTCAACAAATCCAATTAATTCCAATCCTTCCGATAGTTGCAATGCTTATTGACCTTGAAGAAAGAATTGTGTCTCTTCAAATTACATTTGGTCAAATACGGCACTGAATCCATAAATGCCCTCAATACATGTTAAAAGGAGCAATTATAAATGTCCCAAAAAATATAGACATAATCCAACAAGCATTGCTAAGGCATCTAGAAGAAACAAAAACAATTGTTGTGGCACTTAAACGTCGTCTTGAATACAGAAAACCATACCATTCAAGAAATGTTCTCCTTGTAATCACCATGGCTGCCCTTAAAGAATTATGTGCAACAACATTATATCTCATGCATGAAATCAAAGTAAACCATGGCTGGGATCAAACCCTCTCTATTGCCATGAACTTTGAAACAAATAACAATGAAGAACACGAACATATCTCCTCTAACAATAGTTCTTCTGATGATGAGATCGATAATGATGATGCACATGACACACTAATTCAAGGTTTCACTGACTCCTCAGCCATCCACTATCTTAAAGACAAGATGATAAATATCTCTACTTCGGAGGGCTTTACACCATTGAGAATTTTCCAAGACAAATTTTCAGAAGAGATGAATATCCCAATTTTGTTTTTCGGTGAACCTCGCAACGACACAACTACAAAAAAAATATCGTATCAAAAAATATCAAAATAGGAGTTGATGCATTCAAATCATAGATTTTCTTATCACATAACCAATATATTTTTCAAAGCAATAAAGTTACTAACTGATCAAGTGGGCCGTTCAATATGGCTCAGAATCAGAAAGGGACAATTAAAAGGTTGAACACTTACTACAAAAGATGTCAAATACAAACCAAATCTTAAAAAAATCTTGAAATCTGATATCAGGTACATTGATTTCAAAAGAATACGCATTTCACCAGGCTATATGCAACAAACAAGGAAAAATTTGTTTGCCATGATCCGTCAACTAGGACCGCCTACCTTTTTTGCCACATTCTCAAGTGCTGAACATTGTTGGTTGCCACTAACAAACGCCCTTAGTAATTTATACACCCGCTATTGCGACACCACTCCTTTACACAAGCCAACACCCTTAGATTATAATGACCCTAACTTTTTTGTTAAAAATGATCCCATTACATGCACTCGTTACTACAAGCACAAACTTTATGCATTGAAACAATTTCTTTGCAAAGAAAGGTCCTTTTTTAGACAAATAAAAGATTACTTTTGGGTCACAGAATTCCAAAAAAGAGGAAATGCTCATAGCCATTGGCTAATTTGGACAAAAAACACACCTATTGTAGAGTCCTACGTTGATGAGTACATTACATGTGATACTAGTTTATTCCCTCAGCATATTGCTAAACTGCAATGCCATCACCACACACAAATTTATAATAAAAAAAAAATTCCAAGTGCAGGTATAATTTCCCCCAGCCTCCAATGAAGAGTACAAATATCCTTGAACCTATACAAGAACCAGTAGAATCTGCTATTGCACTTGCACATTCCATTTACTCTCTTCTAAAATGCAAACGATACGACACATGCATTACACATGATATGTTCCTTCAAGAAATAGGCATTGATGAAAACACTTACATAGAAGCAATACAATCAATGCTTAAACAACCGACATTGCTACTAAAAAGAAAACCATCCCACACATGGAATAATAGCTTTTCCGAAGAAATGCCCATGATCTGGCAAGTGAATACCGATGCTCAGTATGTGCTTAATGCTTATGTAGCAGCAACCTATTGCTGCTCATACATGACCAAAATTGACCGAACAATGACAAAAGCATTCACTATAATTCTAAATGAGCATCAAAAAACACATCTTGATGCCATTCAAATGATTCGGAGCCTAGGAAATGCAATGTTGAATACCCACCAAATGTCTGCATAATAGGCAGTCCACATAGTCCTTTCAATCCCCTTAAACAATACATCACGAAAATGTGTTTTCATAAACACTTCAAATCCCGAAGACCAAACATTCATTCTAAAACGTTTAAGTTTACTTTAACAGGAACCTCATGATTCGACAAACATCATGTGTTTCTCTACGATAGATTGCTACATAACACAACCTCCTTCTTTGCACTCGATTTGCTTTGCTGACTTTGTTTCTATTCACAACAATGGTAAAAAAAAAACCCCTTGGAACAAGCTAATCATCGTGTGATTTTTCAACTAAAAAAAACACCTTGACATTGAAAAGTATTACCATGAAAATATTTTGCTTTATGTCCCATTTATAGAGAATGAACACTTTCTCAAAACAGGCTTTGCAACTTGGGTAGATGCATATGCATTCCATGAATAAACCATACATGCTAATGAATCCAAATTCTGCTACACTACGAACAACAAATGGAGTAACATGGACTCAATAGTTCAGAATCTACAATTGTCTCTTCAAACCTCTGACAAAATAACAACAATGTGAATGCAGGAACACCAACCCTTTGAAGACTATGTCATAGAGCGTGATTTTCCTTTGCATAATCCATAACAACATACTGGCATTGCAAGGAAACAGTTTCAACTAGGAAAACACCCTAGCATTGTAGACAACACAACATATTTCAAACAAATGCAACTACTCAACAAGAAACAACAAGCCATTTTCAAAGAGATATCCTTTAAGAAAAATAAAGATCCATCAACTCCTATCTACCTTTTCCTAACAAGAGGCACTGGCATGGGAAAAATGTTTGTTGCGAAATTGATATTTGAAACATTGGCCCATATTTATGACACATTCATGTAGAGAGAACCCTTGAAAATCAAAGGCTTGATCTTGTCATTCATAGGAAAAGCTACTTACAATGCTAGTGGGGTAACACTTCATTCTGCTTTCCTCTTGCCTTTCAATCAATCTGGACTACACCCATTGAATAGTGAATGATTGGATTCCTTGGTAAAGCACTACGAACAATTACATCTTGCTCAAATAGATGAGATTTCATTGGTTGGAGGTCAACTTCTATACTTCACAGACCAACGACTTCACCAAATAAAACACATGCCAACAAATTTATTTGGAGGAATTGACATGATCTTCTATGGAGACTTCTACCATGCACAACCAGTCAATGACTGTCTTGTATTCAACAACCCCAAAATTTTTAGAGAATTGATTGGCTATGACTTCTGGAATACACATGTGAAAATATTCGAGTTGACTGAAACAATGCATCAAAAAGATGTTTCTTTTGTCTCAGTTCTAAATAGAATTCACCTTGGACAACATTCAGAATCTGATCTTGCATACCTCAACGATACATGTATTCGTCTAGTACCTGTTGATCCAATGTTCCCATTCCTTTTCTACAAAAACATAGATGTTCTTCGACACAATAACAAAATTCTTTCTCTTGCTCCTGGAAACAAAATTATTATAGCCTCTATCGATGAACAAGACAATTCAATTGAACAAATGGAAGCCTACTCTAAAACTATAGAATTGCCAAAACATATAGAGCTCAAACTTAACATGCTAGTAGAAGTTTTCACTGGGACAAGACAAACTAGTTAATGGTTCTAATGGCATTTTTAAAGCATACACAATGACAAACAACCTCAATGCCATATGGATAAAATTCAATGACCCCTGTATTAGAAAACAACAAAGATCTAAATACCCATAGTTTTCAATAGCCAAAACAAAAATTGAATGGGTTCCTATTCTTCGTATAGCTAGACCCTTGCATAGAACATCATACAAGAGACCGGTTACAGTATGAAAACAGTTCCCAGTACAACTTTGTTGTGCAAGCACAATACATAGAGCATAAGGCCTCACACTTGAACGACTTGCTTTCAGCCCTCTTGGCATAACATCACATGGCTTGGCATATACAACTCTGTCATGAGTCAAAACTATTTCCATCATTTACTTGCTATCCCCTCTTATGAAAAAATAAATCAGCGTGAAATAAACAATCACTACAGAAATGGTACACCTCCGAAATGAAGCTCAATGGAATATTCAACATGCCTTTTTCTGCAACTGTTATTTCTTCCTATATTATAGTTGCTTCACTTAATACCCGAAGTCTCCATGCTCACAAACAACCCATTCTTCATGACCATGAATTAATGCAATCTCACATTCTCTATTTACAAGAAACTCACATGCCTTGCCCCATTGTAGTTGACTATATAAATGGGTACCAATGCTTTTCTGCGTACCATGTGCATGGACTTGAAATTTTTATTGCAAACAATATACCTTTCCTGCAAAAAACTTACTTTCACAGCAAAAACGTAGAGTCCATAGTTGCAAACATATTGCTGCAACAACAATGCATAACAATTGTAAATGTCTATGTTGCGCCAAATGCAAATCATGAAAACATCTTCATTGTTCTAAAAAATGTCTTCCAATCCATTGATTTGACTATCCCCACCTACATTTTTGGAGATTTTAATGTCGACACGCATAAGCAAAACAAAACAAAAATCTTACTTTCAACATTTATTAAAAAATACAATTTCACTTTCCACATTCAACAACCAAGTGTCTTCACGAAAAACATCATTGACCATATACGGTCAAATGCTATACAAGAAGTTTGTAACTCATTTGAAAGATTTGCATATTAGACTAACCACCTGGCAATGTTTGCCCTCCTAAAAAATACATACAAAAATGCAATGCACTTGTAAGTGCACATACCTTGTTATATTGATTCACCACAACTAACATCTAATAAGTTGACTCTTTGATTTCTTTTTCATTTGACACTTTCTAACAACCATGTAACTATTTCGATACTTTGTAGATAGTTGTAGCCATGAAGACATGGAGCAGCCACCCAAGAACAAGGGCATTGCCAACAGTGATCTTTTCCAAGAATCCTCTAAATGGTAATCTCTTTCAAACATTTCTATTATTTATTGTCATTATTCATTTATTATCCTAGTCGACCTTTCAATGACAACATGCTAATATACTTCCAATTACATCCCAAAACCAACAACACAACAGCCATCCACAATACTTGACATTTGTGTAGGCAAAGTTGCAACTGTGTTTGAGGGCGATGTCCTTGTCATGTATGGACCAGTGCATGCAACCAACATTTCCCCTTCAAAATATGAAATCCTCCACACTGATTTGGTTGACAAGAAATTTCAAATGACCATTACTTTGAACATGAGCAACACCTTTGTCCACAAATTTGCATCGACGTTAGTAGCTGGCTGCGGTTTGCGTGTTGCTGGTTTTGCTGTCAAAGAAAAAACAAAGCATGAACGAGGAGATGCAAGCTACTCTCTATCTACAATTACAACAACCACTGTCGAAAACATACCAACAGTTTGTGAATCTTGAAAAATGACACCAAACATGACAATACAAGATCTTGTTGAATCAAATGCAACATTCTCTATTAGTTCATTTACTGTAATTGTAACAGGAATACATCACACCAACGACATGTTCACCCTCTATGTCAAAGACTCCGACCTAGACAATGCAAAAGCAATAGTATCAACACTTTCCCTTATTTCTTTTTCATATACATTGTAGCATATTATTGCCTTCAGTTTTAACCAAACATGTTTCTTTTCCCTTTCAGGTACATCTGGGAAACTTTCATGTTTCACTATGTCACACAATAAGAGACAACATTGCAGCAGGGAACATGCCACTATTGCTTTTCAAAAACTTTATTAGACAAGGAACAAAGGGTTCGCATGTTGTACATGTAGGCCATCCATCCTTCATTGAACCTTTGAAAGATGAACCAATAAAAACATTTCTACAATCTCTCATAAACACAAACATAGAGGCAAGTCCTTTGCAATTTTGCATTTTTTACTTATCTCACTTCAACGTTCTCTCGCCCATCAATTGTCCCTATTGAGAATATATCCCTCTAGCAAATTCTTCTCCCTTATGCAGATCACTAGCATACTTCACGTAAAGAACATATACCTTTCTCCTTTCCAAGCATTTTGTGTTGATTGTGACCATCTCACGCAACCAAATCTAGCTAAACAACAAAAAATTTCCCTTTTTCCAACTTGCAATACATCAAAACCATACAAGTATAAGCACTTGCTCCATTGCACTTTGCATACAAGAGATGACTCGCTTCATTGGACACTGTGAGAGCCACTACTGGGAAAAGTCTTCCCTCAACTTTCTCAAATAGAATATGAATAATATCAATAGGACATCTCTAAGCCTATATTTCTTCTCCATCAATTCCAAATAAAAGGTACATTCACTTTGACAGTTGACAACTCAATTTCCACAATCAAAGATACCTAGTTGTCTCCCTTCTCTGGTGAGCATCTCCATTTACCAACTCTATTCATTTCATTTTAGTTTAATTCTTTCTTTTCTGTCTAACATATTCATCATGCTCTTTCAAATTCCTGGAACAATTTTGCAGGACATGCACCTAGATGGACAAATCTCATGACTGGCTCCCTGTATGACTAGGAACACTCCATCGTTATAATCTTTGCTTTTGGTTAGATTCAAAAAAATAGCAAAACACAGCTGCAAAGGATTTCAGTCACTAAAAAAAGAAACTATTGTCTCAACTACATAGTATTTGCTGTGACTACAAACTTCTCTACATCAGACAATGCCAGTTCTTACAAAGTTTTTTGCCTTGCTTACCTTTTCCCATTTTTTTAATTAAGTTATTCTTAGACTACTTCTAATACTATGAAATCATAATCCAAACAAATTACTGCTGATTATTATTATATTCCTTTTTGTACCTCGATTGCAATAATATTTTTCGCAACATGTTATTAGCTTTACAATATGACATACTACAAAAAAATGCCACGTCTGGTTTTCTTTAATGTAGTAATGTCCAACACAAGTTCTCTACACACAAGAACAAAATACTTGGCAGTAAGTCTTCCTTTATAGTAGAACTTTTGTAATGATGTTGCTGTCAGACTACTTCTAATACAATGAAAACATAATCCAAAAAAAATACTGGCAATTATTATTCTCTTCTTTTGTCTGTATGGATTGCAAAAGTGTTTTCCACTACATGTTTTTTGCTTTACAATATAGCAGACCACAAAAATGATCTTGGTAATCCAACATATATATCTAATTTTGTACTCCCTTCATTCTGCTACTTTTATGCCTTCTTTCTCCCTATGTTGTCTCCTTCTAAAGTCTTCAACATATTGCAAACCTGGTTCACAAAACCTCTTTCTATCCTCGTTTGGATTGACGCTATGTTTTCCTAGATCAGGCCATATGTACTATATGCCATTTCCAGAATTTTTGCACAACACTGAAAGTTTAATGAACTGTTGGATTCTAATTTAATGTTGCATATGAAACAAATACAAAACAAGTTGTTTAATTACAATTTGTTGCTGCAATTTCTTATTCAACTTCCCAAGTTATCGAACAAATCTACATTGGCTGCATCAAGAATTTAGCAATCGTATGCTTGTTTATACTCACTTCCAGTTCTTTGTCCCAGACTGATGACTCCACACCCAGTGTCTTCCTCAATTAAAGAAGATCTTGAAAATCATGCTCAATGTCTCTAAAAGAACCATCTTGATGCACAGTCTCAATAACAACAAAGTCAATTCAAAGCCACATCAAAATTAAGGTTGGGTATGCTATTCTCTTCATCCAACAACTCTTTGTCAAAAACATCAAAAAAGTTGGCCAACAAGACTTCTACTGCTTTGTGCCCTATCCCGGCTGTTTTCATCACTATGTTGTGTATGCTGCAGATCCTCTTCTTCCATAAAGCCATAGTATTTGTCAATTCTTATGCTATTCACTGCTCAGTTTCAATATACACTCTGCACTGTCAAGTTTATAAAAGAAATCATGTCTCTGATCAATGATCTAAAGTCTATTGTCAATTTTCAAACCATTTTCCCACCCATACAAAAAATTTGTACAGTTGAATGAAAAACTTAAGCTTTGTCCATCAAAAAACACACCTGGTACTAAGAATCCAAAAACCCTTACATGAAAACATATTTTTATACGAAAAGAAAAAAAAAGAGTTAATACTTTGATCAGAAGTAGTTGATTCAGCGAAATAAAAAAAATTTGAAAATATTTTTAGAAATATCTTCTATTTCAAACAGTTTTGAGCATAGGTTAATTGCACGCGATGTGTTTGACAAAATGCGTATTAATGCATGTATGTTTTTGTTTTATTGCACGTAATTGCTTCGCCTTATTTTTTGATCAGTAAAGAGGAATTTTGTTGTAGCCCTCCACCTGAAAATCTGGGAAGAATATTTCAACCAAGCTGAGTCATTTGCAGTATTTTCTTACACAAGATTCCTACCCATTTTCATTAGAATTGCTTGTTTATGGTAGTAATATGTCAGTTTAGGACCTTCAGGTTTCATATATTTATGATATATATGTGCTTATTTCAGGTGTGGTGTTGCATGGCACCAAGGACATTTGAGTGAGTAAACCCTATTTTTTTATCAGTCCTCTTATCCACCTTCCCAACGAAAAGCTGATTAGGGTTCCTATTTGATGTTACTTTACAGTTCATTGGTATTTCTTCCAGAAGCTAACCAGCTGTAGTTTATCTTATTATGTATTATTCTAAAAGATACACTGTCTCACTCATCAGCTTACTGGTATCCATTGGATTTCGACTAACTTGTGAATCCTAGTTTGGCTATCTTATTTTTCTCTCATGGAAAGGGAATATGTGGGATTTGATAGGAAAAATATATGTATTGGAAAATAGAATTGGTATCAAAACCTTGAAGGTTATTTTATTGGAGCCTTCCAATGCAAGTGGGGAGCCAGTGCCCAATACTAATCCTATTCTTGTAAGGTTCATGTGTTGTAAAGGTAATACAAGATGATTTCAATAGAGATCTGGAGTTGGTCTTTTGTTGGGAAGAAAGAACATGACATCCATTCGATTTCCTATTCCCCAAGTATTGTTGTACTGTTAGCATGGAGTGCAGGGAAATTTCAGGTGGTGTTGTTCGCCACTTCACTAAAGACATTTCTTACAACAATGTTATATTCATGGTGGTTGTGTGGTAAATAGGAAAATGCTCAGTCTTCCAATGCAGCACCCTGTTGAGTTGTGTCATTTGATTCATAGATTTGAATTCAAGAGTTATGCCTTTTGCAATCCTAAAAAGTACTAATAGCACTGGATACAATGTGATGTTCTGTGTCTCAATGAGCATGTTGGTTTGAATCATGTAATTTCAAGTGACTGTTATGCTCCTTGGGATAAAAATAGCTAACTATTATTCATGTGGACAAGGTGAAGATTCCTATCAGGCTTTGTTTGTACAATGTTTCCAATCAGGCTGTTACGTAGTTTGTGAACCAAAACAGAGAAACTCATACACTAAATATTGTTTGTCTAACATTATCTGCTTAAACAATCACTAATTTTTTTAAATAATTCTTGCTTTCGAGATGATCTTCCATTCTCTATTTTGATGTCTCTATTGCCTCTGCAACTTGCTTAATTTTTAGGAATTTGAGAATTGTTTTGTTGATCTTTCTCCAGCTTTCATCGAATACACTTCCTTAACTTTTTCTTTTCTTACCATGCATTCTATATAAATCTTAATGGCATGTATATCCATAGAAACTTGTGTTTGAAGCTCTTCTCTATCAGAATCAACTTCAAGTTTGATATTGAGGAACATTCACTCCTCTTTGGAAACTATTTTTGCTTTTCTTTTTGCATTAGAATGTCCAAGAAAATTTATAATATTAATTTTTTGTGCATTGCATATTCGTCCAGATCTTGGGACTGACTCAAAGTTGAACAATCGTGGTCAAGTAACAAATTAACAAATATGATCAACTTTTATTCAACATGCACAAAAAATAGTAAACCAGCGTAGCTTTTGGTAATTTCATATAACTAATTAAAGCTACGTTCTACCAGAGATACAACCTTCAAACAGAATTGCTCCGCTTACTTGTATCCAAGAATGTCTTCCACCTCTTGACAGGAATTTGACAAAACCTTCAGAAGAACTTGTTGTTCATGGCAAGCTCAACGCACCAGATGCCCCCAACTTAATGCACAGTGCTAAAATGGTCGAACTTTGTTTGAATTGAAAGTTCAACAATGTCTTCCAAAAGAAATTAATTTTTAATGGAGCCCATCGTATGCCACATATCACTTTACACAATTGACACATTGCATAGACCACATCACACTACCATGTAATACTTAGCTGCAATTGTATTACACTATGTATAAAATACTTTCAATAAAATCTTCACTAGCCTCGTACAAATATTCACCACAACTCAATCAAAATACTATATTTCACATTTTCCATTTTTTTTATCTCTCCCCTTCCCATTCTTAGAATGTAATATTTCAAACACACTAAACAAATTTTATCAATTTTTATAAATTTCTCAACATATTAACAATATGTTTCATTTAAAAAAACAAATCACCTACCCCAATAACCGTAATTAGATGTTAATAGTTCTCCCAACCTACATATCAAATTCATGTAGTGCCTCAAACAACTACAAAGGTGCATCAAAGATGAAGTGTAAATGTATGAGCAATAAATATTTCAACAAGCATGCTACTTGTCCTTTGCCTCGAATAAAACAATGCGATCCACATTAGTATACATCATGCTACATTGTGAAACAATTTCAACATCACACCTTCCATTGACTACAGAATACAAGCATGTACATAAGTAAGACAACATCCTGATCAAAAGAACGTGAACTATTGCACTATAGATATACTCGCACATACAATACCTCTTCTTCGATTACAATAGTTTGTTCGACCTTCTTCAATTTCATCTTCTTTTACACAATACGACTTTATTGCATTGCAAAACCAATGGCCACACATAATTCATTCCATACAAAGTAAAATTTATGATAGTTCCAATCTATGTAAACCGACTAACTATTACTTCAACATATTCAATAACTACACCTATATGTTCACAACTTTCCCAACTTGCATATCGCTTTCATGTATCACCACAATTAATTTAACTACCACATCAAATTTCATCTAACATGCTCATCTACTTGATTATAAAACACCACGACCAATGGAAAAACTCCTATCCGAACAAGTCATCCCCGAAAAACACCTACCATTTTTCGCTTCTACTTTCCTATTTGAACTAGTTAAATGGTCACAAAATTCTCGCACCATAGCGGAACTCCCAAGCAAAAAACACATAACCCATACATTGCAATGTCCTACAAGCTTGCATTAAACAAAGCTCACTCAAAAACCATTGTTATATTTTATTTTTATTCACCCATACGAATGCAACTAATCAATTTTTATTCAAGAACCATACCAAACACTAAACCAGCCTAGGTTTTGGCAACTTCTGAATACAGAATATATTATAATAGACATTTTCATTGGCAATTTCTTAAATCCAACATATACAAAGTAAGACCTTACATCAGCTAATATATATACCTATATATTACAGTTCTACTGGAGACTGCACAACATGTGCCAGCAATTGCCCACTATTTAAGATTGTAATGCCCACTTCCCTTCGACACCATTTTGTTTTGTTGTTTTCGAGACTGATTACTTCACTTATGGATTATTATGGCTTCTTGATTTAACATGCTAGTAGATATCATGGACATTGGACTGTTATTGATTTGATATTTATATGATGCATATGGTTTACTGGTGGACATTGTAACGCCAGGGAAAACAACAACGACGCCATGTCATGCTCCCGACGACGACGCCGCGCCACAACCAAGTAACCCAAAAATGCGATAATTTTTTTTTTTGAAAGAGTAAGCAAGTTAGTGGTCCTTGTTTGGTTTATTTTAATCGCAAGTTTTGTGACCTGGATAATTATAACGCTTCAAACTCTTACCGTAAATTCCAAACGCAATACTAGATCTGCATGATTTTCACAATTCCGCACACTCGAGATCTACTTCAATATTTGTTGTATTCGTCTCTTCCTTAGCGGAGAATTTCCGGCTTCGATCATGGTGATACTAAGTCGAATATGATTTTTTTTGATATATCTTAATATATAATTTTAGAGATACGTTACCCAGGATAACACGTATATTGCTATTTCGTTGACACTTTAGAAATCTTTTAATATAGGTTCTTAGATATCCCTTTAAAGGGATTAGATACTTTTAATTAAGTGGTATATATGTAGATATATTATCAAAGTTTATACTCAAATGAGCATATATTCCTATACATACATTTAAATTTGAAATTTAAGGAATAAGAGTCAATTCGACCGGCATTTTAATATGTATATTATCAACATTTACACTTAGATGTCTCTACATTACCTTGCAAAGGTGTAATATAGGTATAATGAATTAAAAAAAAACTACATATATTTAAACAACCACAAGTTGAGAGGAATATGATGTTTTTACAGTACAAAATGCATTCAAAGGAGTCCTTTAAAAAAAAAAGTGGTCAAATATTAGAAGGAACATCCAATGCCACCTTTGGCTATAGTTGGTCGACCCACATCTTGGGTAATAACATTAACTAACCCAATACAATGGGTGTTTAAACTGAACTCATGTTTTAAAGATGAGACGGCGGGTGGCCAACAACCAACTGTCCCCATAAAGACTCCCTGTCTGGCATGAAGATCACTCCTACAGGCCGTAAAAACATCTACTCACCAAGATTTGCAAATCTTGGCCTCCCCTTGGTCTGTTCTACCCATTGTTCTGACTGTCTCGGTCCTGGCCGCATAGGAGACCACATGGTGGTCAAATGGAGCTACAGGCACATGTGGTAAACGTTATACCAGTTTCAACTGCCCTTTTCCGCGTGAGGAGTGGAAATGGTGTATAGACAGAGTCTTCGGTTTACTTTGCGCGAGGAGGTGAATTACCTCCACTTTCATTGGGTGCTACAAGGTATGTGCATGGCGGGGATCCACGTAAATTATATTTTATGCTGAGAGGGCATCTAAAGGAGCAGACTGTCCGACTATGTTGTTATCTGTTCAGTATTGAATGCATCCTCAAAAACGGGTTTCACCTTCAAAATATTTTTATCAAAATCGGTGGGACAGAGGAGGCGCCCCAAAGGAAGGTCAAATCGATTAGGGTGGTGGTAGTGAGAAATGTTAAATAACAGCGGCCTGTCCAGCCTGGTTGATATCTGATCAGTATGGATCTCTTATACCAGCAACCATTGTTTGTCTATAGCAACACTCTAAATTAGACGACCACAGAACTCGTTTTTTTTTTTGCAAGCATTGCAGCAATTTAAATATTCTCTTGTGACAGTCAGTGCTTTGTGTATCAAGTTGTCTAACAGACGTATCTTACTGAAACGTATCATCATTTTCTTTTATTTTAGCAGTTATTCTCTTAGACACGATTTAATGGTGATTGACTGGTCATGATTTTGAGACTAACTTCACATTTGTTTGGGTAGTAGTGAAGCCTGCCATGCAGCTTGATATTTGTGAAGCTAAGACCACTCGCAGTGTCCTAATCTATAAAAAAAAATGTTTTTAAAACAATATTTGTAGGCATTGCAACATTTTAAATATTCGTTGTGGCAGTCAGTGCTTTGTGTATGAAGTTGTCTATCAGGCATATCTGCTGAAACGTATCATCATGTTTTTTTTTATATTAGCAGTTATTCTCTTAGACACGATTTGTTAGTGGAGGAACAACATATAGAGGTGGGTCTGTTACATATCAGAATATTAATGAAGCATAATTGTTTTGCAAAGGAAAAGGGTAGTTTATGCGTAGGTTTGTTTAGAGATTTCATTGGCATTATTTATTGTCTAATTAATATGAAGGAAATAATAATAGTATGTTGTTATCAGTAAAATCTTATAATAATAAATTCATTATCTTTGGCATATACTTAGATATCAAGGATAATATTTCAGAAGTATTATTTTCCCTAATAGATGAGAGGTGGGTAAGAAACTAACTGAGCTTAGAATTTTGTGTTAAAATCTCCTTTCAAACAATTCAATAGATATAGCAGGGGTGTTCTAAGAGATTCGATTTCATTTTCTTGTTTATTTGCAATGGATTTTACAATAAATTCATGGATGAATAAAACATAAAGGGAACTAGAACTTGAAATGCTTCTTGGCATCTTAAAATCCATTTAAAACTTAAGACCTTCCATCAACTACACAAGAGGAGATGATGCACTATTTTTTTTTTCAATCTTTCCAACACATTACTTTCAAGTATCCAAACAAAAATTTTAATATATTTCCTTTTGTAATTTCTTTCCAATATTCCACCAAAGAATTCAACAACATTCCCAATAAATTTTAGAGCAAGAAATACTATCATATCAATGCAACATTTCCTTCAAATCTTATTACAACATATCCTACTTCATGTGGAAACAAATTTGTAATAATGGAAGCTAAAGAAAGCAAGGCAATACTACATTTCTTCCTCCACTCAAGGTGGGTAAATACATGATGTTTTTACATTGTCAACAACAAGGTTCTTGTGCTCCAAGGTGTTCTTCATCCATGTTCCATGTTCCAAGTAGCTTCAAATCACAACCAAGATAGGGGGAGAGGCAACACTCTCCTCCCAACCAAAACTCAATGGAGAAGAGAAGCAATCTCCTCCATTGACCCCCGAGCCCCAAACACAACACAATGAAGGGTGGTCTCCAACTCAAGGCAACAATACTTGCTTCCACAATACAATTTTCTTCACAACATTCAAGGTAAAAGAAGAACCAAAAAGGAAACACAAATAACACAATACTTTTCACAACAAGGCTTTCATCCAAGCCAACAAGAGAAGGAACTATGGGAAAGTTTTCCTTATGCCTCCCCATTGAGATGAGATGCCCATCCAAAACCCTCCACAATAAAACTCAAGCCCCTATGACTCTTATGCCTCCCTCAAGTACCCCTTTTTCCTCCCATACTCTTATACCTCCCTCCTCTTATGGCTCCCTCAAAGACAAGGTAGAATGTAAACATTCTTACCCAAGATGGGCATCCCTCTCAAACTCCCTCCACAATATCCTATTCTACTCTTATGCCTCCCTCATGAGTATTCCCATAGACCTCTCCTACACTACACATTAAGCATTCTATCCATTTTTCCACAATACAAAAAATTAAACATACATTTTCACAATTTTAAGCATAGAAGCAACAACAATAAGAAAGCAAAAAGGGGAGAGAGGTTTCCTACCTCTCCATTGGAGAAGCCTAAACCAAGAAGCTTTGTCCAAGCTCCCTCCAAAACAATCCAAGCATGCAAGTCCAAGCTCTCTCTTTTTCTCTTTCTCCCAATTCTTTCCTCTCCCAAAATAACAAAAGAGAACTCTTCAACAACAAAAAAACTCCAACCCCCTCAACAAGAGAGGAAGTTTTAATAAATAGACAAAAGGAAAGGGTGAGGGTGATGTGGCTCCATGTAGGATGCCACATCACACATCCTCAAACCACCTCCCAAAGTCAACTCAAATCCCAAAACACCATAAATGGGTGGTTGGGTTGAATGACAACTCTCTTCCACATCCATCCCTTCCCATGTGTCTTAAGGCACAATTAAATGCAAAATGAAGAAAAGTGCACTCCAAAGTCATATTTCCCTTCCCAAAACAATAAATAATCCCCTTTTTGGATTCCCAACCCATAGATATGGTTGGTAAGGGGTTTTGGGAAGTGTGGGACAAGTTCAACTTGTCCCACAAGTCCCCCAAAATTGCCCTCAATCTCAAATTCGAGATTCAAAGAGATTTGGAGTGGTCAACACTCTAAGCCAAGCATTCAATACATGAGGAAACACAAGGCTCAAGGAGCCAACCATCAAAATTAATTACACCCACAAGACTTCCCTCCAAAACTTAAAAAAAACTAAAACAAGATGTTACATTAATCTAAACATACTTGGCAAAAGTAATTTTAAAAAGATATCACAAATAAAATCACCTACTAAAGTAAGTTAAACAAGTAATTAAAATTCTTACCCCCTTGGTCACATTAGAAAATTTCCCCCTCATGGAAATTTTCTTAACACATAAAAGAACAAAGGTAACACAATACAATTTACTAGTTGCCTTGACGACCAAATGTTGTAACCACCCGACATCCTGTTGTGTTTGGTTCCCAATCCCCCTCATGGTTGTGATCATGCTGTGTTTCCTGCAAAATGCAAAATACCTCCTTCGGCCTTGCGGCCATGTCAAAATGTCCAAAATAATCATATGCATGAAATTTATTAACATCTATACATAATTCAATTATCCATTATTTCTAGGTCTAAATCACAACTTAATTATGCATTCCATCATTATCCAAAATCATAGTAATGTAAATTCAACAACTACATTCTACTCATCATGGCGAAGAAATCCAATGTTAGAACACATGCAACATATCCATATAAAAATAATATCAGTATCCAATAGTCTGTCCATGAGTCAGTGTAGATCATACTGAAAACAAAATCCAATAAATAATCCAAATGCATCTAGTCACAAAACATCATGCTAATCAACATAAGTATAAGTCATGTCCATATCCAAAGTCTGCATAACTCAAAATGATAATCAACTAAGTGTCGTAGGGAAGTGGGCATTACATACATTATTTTGATGACTGCATACTTCTCTGCATCGGTCATGCTGTTACAAAGTTTTTGCCTTGCTTACCTTTCCCAATTTTTTAATTAAGCTATTCTCAGACTACTTCTAATACTTTGAAATCATAATCCAAACAAATTACTGCTGATTATTATTGTATTCCTTTGTCTACCTCAATTAAATAGTCTTTTTTGAACATGTTTTTAGCTTTAGAATATGAGAGACTACAAAAAATGCCACGTCTATTTTTCTTTAATGCAGTAATGTCCATTATCTACACAAGAACAAAATATTGGCAGTAAGTCTTCCTTTATAGGAATTTTTGTAATTATGTTACTCTCAGACTACTTCTAATACAATGAAAATATAATCCAAAAAAAATACTAGCAATTATTATTCTCTTCATGGGTTATATGTACAAAAGTGTTTTCCACTACATGTTGTTTTTGCTTTACAATATAGCAGAAAAAAATGATCTTAATAATTTGAATTTTTACCCCTTCGTTCTGCTACTGTTATGCCTTCTTTCTCCTATTAAAAGAAATGTCCAAAATATTGCAAACCTGGAGTTCTTTTATTAGGCGTTTGATTTACTTGGATTTTGTGTGGATATGATGTGTGTTTGAGTTTTGAGTGTAGCACACTCTAATCCCACATGGGAAACTCGAATTTGGCCTTGAAAAAATACAAAACAAGTTGTTTAATTACAATTTTGTCCCACACCTCTTATTCAACCCCATGCCAACCCTACCTATGGGTTGGAAGGCCAAATTTAGGGTTGTTTTAGGTGTTTTGGGGGGATAAAACCCAGGTAAAATATTAATTGCAGAGCTTTCAAATCATTTAATTGTCCTTTGGGAGGAGTGGGCTTAGATGGAGTGTGTAAGGTGCTTTCCTTTCTTTCAACCACTTATTAATGGTACATTGGAATATGAGGTTGACCAAATGATCGTGGAGTGGACAGGAAAAGGAGGTGGCATCCTACTTGGAGCCACATCATCCCTCCCTCTCTTTTCTCGCTATTTATTTGATCCTCTTCTTCCATAAAGTTTTGGTGGTTGGAGGTTTGATTTTTAGTCTCAGTTTCATTTTAGAGAGGTCAGAGGATTTTTGAAGGAGTTGTGGATTTTTGGAGCTTGTCTGATACTTGTAGAATTTTGTTGGAACTTGTGGATGCTTGCTTGATAGTTGGAGGGAAAACTTGAGACTTCATACTTGGAACAAGCTCTACCATGGAAAGAATCCAGGAGCTTCACCTTTGTTTGAATTATGTTTCTTTTTTGTTATATGAATGTATATAATATGTTGTGTTGAATGTTTATTCAGTTTGAAATGCTTGTTGGGAATGGGTAGAATGCCTAAGTTGGGAGTGAGAGGAGACTATGGGGAGTTTAATTGAGGGAGGCATAAGAGATCATTTTCTTGAGGAGGGAGTTTGGGTTGGGTGCCCACTTGTAAGAGAAATGCTTGCATTTTCTTCTTGACTTTGTAAAGAGGAATAAGAGTTGAGGGAGGCATAAGAGTGAATGGAGGGATAAGAGGTACTTCAGGGAGGCATAAGAGTTGTTAGGGGTATTGTGTTTTGCATTGGAGGCTTTTAGGTGGCACCCATTCCCATTGGGAGGCAGTAAGTGTCCTCCCCATAGGTCTTACTCTTATGGCTTTCTTGATAAGCCTTGTGACTTGTTGTTAGGTGATGGTTTGCATGGCCCTCTTGTTGAGTTGTTGATTTTTTTGTTTTTATCCAGGATTATGGAATGAATGTGAAATTTTATGTTGAGTTATGTGGAAGCTAGTAGTTGCCATGAGTTGGATTTTCTCCCATTGTAATGTGGTTGGGGCTCACTATCCACTGGAGAGCGATGGCTTCTCTTCTCCATTGGGTATCTTGGTTGGGAGGAGAGTTTGCTTCTCCCTTTATTTTGTTGTGAAAAGGGAACTATGGAGGAGCTACCTTGTTAGATGTTTGGATATGCATTGGAACCTTGTTGATGACAATGTGAAACTTACCTTGTATTTTTACCCACCCTAGAGTGGAAGAAAGTGTAATATTGCTTTGTATTTTAGCTTCCATTATTGTAAAATGTTTCACATTAAGTGGAAAGTGTTGTAACAAGATGATTTGTAATCTTTAGAATCTGTAATGTTGGAATTGAAAGTCTTTATTTATTCTTTTAGCTTGGCTTGGAAGAGTGTGTTGATCTTGTTGAAATGTGGTAGTTCTTATCCATTAATGGAAATATTGTTCCCTCTTGAGTATTGTTGTACTTAAAAAAAAATAAAAAAATTTCATTTTGTTACTTAAAAGAGCATGGAAAGTGCAGGGAAATTTAGGTGCATTTTTTTTTTTAATTGTTGACTGGAAAGACTTAAGTTTTAAATAGTTTTCAATATGCCAATGAAATCAATTAAGTTCTAGCTCAATTATGTTTTTCCTCATTTAAGAAATGATTGGTAAATCCATTTGCAAAGTATTAAAGGGAAATGAAATTTGATTCATAGATTTGAAATCCCGTACAATACCTATTAAATTGTGTAGAAAGAAATTTTAATGCAAGCACTTCTAATACTTATTAAGTTCATTACTCATATTTTCATAATGGTTTAATAAGGAAACTAATATTGTAAATATTATTCATATTTGAGGAATATCAAAACTAATGGATATACTATTATTAAATTCATATTAATACCAATGTACTATTAATATTCCCTTTGTATATTAACAATCAGTATGTTACGTATAAACTGAACCAAGAAATAAAGATAATTATTTATACAATCAGAACCTACGTGAAATGTCTGACATAATTGCAAAGAAAACAATGTGCTTCATGAGTAATTCTTGATTTGAAACAGATCCACCTCTATTTTGATGTCTCTATTGTCTCTGTAACTTGCTTAATTTTTACAGGAATCTAAATGAGAATTGATTTGTGCAATAGATTTTTCTCCAACTCCTTCATCGAATACTACTTCCTTAACTTTTTCTTTTCTTAAACCATGCATTCTCTGATAAATCTATAATGGCATGAAATGTATCCATAGAAACTTAAAAGCTTGAAGTTCTTCTCTATCAGAATCAACTTCAAAGTTGATATTCGATCTAACATTACTAGATCTTTGGAAACTATTTATGGGTTTTCTTTTTGCAGATCCGAACTGTCACAAGAAAATGTAGTGATCAAGCATGTTGTAATTTTCTAAGTGCATTACATGATTCATCCAGATTACTTGGCACGATTAGACTCATAAGTTGAATGAATCATGGTCAAGGTAACAAATTAGACAAACGCCATGATCAACTTTTATTCAACATGCACAACAAATTGTAACACCAGCGCAACTTCCTGGTAATTGCTTTCATATGATACTACATTAAAGCTACATTCTACCTTGAGTGGTCCCTATAGACTATCAAGACAGAATTGTATTCCGCTTACCATGTATGGCCAAGAATGTCTTCCACCTCTTGATTCTCTGAATTTGAAAAAACCTTTAGAATAACTTGTTGTCCTCATGGCAAGCTCAACGCACCAGGATTCTGCGACCTCACACCTTAATGCACAATGCTAACACAAGGCTCGAACTTTGTCTGAATTGAAAGTTCAACAATGTACCTTCCAAAGTATGAGGTGTGCATTTCATAATGCAGTCTCCATCGTATGCCACATGTCACTTTACCTCAATTGACACTTTGCATAGACCACATCACACTGCCATGTAATACTTAGCTGCAATTGTGAGGGTACACTATGTATACTGAATACTTTCAATAAAATAGTTGGCACCTAGCCTCGTACAAATATTCACCGCAACTCAATCAAAATACTATATTTCACATTTTCCATTTGTTTTTATCTGCGAGGGCCGGACACAGCATTCTTAGGAGGATGTACATATTTCACGGAGCACACTCATATAGCTGCCTAATTTCAGTACCACGATTTTTATAAATTTCTCAACCCTATTATGGATCTAACCATGCCTTACATTTAAAAAAAAAAGTCACCTACCGCAATAACCGTAATTAGATGTTAATAGTCATCCCAACTGACTATACTCAGATTCATGTATGTGCCTCTGAAGCAAACTACAAAGGTGCATCAAAGTTTGAAGTGTAATATGCTATGAGCAGATAAATAGGATTGTGCAACAAGCATGCTACTTGTCCTTTGCCTCGAATAATGCAATGGCTATATACACATTAGTAGACATCATGCTTTTCATTGATGACCAGGAAAACTTACCCACATCAACCACCTTGTTCAACCGCGTGACTATAGAATAGTTAAGCACAGTACATAAGTAAGACCAAACAGGAAGGCGGCAGGGGCAAAAGAACTCTGAATCCTATTGCACTGATAGTGTATACTCACACATTTGCAATACCCCTTCTTCGATGGACAATAGTTGGTGTTATGCGAACTTCGGTTGGAATTTCATCTTCTTTTACACAAGGACGGACTCTTAATGGTTGACAGGTGGTTGTTGAGACACCAACTGGCCCAACACATAATGTCATTCCATACATAAGTTTGGAATGCTTATGACTAGTACCAAGTCTAATGTAAACATGGACTAACTAGTTAGGTTCAGTTACATAGTCGATAACTACTACCTATATGTATCACAACTGGTCCCAACTTGCATATCGTAATTTCATGTATCGCCACAATTAATTCATACTACCGATATCAAATTTCGTCTAACATGCTCATCTACTTGATTATAAAACAGTCACGGCCAATGGAATAACTCCTATCCGAACATTAGTCATCCCCGAAAACACCTACCATTTTAATGCTTCTGACTTTCCTATTTGATACTAGTATAATGGTCATTAACATTCATGAGATACCATAGCGGAAACTCCCAAGCAAATAAACACATAACCCATTGATTGGTTAATGTCCTACAAGCTTGCATAATAAACAATAGCATACACTCAAGGTTAACCATCTGTTATATTTTATTTTTATTCACCCATACGAATGCAGACTAATCAGATTTTTAACTCGAAAGAATCGTACCAAACTTCTAAACTAGCCCAGGTTTTGGCAATGTCTGAATACAGATATATATTATAATAGACATTTTCATTGAAGCATCATCGTGACTTCTGTAAATCCAAGCATATATGCAAAGTAAAACCTTACATCAGCTAATATATAGTACACTATATATTACAGTTCTGACTGTTTGACTGCACAACATCGTGCCAGCAATTGCCCACTATGCGGCGTTACAAAGATCATCTTAAATATAGAAACAAATAACAATTTCAATCCTTAAATGTTTGGAAAAAATATACTTCTGCCAAGAATATGATTAAGTCACGGGGTTAGGGTTTCGCTCCTCAACCAGTGCAGCACTACAACGATCCATGAGGATTTGCAGACTACGCCTTCTTCTTTTTAGCTAGGGCATGCACGAAACCTATCTAAGCAACTCACTCGGCGGCGGTGCAAGTCCATCAATTTAACACGGGAGTACTTCTATGATTACAATACTTTGTTCATTCAATCCATGCAAAGTTACAATCAACACTTCCAACATTTCCCTGATCACAATTCAACTAATCCTTCCAATTTCCAACAGACAACAGGTTACATTGCACACTGACTTCAGCATGACACCTCCAATTCATTACAAAAAACAAGCACATACGTAAGTAAGACAACATCACAATGGCAAGAACAACAACTACTACACTACAAATATACTCGCCCCATAATCGGACAATAGTTTCCGTGCTCACAAACAACAAATTGTTCCCTGAAATCATAGACACAACACATCTAGCCCATCAAAAAAATACATTAGCATCGGCAAGATTAACCATATCATGGCCTTGTTTATTAGTGTAAATTATCTTATCTATAAAACAAAGTAGGGACGTCACAAACTTATTATAGAAATTAGGACTAGTTGGCCATATAGAAATT
This sequence comes from Taxus chinensis, assembly GCA_019776745.2. Taxonomy (NCBI): domain Eukaryota; kingdom Viridiplantae; phylum Streptophyta; class Pinopsida; order Cupressales; family Taxaceae; genus Taxus; species Taxus chinensis. The sequence continues at coordinate 229,348,837 of CM034147.1, read as the reverse complement.
TTCTTATGTAACCATTCATACATACACAGGGAATATCTCGGCATTTATTATGTGTGTTGCTATTCTAGCTCGTCAACGCTGGAGTCCCTCTCACCTTGAAAATGATATTCAACGAGAAATTAAAATTATGTGTGTTGCTATTCCTGGTTTGACCTTATTAAATTTTTTTACAAAAAAATTAAATAAGGAAATGGCTTATATATTTCGTTGAATGTTTATCATTCTCATAGACACAGTGCAAGGGGAATAGGCTTGCCAAAAATAAATCAAAAGGAGTTGAGTATTTTCAAGAGGATTTTGAATTTCTAATAAGATACAGTGAAAAGTGGGTGTGAGATGAGGACAAGGTGTTTCATCAGTTTTTTGGCTGTTACAGTGGTGTTGCTTGTCTTCACATCATTAACTCCCATGGAAGCCAAGCGAATGCTGAAGACCACCGATGGAGAAGATATGAATTATAAGGAAAATTTGCAGGCTGAAGAATATGGGCATTTTCATGATTGGTTATGTGGTCGTTCAGTAAAAGAAATCCATTTCAGGTATGGAGCTCAGAAGAGAGTGATGCCTTCAGGCGTTGATCCCTTGCATCTTTAATTAAATAACTTGTGTATTCATGTCGAATATTCATATAATTATGTTAAACAACTCCTATGTGAGCTTAATAATGACCGGTTAATGTCAGCCAACATGAACGTACCAAACTGCTCTCACGACAGACCCTGAAAGTCTATCAGGATTTATTTTTGCAATGATAAATATGATGCAAAATTTATCTAGTTTTCTTTGGCTCTTCTAATATATACTTTAACTGTTCTTTAGAACAAAGTCGTTTGTATGGCTCTCACCTAAAGAACCGCGGATTTGAGTTGAACGCATCAAACAAGTGATGAGTAATCGACATGTTCACTTATTCAATTACTAATGTGGAAGTTATTGGAACTCTTTTAACTGTAGGCCTAAGTATTACAAATATATTTATTTTTTAGAGATTATTTCGAAACAAATTCTTAGTTTTAGCTCATGGGAGAAGCGATACGAATATGTACGAATGTATGTATTAAAATGACTGTATTTTATATACACGGAAAATATATATTTATGAGAAGGAGAATGTAATATAATGTATGGAGTTAGAATATTAAACTCTCAAAATAATCATAGTTTTATGGAACTATTTTAAGTATGAAGTATCTAAAGTTATTATTCACCGTAAATACGTAATGTGAATATATGAAATAATGTGTCAGGTACAATGCTCATTTTCTCGTGACCTTTAAAATAGTATTCATTACAATTGGTGTATGCTCAAGATAATACATTTCAAACACGTTGGCGCATTGAATTCCTCTACTCAAATTATATGATGCAATGATTTATTAACAAAAAATCAAAATTAAATTTAAAAATGAATCAATTAGTAGATGATTATCCAAAGAAAGATGTAATAGATAAATATGAGATATATGGGAAGAATTAAAGAGATTGTAAGTTTGTGGACAGTAGGTCATACCACAAATTTTTCATAATATATAAAATTAATTATTAGATAACATAAAATTACCGAAATGGGATATAATAATATCTGAATGGAATAAAGCTAAATTGGATATATTCATTGCCCTATCGAGAGCTTAGGGAAGAATTAGATGGGACCCACGTAGTTCTTAAAAGCAAAGTTGATTCAATTTTTATCGTGGGTTTCTCCACACTCTTCTGTTATCTTATAGGGGAGGACATTGTGCTTTCTAGTTTGGTAATTGTTTTTGACGCATTGGTTATTCAAATTTATGGGCAACTAGGTACTATTGCAGCTAAAACTTAGGGCCGGTTAGATGTCAAACTGAACAACAATGCAACAACATAAAATTGAGATAAAAAATGGAAAAACCTTCGTTATCAAGGGAAAAAGGTTTGTTGAAATATGCATAATTTTGGTACTTGGTATCGAGGTAAAGATCACGGTGGCTCTTAAACATGATTGTTGGAAGGGACACATGTAGAATGGTGTTGGCAGGGGTTAGGCAATTTTTACGTTGTTTCTTGCAATAGGGTTTTATTTTTGATTTCAAAGGCTCACCAATGGGGTATTTTCCTTAGAATCCTCACTTTTGTGCTTGCGAATCATCTTGTTGCTATTCTTTCTACTCTTCTACCATGACTCCCGCTGATGTAATTTCTCCTCCTCTACCATAGTCTATTTCTAAGAGTTGGACTGAAGCCTTGGTTTTAGCTAAAACTCTATAATAGTCATGGCGGAGAAAAAGTTACTGAAAAGTATCTATTTCAATTTTTAAAACTTTTGAGACTGCAACATTTAAAACTATATTCTTATTTTGAAATCCTAAACAATAAGAAGTGAAACGTTAATATAAATTAAAAATAAATATAAACAAATTAAGATGAAAACAAAGACTACAAATATTAAAAATTACAAAAAAAATTACAAGGAGGAGACAATGAAGATGAGAATGATAGTTACAAAGAAATTGCACTTTAGAAATGCCTATTGACAACTTATATATATTTGGATTTGAAAAGTCTAAAGTTATATTTGGAGTTGAAAATCAATAGTCTAAAGATTAATTAGTAAAAATGTTTGATATTAAAAGAACTCCCCTGAAATTATGGAGAAGTTATAATACTCTAAATAATAGTAATAGTCAAATTTTTGAATTTGGTTAAATACATATCCCATACATAAACACAAAACCTATGTATAAGGAATCTAAATAAAAAATTTTAATTCAAATTATTATCTTTATAGAACTTTTATTGTTAATACTATGTATAAGTTTCTGAATTTTAATGTCATGATCTTTACTTTTATTTTGAAATTTCAATATATGTATGAGTCATATGAGATCCAATATTGTTTTTAGTTTAAATTGATGTATTATGGCTATTTCATTAAGATTAGGATTTTCATTTTTTATTATATATACATATATATAAGTTATATCCACGTTATTGTTTTATATATATGAGAGAGATTAAGGAGAAATACTATTTTATTTTAAAATTGTGTGCCATGAATATTCAATTAAGATCATGATTATCACTATATAAAATCAATATATGTCCTCCTTGAGACTCAGTGACGAATATTGATGATAGTTCTAAAAGATGTGTCATGATTATCGAAAGTATTTAGATTCATTTAATGACGTAGGATTCTTCAGTTTTCAATTTAATATAGTCTAGAAGTAGTGATGGGGACTCACATCACTCCTAACACTACCATATAATTTTTACATTGGTTGAGAAATATTCTCACGACTCTCTTATGTCTTATACACTTTCATTTGAATATTTTTACTACATTTAAAATTCAAATAAATTGTCTATCTATTAAGAAGTTTCAAACTTCTAAAAGTTCAATTAGTAAATTATAGTTGTAATGTCCCATTCAGTTCAACTCCTTACTTTGCGTCCTTTCTTGTTGCATAACGTTGAATGCTGATTTGAGCTACCATTTTGATCGTTAGGTGACTTTGACCCTATTTGTAAAGTTATTTTAGCACCCCTTCTTCTTCTTTCATTTTGTCGCAGTGCTTCTCATTCAGTGTACGTAAGTGTGTACAACTTGTCACTGAAAGGTCTTTTATAACATACTTTTCTAACATTTGGATTTAATGATATAATTTGCCTTCAATATTATGGAGATGCTAAATGATGTTTATAAAAAGCAGAGTTCTAATGGAATATTAAAACTAATGTCTAGTTATATCTTAATTATCTATAATTTTATATATATTTTATATATATGTCACACACACACACATTATGCACACAGCGAGATATATATAATATATCACCATACATATATATGAATATGGTTATATATGCATACATATATACATTATATCTATGCTTGTATATACTCATATATCTAGATATATACATATATATATATACATATATATACATACATGATATATACAAGATATACATATTCATGCGTCATATATATATATACTACATGTATATATATGAATATATACCATTTTATATGATATATGATGTTACCTAGCGGTATAGATATATATATATATATATGTATGTATGTATGTATGAGATGTCCTCATGTCATGTATGATAATTATAAAAGGAATTCATCTTCCACCTAATAGTTCTCGTAACATTACCTTGGCTTGTGGGAAGTAGAGAAAGGATGAGTTTGGCGCCATAGTTGGAGAGGATAATTGCTATGAATCAATGATTTTGAAGACATTTACTACTCATTAGCTTCTCTTTGGTTGACTAATATCACATTCAATGTCTACCTAATTTTTGTTCTAATTTCTATTTAAAGGTGAATTTATTCTTGATGCCACTCGCTTTGCCCCCACTTTTTTGTCATTAATGTTCATACTTGGCGTGAGGGAGACGTGAACTCCAATGCCTTTTTTTTTCTTTAGGTTGGCTGGTAGGTGGGTTTACATTGATGGCCACTTGCCATTTCATTACATTTAAATTCTTTTATTTTTCACATGACCTGTAACTTTGGGTCTTTTAGTACTCAAGTATGGATATTAGTAGACTAGTAAGAATCCTTAACATCATAGTCAAACTTCCAAACAATGTCTGTATTTTAGCAAGTCCTTTTCTATATATCAATACTGAATGAATAACAATTTACATCGAATAATAGAAGATCATTTGTTTAAGGATATCTATCTTCATTGGTGTATTATGAGGATTAATCACTACATAGGTTAACATTCGTTTAGTGATAAAATGTAACACTAATTTTTAGATCCCAAAACTGTGAGACTGTTTATTGGATAATGTTTATGATATTAGAAAGTGACTTGACTTCAAAAAATTTGACCAAGCCTAGATTCATGATTATGTTCCTCAAGAATGGGATGGTTATAAATCTAAATTGTTATTAAACTTGAATGGATGTGTTTAGAATGCTAGCTTGCTTAATGGACTTGGGTAGTCATGAGGCTTGTTTTTATTCCGGTCTTGGATATGTTGAGTAGGTAGGCTGCTAGGAAATGATTTTTCTAGAAATTGATTTTCATCTTTTCCACTCATCTTTATTAGCTATAATGTCACTTATTTTGTTAAGAGATGATGTTAGTGTGAACTATCATTCTTAGGAGCTTCCATGTAACCTATATGATTACATGATGAGTACTCTCTTCTTACTTTCTCGTTGTTTGTTTCTAACTTTTATCTCTTAGGCCTATGGCCCTTCAGAAATAATTGTTGAACTATTGTTATTTAGATATACTAAGATTGGTGAATGGTGTATATTTTAAACTTCTCCTTGTATAAGTTTTAATACAACATTAGTATTTATTTTGCTTAATCCATTGTTATTACAGATTAGACGAGACCTAATGCACTTAAGTCTTTTTTTAGGTGGTTATAAAGTTCTATAGCTTGCAAATTTATATACCTCATAAATTTTGATTATTTTCATTATATTCATAAATACTAATATATCATATGGCTCCATGTTGTTTTCCTATCTTGCAACATTATTCTCTCTTGTTTTCATATTTTATAAGATTAGAGCTTCTATCCTTTTCTTGAAATTTAGAATGTTTCCTTTCATGATATTGTTTGATAGTAGTTTATTGTTATTACGTGTAATCTTATCATGCTCAGTTCTCGCAAACTGGATGAATTTAACACTTGTGCAGATGGATTTTGCGTGTAGAAAAAGGAAAGACTTTTAGAAAATTGCATCATTTTTTGTTTCATATTCTAATTTGTCTGAATTTTTATGTTGTATTAACTTTTTCCCATTAAATTTTAGAAGAAGGGAAAGTGTACAGTATAATTATTATGAATATTCTTGTTGAATAACTATCATAACCTTGGCTATGTTTAGGATATCATGATTGCTGAAACACGTCTATATAAAAAAAGATCACTGTATTGTGAATGAGTGATTTTATTAACACTATAAAAATTAATCAAAGAATCCATATAGCATTACTTGAACAATGTTGTTTCTCTTGGGTTATAATCCTAGTCATGTGCCAAAGGAAGGATTCATTTTCCATTTTTGTGGCTTGATTCAAAGAATTGATGAAACCATGTATGTTTTCACAAGAGAGTAACTTTGATCTTGAAGCATACCAAATTTTGTGTTGTAATACGACCTTATAGGACTAATGATTCCTTAATACTAATCCTAAGCATAATGAATTTGGATGTTATTTATAAAGGTCAATTCTATTATATCTTTCTCCATGTTTCTTCAAGATATTTGCTACATACATTTGGAGACATGTTTAGCTGAGAATGCACTACAAACTTTCATAACATGTTTGTTGATGCTTAAGTGATCTAAAGAAGATAGACTGATGTTTTGTCACCAAAATACAAACGACCATTTATACAATGATATCAAGTACTAGAAACTAATGAACATTTTTCAGTATGGTGAATTCATAAATCATTTTCTGTTGTATTTATCAATGTATTCAAACTTTCTCATTTTATTACTTTCTAATAAGTATGAACTTGATTGTTAGCAACTCATGTCAATTTATAATCACCCCTTTTTAAAATATTTAGTGGTTTATGGCAATAATTGAATAATTGAAACAAGTTTAAATTCTAGTTAGATTCTATAACCCATTGTAATGAACTACATATTCACAACTTATACAAAGTAATAATACCAAGATAGTTTTTTTAGGATGACTCATCACCATTGACTCTTTTTTTATCAAAACATAGGTGAGTGTAAGTCCTTAGTAACTCAACAATGAATATGACAATTATTGTCAATGTCATCGATTCAAATGACAAGTAGAAAACTACCGTTACATGTATGACTCAAGTTGATGGTTTTTATAAATAATTTACCATGATTACATTTTATGGTGGATAATATTTCCAATTGGACATTATTATGTAAGACATATGATTTTCTCCATTTTGGACTTCTACAAATTCATAATTTCTTTCCACATTCAACTTAGATTTCAACCATTTAAGTGAAATTTCTCATAATCACTTACGACAGATCTCCATAACTTACATAATTGATTTTCCATATTTTGAAAAAGATATAAAGAAATCACAATAATATATCTTATAATCTTATGAATTTGTTTATCAACATACTGTATGAAGTGTGACATTAAGTTTATCCCATACTTGTGAAGGGGACTATGTCTCATAAGTTGTACGATTTTGGGACGAAATAATATATTCAAACTTTGGTTAAGTCAAGTTTCCCTATTCTTATAAACTTTTCCTTTTCCAAAAAGAGATACATTTGTTTGCTCTAATTAACCATGGTAATGTTTTAGTTAAATTTAGTTGTGATTCAGTTAAGCTGCACATGAATAATTTTCACATAATTATATGAGTTGACGTGCCACATCTATATAGGCTCAGAATGCACTGAGGAGGTCCCACCAGGAAATACAAATAACCATTTTTCGTCGTGTAATGCCCACTTCCATACGACACTTAGTTTATTATCATTTTGAGTTATGCAGACTTTTGGATATGGACATGACTTAGACTTACGTTGATTAGCATGATGTTTTGTGAGTAGATGCATTTGGGTTATGATTGAATTTTGTTTTTAGTATGATCTACACTGGCTTATGGACAGACTATTAGATACTGATATTATTTTTTTATGGATATATTGCATGTGTTCTAACATTGGATTTCTTCGCCATGATAAATAGAATGTAGTTGCTGAATTTATATTACTATAACTTTGGATGATGATGGAATGCATAATTAAGTTGTGTTTTAAATCTTGAAACAATGGATTGATTGAATTACGTATAGATGTTAATAAATTTCATGCATATGGTTATTTTGGACATTTTGACATGGCCGCAAGGCCGAAGGAGGTATTTTGTATTTTGTAGGAAACACAACATGATCACAACCATGAGGGGGATTGGGAACCAAACACAATAGGATGTCGGGTGGTTACAACATTTGGTCGTCAAGGCAACTAGTAAATTGTATTGTGTTACCTTTATTCTTTATGTGTTAAGAAAAATTTCCATGAGGGGGAAATTTTCTAATGTGACCAAGGGGTTAAGAATTTTATTTACTTGTTTTAACTTACTTTAGTAGGTGATTTCATTGGTGATGTGTTTTTTTAAATTACTTTTGCTAAGTATGTTTAGATTAATGTAACATCTTGTTTTATTTTTTTTAAGCTTTGGAGGGAAGTCTAGTGGGTGTAATTAATTTTGATGGTTGGCTCCTTGAGCCTTGTGTTTTTCTCTTGTATTGAATGCTTGGTTTTGAGTGTTGACCACTCCAAATCCTTTGAATCTCGAATTTGAGATTTAGGGCAATTTTGGGGGACTTGTGGGACAAGTTGAACTTGTCCCACACTTCCCAAAACCCCTTACCAACCATATCTATGGGTTGGGAAGCCAAAAAGGGGATTATTTATTATTTTGGGAAGGGAAATGTGACTTTGGAGTGCACTTGTCTTCTTTTTGCATTTAATTATGCCTAAGACACATGGGAAGGGATGGATGTGGATTGTAGATATGTCATTCAACCCAACCACCCATTTATTGTGTTTTGGGAGTTGAGTCGACTAAAGGGAGGTGGTCTTGAGGATGTGTGATGTGGCATCCTACAAGGAGCCAAATCACCCTCACTCTTTCCTCTTGTCTATTTATAGAAATTTCCTCTCTTGTGGAAGGGGTTGGAGTTTTGTTTTATTTTTGTTTTGTTGAAGAGTTCTCTTTTGTTTATTTTTGGGGAGAGAAAAGAATTGGGAGAAAGAGAAAAAGAAGAGTGCTTGGACTTGCATGCTTGGATTGATTTGGGAAGAAGCTTGGACAAAGCTTACTTGGTTTAGGCTTCTCCAATGGAGAGGGTAGGAGACCCTATCCTGTTGTTTTGCTTTCATATTATTGTTGCTTCTATATTGCTAAATTTGTGAATAATGTATGTTTACCTTTGGTGTATTGTGAAAAATGGATAGAATGTTTAATGTGTAGTGTAGGAGAGGTCTATGGGAATACCTCACAAGGGAGGAATAAGAGTAGAATAGGAAATTGTGGAGGGAGTTTGAGATGGATGCCCCATCTTGGGTAAGAATGTTCACATTCTTACCTTGTCTTTGAGGGAGCCATAAGAGGAGGGAGGCATAAGAGTATGGGAGGAAAAAGGGGTACTTGAGGGAGGCATAAGAGTCATAGGGGCTTGTGTTTTATTATGGAGGGTTTTGGATGAGCATATCATCTCAATTGGGAGGCATAAGGAAAACTTTCCCATAGTAGCTTCTCTTGTTGGCTTGGATGAAAGCCTTGTTGTAAAGTGTATTGGTGTTAATTGTGGGTCTCTTGTTGTTTCTTCCTTTGTTTAAACGTTTACATGTTGTGAAGAAAATTATATTGTGGAAGCAAGTGTTGTTTCCTTGAGTTGGAGACCACACCTTCATTGTGTTGTGTTTGGGGCTCGAGGGGTCAATGGAGGAGATTGCTTCTCTTCTCCATTGAGTTTTTGGTTGGGAGGAGAGTGTTGCCTCTTCCCCTATCTTGGTTGTGATTTTAGCTACTTGGAACTTGGAGCATGGATGAAGAACACCTTGGAGCTTGGGAAGGACTTCTTCCTTTTTGACAATCTATATGTATTATTTGGTTGTACCCACCTTGTATGTGAAAGAAAGTTGTAATCATTGCTTTGTTTACTTTAGCTTCCATTAATGCAAATTGTTTCACACGAAGTAGGACATGTTGTAAAAGTATATTTCCCCCAAAAGTTCACATTGTTGAAATGTTGGTAGATCTTGTTCTCAAAACTTAATAAAAATATTGTTGGACTTTCTTATGTTGAATGTTAGGTATAAATTACAAAAAATAATACGTACATGCTAGATCTCACTTTGTTGCTTAAAAGGAGATGAATTGAAAAGCGGAATGTTAGTGTATTTCCTCTTCTTGTATTATGGAAGAAAGGACTTAAGTTTTTTTTTTTAATAGCCTTCAATATAATCATGAAAGCATCTAGTCTCTAGTTCTACTATGCTTCTTCATTTAAGAATCCATTGTGAAATTACTTGCAAATTAGTAAGTGAAAGGAAATCACCCCTAATTGAAATTTCATACAAATGTTTCTATTAAAATATGTGGAAAGAAATTTTTATTGTATAAATACTAAGCTTATTCTAGCCCCTTTTCCTTTCCTCTTTTGATAATAAGAAAACTGACTTTTAATCTAATTCGTATTAAAGTATTATTAAAGCCTAATAAAATATAGTCCATTAATAAATTGTAATATACCAGCATACTATATATATATTCTTACATATACTAACCAAACATACTAATGTTAATTATCTGTATATATTCAACTCAAACTTAAGTATGGCCATAGCAGGCTCCCATCCTGACCCGCGCATGAACTGGTTCTCCTTTTTTTGTTGCAAGGCAATCGTGCTCATGACCTGTTGGAAATGAAACAGACCCACCTTTATGAGATCCTTTCGTTTTCCACGTGCTGTATACAATACCTGTTACGTTGTCAATAGAAAATCAATGTATTGAGTTTCCATCGGGTTCCCGGGTAATAATCTCACTGTCCTTAATCGATTTTGATTAAGATACACAGGGAAAGCTCCAAAATTCGTAGTTGTTTTGATACCGAATAGTGGTCCACACAGTGGGACAGGCCGCTGTCCTTCCTTCTTTTAAGCGCCCTTCACTTTCTTTTTTTTTTATCGTTTAGATATAGTATCATAAAGGACAATTCCAAAATCTTGAAGCTTCTTACAATACTGAACAGATAACAACATAGTTGGGACAGTCTGTTCTCCCCGCCGAGCACACACTTGCAGCACCCAATGAAAGTGGAGGCAAATTGCTCTCTCCCACGCAATGGAGCTCCATCTATTATTTTCGACGCCCCTACCCGCGCGGCCAGGATAGCAGAGGTGTGTTTAGTTGATTGATGGCGTATCCAGCCTCCCTTCTCACCACTATGCAAGCAACAGCGTCCCTTGACCATTTTGATATGAAACAGACTTACCTCTATGGGATTTCCACCTCCTCACGCGGCCAAGGGCAGTCGGAACTGGTAACACGCCTTCTTCATGCGCTGACTGTAGTGGGACAGACCCTTTTCTCCCCCCTTCTTCTGATACGTCGCACCTTGTGCAAAGAAAATTCGAATTCATGAATATTCTAATATGAAACAAATTTACTTCAATGAGATCTCTTCTTCTCATGCCTACGCTGTCTCATAATCAGTTTTGATAAAAATATCTTGAAGGAATCCCGAGTTTTGAGGGTGGACAGACCAAGGAGGAGGTGCAAATTTTGCAAATCTAAATCATTTAATGAAAGATGCGACCTGGGGGGGCTTCTACATGCATGAGGGAGCAATGGTGGATAGGCGGTTGTTGGGATCCACCGCCCCCAACCAACAGGAATTAAACTTAGTTTGAAACGCCTTTCCCTTTTTGGCTCTTATTTCTTGGATCCATTTTTCAAATGTATGATTAAGCATATAGATTTAATTAAGTGAAAAATTTGATTATACATAAATATTTATATATCACTAAAATTAGAAGCACCTAATCCTCCAAGGATATCTAGCTAGGCCAGCAAAGTATTATATGCTATATAAGATAACAATGTGGTATGAATTGTGACAAAACTTTCGTATAGTATTCATACTAGGTAGTATGTATATCGAAACATATTAGAATCTTACAATGCAATAAAATAAACCAGTGCCGAGTGTATACCGTAATGTGTGATTCCCTTATATATAATTATATATATACATATATATATATATTTATATTTATATATGTTATAATGTATTAAATCAGGAGACAATGCGACATAATAGAATAAAAATAATAATAACAATAATAAATAATAAATAGATAAATAAATAAAAATCGAGTGGATAGTGTTTTCACCTCGAAATAAATTATATCTTATTCTAGGGTTAACCTACAGAAATATTGTTGTCTCGATATTATTAGACCTTAGGCTAGTAAATTCGAAGGACGACCTTTCTCTCCCTTGTGAAACGTCGAATGAAATAAAATCAAACTTCTTTGACCTCGAAGAATTATCGTGATTGAAGTAGTTTCGAGTCTGTATGCGGACTCACCTTGCAAATGCACCCTTTTCAAAAAAAAATTTGTCGCATTTCGGGATGTTCGAAATGGATGCGACGTAGTCGCCGTCGTCAAGCGAGTGTCATCCTTGAGCAGCGCCACATTTTGGTATCAGAGCCATGGGTTCGATGCTGGGACCCTTGGGCACACGCTGTTAATGCAAAACAAGAACACTTAACTTAGTACAAAACATTATTCTTTTTAAATATAAAACCATAATGTTGATAATTATAGTAAACAGCAAATTTTGAAAACCAGCACAAGACCTAGTACAGTGAACTAACTCTCGCCTTGATCTGTGCAAGAGGTGCGGATTGGGTGAGGGGTCTCTTCACATAGACCTAGACATACCACCGCCAGAGCAGGCCGTAGCAACCCTTCTGCCTCAGATTTTGCAGACACTCCAGGATGTCAATGCCGCTATACGCGGAGAGCCCTTCGGAGGACAACTTGCTAGACATAGTTTGGAGCCATCAGTTGATGCCCAGGCATCCCCTCGACACATTGAGGAGCACAGAGTAGAGAATTTCCATGGAGAGTCGAATAGGACAGGGTCACCACAGAGAGGACATGGGGACAGGATCTCAGGACATAGGGACAGGTCTCGGAGCCCTAGACAGAGGGAGGAGCATACAAAGAGATCTAGGATTCGTCATACGTCAGCTGCAGACCATATCAGGGAGATCCTGAAGCTACGACCATCTCACTATTCGGGTGATACAGGTGGCTTTCAGGCAGAGGCCTAGTTGGTGTGCTGGAGCGGATGCTTCAAGCTCTGTCCTTGTAGTAGCAACACGAAAGCTCGTGTTGCGATCCATCTTCTGAAGGATGGATCAGGAGTCTGGTGGAGGACCGAGGAGCAGAAGCTCCATGTCGACTCAGAGACGATTACCTGGGAGCTGTTTGAGGAGCGGTTCAGGAGCAGGTACTTACCCAGGAGATTTATTCAGTAGCGCATAGATGAGTTTCATGACCTCCATCAGGGATCGATGACAGTAGTTGAGTATGAGAGTCAATTTCTGGACCTACTCCAGTACGTTGGCTATATGCAGGATGAGTAGGTATGGATTCACAGGTTCATTCGGGGCCTGAACTTGGATTTAGGTGGCGCAGTGCGCATTCACTACCCACAGACATTAACAGAGGCCGTGGAGAAGGCCTATATTGCAGAGGAGACACGGGGAAAGACATAACAGGCTAGAGATAGAGTTCGGAGCCGTATCTAGCAGATGCAGGATAGTAGGTCGAAGGGGTCAGTTCCTCCTCCACGGGGTGGACAGAGTTCAGGGAAAGCTTCATTTAGGCCACCACAGCATCAGCAGCAGCAGCAGACCTGCCCATCTTACCGACCTCCTCAGAGATTTGATGCACAGAGAGGACGTAGTATTGGGCCTCCTCCTAGGGGTCCCATCAGGACACAGGGTGCACCGAGAGCTTAGTCAGTAGGAGATCGTCAGCAGAGACCTCAGCAGTCCATAGCCAGATCGTCAGGATCTGTATCTCAGTCATCTAGAGTACCAGCTGGAGCTGCTTCCCACTGGAGAGGACCAGGTAGCTGTTATGGTTGCGGTGTTGTTGGACATATTTGGAGAGATTACCCACATAACCCTACCAAGGGTAAGACACAGAGCTCAGAGCCTATTGTTGGAGATATGGCATGGAGTCATCAGATCTACGCAGTGGTCGAGAACCGCCAGGCTGAGCATCAGAGTACTGTGATTGAGACGACAGGTAGTATTGGTGGTATTTCCACCTCTATATTATTTGATTCTGGTTCTTCTGATTCTTTCATTGCACCATCCTTAGTAGAGCGTTGTAGGCTGGTGGCAGTTAGGCAGGGCCGTAGTTGGGACGTTGAGATGGCTTCTAGAGCCAAGATTTCTGTAGACTCCTTAGTCAAGGAGTGTGTAGTGGATTTGGGACCCTTCACCACTACTTTTGATCTTTGGATCCTTCCATTAGGATCATATGGTGTCATTTTTGGTATGGACTGGTTGTCTGCTCACAGAGCTAGAGTGGACTGTTACCATAAGACTATTGCTTGCACTGATGACCTTGGGGCGGAGTAAGTTATATCAAGAGTTAGGAGACCCGTTTCCATTCGCACCATCTCCGCTATGCAGCTTAAGCGGTGTGCGCGACGAGGTTTCCAGTTGTATACGGTTACAGTTCGTGACAGATCAGAGGATGAGTCAAGAGGACCTTCCCTCGATGATCATCCCATCCTATCTAAGTTCACCGATGTGTTTCCAGGGGAGCTACCGGGATTACCTCCCCCACGTGAGATCGACTTCCATATAGATCTAGTTCCGGGCGTAGAGCCTATCTCACGAGCACCTTATCAGATGACCACTCCTGAGTTATGTGAGCTCAAGTTGCAGCTAGAGGGCCTTCTGGAGAAAGGCCTAATTCGTCCTAGTGTATCCCCTTGGGGTGCACTAGTTATCTTCGTGAAGAAGAAAGACGGATCTCTTCGGTTGTGCATTGATTACCATCAGCTGAATAAGGTAACGATCAAGAATCGTTATCCCCTTCCACGCATTAATGATTTGTTTGATCAGATGAAGGGGGTTACAGTTTTCTCTAAGATAGATCTTAAGTCAGGATACCATCAGCTCAGGATTGCAGAGATAGATATTCACAAGACAGCTTTCCACACGAGATATGGCCACTACGAGTTCACAATGGTACCCTTCGGTTTGACGAATGCCCACGCAGTGTTTATGAGTTTGATGAATGGGGTATTCAAGACCTTCCTTTATCGTTTCGTGCTCATCTTCCTTGATGACATTCTATTTCACTCACGCACACATGAGGAGCACGAGGAGCACCTTCGCCAGGTTCTTCAGTGTCTTCGCAAGCAGCGCCTTTATGGGAACTTGGATAAGTGTGCGTTCTTTCAGACTGAGGTGCAGTATTTGGGCCACGTTATTTCTAGGGAAGGTATCGTAGTCGATCCTTCCAAGATTTGATCCATCATGGATTGGCCAGCACCCACTAGTGTGACCGAGGTGCGTAGTTTCATGGGCCTAGCAGGATACTACAGGAGGTTTGTTCAGGACTTTTCTCGGATTACGCACCCCATCACTTCTCTTCAGTGGAAAGGGAATAAGTTTGTATGGACAGATAGATGTGAGCAAGCCTTCAGTACACTGAAGGAGTGCCTTACGAGAGCACCTATCCTTGCAGTGCCAGATCCTCATGGAGAGTTTTTCGTGTGCACAGATGCTTCCTTAGCAGGACTTGGAGGAGTGCTAATGCAGGAGAGTAGAGTAGTTTCCTTTGAGTCTCGCAAACTCAAAGATTATGAGCTCAATTATCTGACCCATGACCTTCAGCTTGCAGCAGTGGTACATGCCTTAGTGCGTTGGAGACATTTTCTTCTTGGCCAGAGATTTACACTCAGGACTGATCACTTGAGTCTTCGCCACCTCTTCACGTAGCCCAATCTAAATGCTCGTCAGCGACGTTGGATGGAGTTACTCTGTGAGTATGACATGGAGATAGATCATGTGAAAGGGAAGGAGAACGTGGTTGCAGATGCCTTGAGTAGGTGGAGACATGTGGCTATGGCCACCTCGGTGGGCACAGATTTGCGGAGTAGGATTTTGCAGTAGCTTCCTCAGGATAGTTTCTACCTTGCAGCTAGAGCAGAGATTGAGTCAGAGAGACCCCTTGAGGGGAGATTTGGTGGAATTTCACTAGAGGCAGATGGACTTCTCAAACACAGAGGCTGGATATGTGTTCCTAGAGTAGGAGGCTTGAGACATGACATTTTGATAGAGGCTCATCATGCACCTTACTCAGCCCATCCCGGGGGGAAGAATATGCACGCCACCTTGAGATAGTTGTATTTTTGGAGAGGACTTCGGAGAGGCATAACTTCTTTTGTATCTCGTTGTTTAGAGTGCCAGAGGGTGAAGGCTGAGCATCAGCATCCAGCTGGCCTTCTCTATCCTCATGCCATACCAGAGTGGAAGTGGGACACCATTTCGATGGATTTCATTGTTGGGTTGCTGACGTCGAGATACCATCACGACGCCATCATGGTCACAGTGGATAAATTGATGAAGGTAGCTCATTTTTCCCCATTGAAGACTACCTATAGAGCAAGTGCTGTGGCATGAGTATACCTTGATGAGATTGTTAGATTACATGGGATTCCGCGGAAGATCATTTGTGACCATGACCCTTTGTACACTTCCCACTTCTGGACCACCATGCAGTATGCTCTTGGGACGAGGATTAATTTCAGCACAACTTATCACCCTGAGACCGATGGACAGACAGAGAGGGTGAATCAGATTTTGGAGGACATGCTCAGGATGTACGTGATGGACCATCAGTCGAGATGGGAGGAGTACCTGTATTTGGTAGAGTTTGCCTACAATAATAGTTTTCAGAGTTCTATAGGCATGGCTCCTTTTCAGGCATTATATGGTAGAGAGTGCAGGACACCTCTTAGCTGGAATAGGATTGAGGACAGGGTTTCTCTTGGGCCAGCATTATTACAAGATATGGAGTAGCAGGTTACCCTGATCAGACAGAGATTACAGGAGGCACAGGATAGACAGAAGAAGTATGCAGACTAGCATAGGACAGATCGCAGTTTTGAGGTAGGCACGAAGGTGTTTCTTCGTGTCAGACCGCATAAGAGCCCTATCCGTTATGGAAAAGGTTCTAAGCTTGCTCCTAGGTTTGTGGGTCCCTTTGAGATATTGGAGCACCTCGGCCCCTTAGCCTATCGTCTAGCACTGCAACCTAGCTTATCGCACATCCATGATGTATTTCACGTTTTTGTGCTTAGGAGATATGTTTCTGATACTTCTCATGTGCTAGATTCGACTGCATTGTAGGTGTAGGATCAAGGGCAGGTGATGGTGGAGGCCCGTGCACATTTTAGATCGCAGGACCCTGGGCCTTCGCGGCAGAGAGATTGATCAGGTTCGGGTCCAATGGGACAGGTACGATGAGACTGCTGCTACTTGGGAGGACGCTACATCAGTGCGAGCTTAGTTTCCACACTTATGTCAGTGACTTCCAGGAGGAAGTCTAGTCTAAGGGGATGGGGATGTAATGCCCACTTCCCTATGACACTTAGTTTGATTATCATTTTGAGTTATGCAGACCTTTGGATATGGACATGATTTTATACTTATGTTGATTACCATGATGTTTTGAGACTAGATGCATTTGGATTATGATTTGATTTTGTTTTTCAGTATGATCTACACTAACTCATGGACAGACTATCGGATACCGATATTATTTTTTTATATGGATATATTGCATCTGTTTTAACATTGGATTTCTTCGCCATGATGAGTAGAATGTAGTTGTTGAATTTACATTACTATAATTTTGGATAATGATGAAATGCATAATTAAGTTGTGATTTTGACCTAGAAATAATGATTGATTGAATTACGTATAGATGTTAATGAATTTCATGGATATGGTTATTTTGGATATTTTGACATGGCCACCTAGGCCAAAGGAGGTGTTTTGCATTTTGCAGGAAACACGACATGATGACAACCATGAGGGGGATTGGGAACCAAACACAACAGGGATGTCGGGTGGTTACAACAATTGGTCGTCAAGTCAACTAGTAAATTGTATTGTTTTACCTTTTTTCTTTTATGTGTTGAGAAAATTTCCATGAGGGGGAAATTTTCTAATGTGACCAAGGGGGTAAGAATTTTAATTACTTGTTTTAACTTGCTTTAGTAGGTGAATTCTTTTGTGTTGTCCTTTTGTTAAATTACTTTTGTTAAGTATGTTTAGGATTAAATTAACATCTTGCTTTAAATTTTAAGTTTTGGAGGGAAGTCAAGTGGATGTAATTAATTTTGATGGTTGACTCCTTGAGCCTTGTGTTTCCTCATGTATTGAATGCTTGGTTTTGAGTGTTGACCACCTCCAAACTCTTTGAATCTGGAATTTGAGATTGAGGGAAATTTTGGGGGACTTGAGGGACAAGTTAAATTTGTCCCACACTTCCCAAAACCCCTTACTAAACATATCTATAGGTTGGGAAGGCAAAAATGAGGTTATTTATTGTTTTGGGAAGAGAAATATGACTCTGGAGTGCACGTTTCCTTCATTTTGCATTTATTTGTGCCTTAAGGCACATGGGAAGGGATGGATGTGGAAGAGCGTTGTCATTCAATCCAACCACCCATTTATGGTGTTTTGGGATTTGAGTTGACCTTGGGAGGTGGTTCAAGAGGATGTGTGATGTGGCATCCTAACATGAGCAGCCACATCACCCTCACCTCTTTCCCTTTTGTCTATTTATTGAAACTTCCTCTCTTGTTGAAGGGGTTGGAGGTTTTTTTTTTTTTTTGTTGAGAGTTCTTTTGTTATTTTGGGAGAGGAGAGAATTGGGAGAAGGAAAAAGAAAGAGCTTGGACTTGCATTGCTTGGATTGTTTTTGGAGGGAGCTTGGACAAAGCTTCTTGGTTTAGGCTTCTCCAATGGAGAGGTAGGGAAAACAACTCTCTTTTTGCTTTTCTTTTTGTTGTTGCTTTTGTGCTTAAAATTGTAGAAAATGCAAGTTGTTTTTTGTGTATTGTGGAAAAAATGGATAGAATGCTTATTGTGTAGTATAGGAGAGGTCTATGGGAATACTCATGAGGGAGGCATAAGAGTAGATTAGGATATTGTGGAGGGAGCTTGAGAGGGATGCCCATCTTGGGTAAGAATGTTTACATTCTTACCTTGTTCTTGAGGGAGCCATAAGAAGAGGGAGGCATAAGAGCATGGGGAGGAAAAAGGGGTACTTGAGGGAGGCATAAGAGTCATAGGGGATTGAGTTTTATTGTGGAGGGTTTTTGGATGGGAATCTCATCTCAATTGGGAGGCATAAGAAAAAACATTCCAATAGTTCCTTCTCTTGTTGGCTTGGATGCAAGCCTTGTTGTGAAATGCTTGGTGTTTATTTGTGTGTCTCTTTGTTCTTCTATTTTAGCTTGAATGTTGTGAAGAAATTGTATTTCGGAAGCATGTATTGTTGCCTTGAGTTGGAGACCACCCTTTCATTGTGTTGTGTTTGGGGCTCGGGGGTCAATGGAGGAGATTGCTTCTCTTCTCCATTGAGTTTTGGTTGGGAGGAGAGTGTTGCCTCTCCCCCTATCTTGGTTGTGATTTGAAATACTTAAAACTTGGAGCATGGATGAAGAACACCTTGGAGCACAAGGACCTTGTTGTTGACAATGTAAAAACATCATGTGTTTACCCACCTTGAGTGGAGGAAAAATGTAATATTGCTTTGCTTCTTTAGCTTCCATTAATGCAAATTGTTTCACATGAAGTAGGATGTGTTGTAAAATATTTTGAAGGAAAAGTTGCATTGGAATGATAGTATTTCTTACTCTAAAAAATTATTGGAAATGTTGTGGAATTTCTTTGTGGATGTTGGGTAGAAATTTACAAAAGAATATACATGCTAGATCTCACTTTGTTGCTTAACATGAGATGAATTGAAAAGCAGAATGTTAGTGTATTTCCTCTTCTTGTATTATGGAAGAATGGACTTAATTTTTTTTTTTTAATAGCCTTCAATATAATCATGAAAGCATCTAGACTCCTAGTTCTACTATGCTTCTTCATTTAAGAATCCGTTGTGAAATTACTCGCAAATTAGTAAGTGAAAGGAAATCACCCCTAATTGAAATTTCATACAAATGTTTCTATTAAAATATGTGGAAAGAAATTTTTATTGTAAAAATTCTAAGCTTATTCTAGCCCCTTTTCCTTTCCTCTTTTGATAATAAGAAAACTGACTTTTAATCTAATTTGTATTAAAGTATTATCAAAGCGTAATAAAATATAGTCCATTAATAAATTTGTAATATACCAACATACTATATATATATTCTTACATATACTAACCAAACATACTAATGTTAATTATCTGTATATATTCAACTCAAACTGAAGTATGGCCGTAGCAAGCTCCCATCCTGACCCGCACTATGAACTGGTTCTCCTTTTTGTTGTTGCAAAGAAATCATAGCTCATGACTTGTTGGAAATGAAACAAACCCACCTTTATGAGATCCTTTCATTTTCCCACGTGTTGTATACAATACATGTTAAGTTGTCAATAGAAAATCAATGTATTGAGTTTTCCATCGGGTTCCCGGGTAATAATCTCACTGTCCTTAATCGATTTTGATTAAGATACACAGGGAAAGCTCCAAAATTCGTAGCTGTTTCGATACCGAACAGTGGTCCACACAGTGGGACAGGCCGCTGTCCTTCCTTCTTTTAAGCGCCCTTCACTGTCTTTTTTTTTTATCGTTTAGATATAGTATCATAAAGGAAAATTCCAAAATCTTGAAGCTTCTTACAATACTGAACAGATAACAACATAGTTAGGACAATCTGATCTCCCCGCCGAGCACACACTTGCAGCACCTCAATGAAAGTGGAGGTAAATTTCTCTCTCCCACGTAATGGAGCTCCATTTATTATCTTCACACGCCCCTACTCACGCCGGCCAAGGACAGTAGAGGTGTGTTTAGTTGATTGATGGCGTATCCAACCTCCCTTCCTCACCACTGTGCAAGCAACAGCATCCCTTGACCATTCTGATATTAAACAGACTTACCTCTATGGGATTTCCACCTCCTCACGCGGCCAACGGCAGTCGGAACTGGTAACACGCCTTCTTCATTGCACTGACTATAGTGGGACAGGCCCTTTTCTCCCCCCTTCTTCTGAGACGTCGCACCTTGTGCAAAGCAAATTCGGCTTCGTGAATATTCTAATATGAAACAGATTTACTTCTATGAGATCTCTTCTTCTCATGCCTACGCTGTCTCATAATCAATTTTGATAAAAATATCTTGAAGGAATCCTGAGTTTTGAGGGTGGACAGACCAAGGAGGAGGCACAGATTTTGCAAATCTAAATCACTCAATGAAAGATGCGACCTAGGGGGGGCTTCTACTCGCATGAGGGAGTAATGGTGGACAGGTGGTTGTTGGGATCCAGCACCCCCAACCAACAGGAATTAAACTTAGTTTGAAACGCCTTTCCCTTTTTGGCTCTTATTTCTTGGATCCATTTTTCAAACGTATGATTAAGCATATAGATTTAATTAAGTGAAAATTTTTATTATACATATAATATTTATATATCACTAAAACTAGAAGCACCTAAATCCTCCAAGGATATCTAGCTAGGCCAGCAAAGTATTATATGCTATATAAGATAACAATGTGGTATGAATTGTGACAAAACTTTCGTATAGTATTCATACTAGGTAGTATGTATATCGAAACATATTAGAATCTTACAATGCAATAAAATAAACCAGTGCCGAGTGTATACCATAATGTGTGATTCCCTTATATATAATAATAGTATATATATATACATATATATATATATATATATTTATATTTATATATGTTATAATGTATTAAATCAAGAGACAATGCGACATAATAGAACAAAAATAATAATAATAATAATAAATAATAAATAGATAAATAAATAAACATCGAGTGGATAGTGTTTTCACCTCGAAATAAATTATATCTTATTCTAGGGTTAACCTCCAGAAATATTGTTGTCTCGATATTAGCAGACCTTAGGCTAGTAAATTCGAAGGACGACCTTTCTCTCCCTTGTGAAACGTCGACTAAAATAAAATCAAATCTTCTTTGACCTCGAAGCATTATCGTGAATGAAGTAGTTTCGAGTCTGTATGCGGACTCACCTTGCAAACGCACCCTTTTCAAAAAAAAAATTGTCGCATTTCGGGATGTTCGAAATGGATGCGACGTAGTTGCCGTCGTCGAGCGAGCGTCATCCTTGAGCGGCGCCACAAAATTTAATGCTTAAATCAACCATAAGGACTTCAACTGAAAAATTTGTTCCTAAACCACTATCACATATACTCTTGTTTGTCATTTCATTTAGATTGTTTCTTAGGTCACTTTTTGGCGCCACTTTTTAACATAAAGAGTTACAAAATTAATTTTATAACATATTGAAGAAGTATATGATTGGAAGCACTATAACTACACACAAACCCCAAGTTACCCTCCTAATCAACTAAGGTTTAGTTTAATTCCAATTGCACCTAAGGATCTACTCCTCAACTATATATGAGTTTAAGGTGATAGGACATATTTATGCTAAACAATCTTCATGAAATACCAATGTGTTATGTTGTTAGTAACCAAGGTAAGACATCTAGATGAGAGGAACTAAAGAGTTTATTAACAAGAGTTTAAGTCATAGAACAAATATTTCACTCTCTCCATTTGTGTCATTTGGGGGTCCCACAAGGAATTCATTCGATGACAAGTAAAAAATTCTAGATCTAACTTTGTAAGACTTATTTGTCCACTAGGATAATAAGGGATTAATAGCTCAACTTAATCCATGCATGGTAAGGTTACACCGCATAGTTGTTGCTTTGAAATAATACACTTAAGGTGACTTCAAAGGTGGTCTTCACCACTCAACATTTTGTCAGACCTGAAGAGAATAAATTCACCTCACGGTTACGAAACCTAGAAGGAAACGACATACTTCGGATAAAGTTGGACCATGTCATTCCTAAAAGATGGCCTCATGAAAATGTCGCTAAACACAATGAATATGATGGTAAACTAAAATATAGGGGTTTTATTTACCTAAACTAGGGGGTTCCATCCAGAGAAAAGTTTAAGTTCAATCTACGGTTTCAATTTCTTCTAGGGTAAGAAGGATCACACATGAAGACATGTTATGCACGAAACTTATGCTAGGGTTGAGTGTTGCGATTAAATCTCTTTATTACATTTACAAGGTGAGAATAGAACACAGTAATTAATTAATCATTTATTAAACACTGAAAAAGTACTAAAAGATTTTAACTTCAAATTCATTTACCATATATATCAAACCTTTTTGCCATATGAAACTATGAATCAAATTGAAACTATGATTAAATGCACATTTCCTAAGATATCCATAAAACTAGCATCTCATACATATTAGTAAATTTCAAATATAACTTTTCTGTAACATGAGTCTACATTATACATATATTAATTTTACAATGATCTATATAAATTACAATAATAAATAATGAATTACACATTGCCTTTTCACCATATTTCTTACATCCTGCAAAACCATGTGAACATGAAATAAGCGTTAAATCAATGGCATGGAATCCACCCTAATCTAACATAATTAATGTCTTTATTTTACCATTTATATATAATTATAATTATAATTTTCATTCGAAAGAAAAGGTTTAGAAACATGTATTGATTTCATTTCACTTCATTTCATAACCAAGGAGACAGAAAGAGAAATGAACAAGAGAGAAACACCATTTTGTCAAAATTCCATTTCACACAACAAGTCACACTATACAGTTTAGAAGAATTATTTAGTGTCAAAAAGTTTCCACGGTGATTAGGCAACCCGATAGGGGTCCTACAACGTTCTTTCTTCGTTTTCCTCCTAGTTGCAAAAACGTTCAATTTAGACTCGGAGGCTAAGAAACCACTTTCAAATGTTATCTTCCAATGACCAAACACACCACGGTTAAATTTGAATGTGTCTAATTATATACCAAGATTCCATAGGAATTGACAAAATTCAGAATTGGAAAATAGTTTATGATTGGCGGCTAGTTTTTTGAGGCCATTGGTCGTAATTGACTTAGTTATAAATGACAAAAATTTATCTTGAGGGCTTAAAAAACCACGTCCAAAACTAAAGTTTTATAAATGAATGTGCCACAATAAAATTTTCTATGAGTTCCACCATATATGAAGAATTCATCAGAGTCGTCGGAACTGAAAACTAGAACACCGTTTTCAAACGGTGACATGATTTCGGAAGCCACCTATCCTAATTGGTCTAGTTTAACCTAGTCAAACTATGACCCAAGGCCTAAGAAATAGATTTTTCAAACTATACAAAAATGTTTTTTTTCCCTAAACTCAACGTTCCATGCAATTTTATAGTAAAAAAACTAGAGGCTTGCGAGGATGGATAATAATTTTTCTATCTAGGTTTCAAGAGGCATTTCAAAACGAAAGACAACATTTTAGATTTAGCAGCCTCCTACCACTATGAAACAGTGTAACAGGGCTCCTATAAGGGCATCAAAAAGGTCACAAATGTTCATTCAGGGTCAATCCAAAGATTGAAGTGACACCTAACATAAGAAGGTACACGAAGGAAGATTAACCTCCCCTTTATGGAGTTACGAAGGTTAATTTACTAGTCTCTAGAAGTCACAATTTATCTATTTAAAATAGGAGATGGTCAACATACTTACCATGAAGTCAACTTCAACTTGATGATAAAATAATACTGTAGTGATCTAGTTTGGTCAGGAAGTTTTCTAAGTCACCTCAAAATGAGGGTTAAAGTTCATGGTTTACTACAAAATGGTAATTTTTATTGCATGAGCTATGATACGACATTTTATTATGTTGCAACAAGTTAATATAAACCAATTAAATCTTATGATAATCCTAAGATTGTAAAATTATATTTTGTTATACAAGAAAAACTAAAGTACAAGAATTATGAAAGATAAGTAGAGGTGAACCATGCCTGGAGGATCAAAGCTTGTCGAAGCTGTGGGATTCAATTTAACATCACACTTAAGAATTTTGTCGAACAATTCATGAGCATATGCAATTTTACGATTTTTCCTTTGCTCGAAATCCTCAAAGTAGTTTCCAACGAACCCATTTTGCACTTTACCATTAATAAAACCACACAAGTTTAAATGGTATGCCGATAATAATATTTTAAAGCCCCTCAAAGTAGTTAGCATAGTCCACGTATTCTTATGTTATCTTCAATAACTAAGAATATAAACCCAGAATGGCCACTATATGTTTAATGGTGTTTGATGATAATGTTTAGAGCTCCCTTAGGATAGCCAGCATGACTAAGAAATCCATACATACCTGCATACAGGGTTATTATAGATGTAATGAAACAGGGTTTGTTCACACCAATCCTAGAAATTCCTCCATTGAAACTATAAGCTTCTACTAAATACAGTCAAGGAAGAATCTTACATGGTTAGGAAAAATCCATGCAACCACATATCTTGAAACACTTGTTAGGAAGATCACAAACCCTGTAAGAAACAATTGAACTGAGCTCAAGCTACGTTGAGGACACCCACGACTCAAGGAAAGAGATCAAACTAATAACAACTCAATTCTAGATACAGACTGAGCCAATGAAGAAATGCATAGAGATCTACAAGAAGATCTTGGAAATGGGGCAGAAATGAAATTTTTTCAAGCTCAAAAATAAACCTCCACACAACAAGATCTTTCAAGGCCCACAAAATCAGGAACAAGGAGGCACAAGTAAATGGAATCGAACACCTAGAGTTAATAAAACCATGAGCTTGAACAAGCATGCACAACCTAGAAGACAAAAAATGGCTCGAGCTTTATCTATGGTGGCTATAATAAATTTTTTCCTGATGGATGTCCATGCCATGTTCCATAGTTTCCGTTTGCAGATAGGTAGGGAGCAGGTTGGAAAGGTCATGGGATTTAGATTTACACTTGGAATTGCATTTACTTGGAAATTTCCTGGCCTTTCAAAAAAACCCGTTTCATGCCTATTTATCAATCATTACAGTCCATGATGCCACATTTCAAACATTTAATCAAACATTTTAAATTCCAAATGCGTGCTTCCACCATTGCATACATATCTGCTAGAGCATTTGCCAAAAAAATATCTGACAAATCCTCCTTCGATGCAAGCTTGGTGGAAGCTGACAAAGGGTGAATCGATCACATTAGAGACAAAAATTTGAAGCATCTCATGACCTCAATCTTCTTTTGCTTACACTAAAAACTAGTGGTAGGCAGAGGTTGTTTCCTCACAGGGACAAGGAACTTACTGAAACGATCCATTTTTTGTTGAATTTGCAATACTAACTTGGGTTTTCGCATGGTTGAGGCACCTGGATCGAAAATAAATTTCTTTGACCATGTAACGATGTATTGTGGTTAGACTTTTACGTTGTGTCTTGTCGAACAAAAAATTGAATTGTTCATGTTGGGTGTTGTATGTTTCCTATGTGGTCAATGTTTTTTGAAGCTTATTGAGAGTTGGTCGTAACCCCTTCTGGTATCTTGTGTTGACATGTAAACTCCTAGTAAGTCAACAATAAAAAATTATCGGAGTTTTTCAGGGTTGTATCTATGTGTGTGTTTTAGCAGGACATTGTAATAATTATGATATGTACATCTATCTGTCTATTTGTGTGTGTGTGTAAAATTTGTGTGAATTTAAATTTACCAATTCTATTGAGAAATGGCGTGTCTTTGCAAATCAAGCTTAGACCCTTTGTTAGGAAATTAATGTTTACATTAAATTTGAGGTGTTAGTAACTATGTAAATATATAAATGTAATTATGATTTTAAAAGTGAACTTGTTAATAAAAAACTCACTAATATAGGTTTGGGTGGTTAGTCATATAATATTAAATATGTTAGTGGTTGGAGTGTTATACCTGTGAATATTATTCCAGGATATTAGTTGTAACACCTCCCTATTATTTCAAAGGTTGTTTTGCTATTTGTTTGGCTATATAATAGCCATGTACCATACGTTTGATATATTGAATGAAATATTATATTATGTGAGAAATTATCTTGTTATTTTCCATGATGGTCTGCATCGAGATCGATATTTGGTATCAGAGCAGGTAAATCCAGTAACAAAAATTAGTGTGGATTACTTCATGGAGAGTTAAACCTATTTAAGGGATTTTTAAAAAAATTGGTTTCCCTGGTAATTAGTGAATTAAGTGAAGAATTGATGTAGATTAGTTTTATACGCAACAATTTATCTGTACATCTTCTGAGGATAGACCCCATCAACAAAAGAACACAGCTTGATGGAGCGTAAGTAGTAGAAGGCCCTGTTCATTTCTAACCGATGTGTTTTGCTTCATTGGTCTCTGTGTTGAAGTTTGACATAAAAAGTCACACACAATCGTGACACATTCATTAAAAACAGTAAAATAAAAAAAAATGAAGAGCGAAGGGATCTGCGTGCCTATGGAGATTAGTTTGAGAAATTGATTGTTTCTCTTAGCCTCTTCCTAACATTCTGTTGGAACATTGACTGATAAAAGCTCTGTCGACGTATGTGATTTATTTATAGCTGACGATACATTCCTTTGAAAGCTTCATATTATTTTCAACCATCGCATCCAACTCAATCACAGTTTTGAGCAATTGAAGATTACATCTAAATATTTCTGCAGAGATTACAACGAGCGTATAAACATCATTTTCGAGGATCATGCAAATAGATCTATGGAGGATGCAAAGTTGAAGAAATTTCAAGAGCTTCCTAATCGCGTGTATTTACTCTATTGAAATATTCAAGAGTCAACCATGCCTTGGGTGTTTTTAGTCAATTAAGTCATAGTTAAGTAGTAGTGTGTTAAAAGAAATTATATATATATATATATATATATATATATATATATATATATATAAAATGTGTGTAATCAGTATTATATTTTTGTAATTTTGTTTAATATAAATTTATTTTTCAATCAAAGTTGTCACTGAAAGTCGAAAGTTTCAAAATCAAATTCCTTGTGTCATCTTGTAACGCCCAAAAAAATACACACAAATATAACACTGAAAAAAAACTCCGACAATTTTTTTCTTTTTTGACTTACGAGGAGTTTACACATCAACACAAGTGACCAGAAGGACTACGACCAACACTCAATAAGTTTGATACAATGTTGACCACATAGGCAACAATGAACCATATAACACCCAACATGAACAATTCACTTTTCTCTTCCTCAAGGGACAACGTAATAGGCCATCCACAATACACACTTACAGTTAGGGAAATCCCACGGTGTAGAATCTTTAAAGGTTAATTATTTACTAAAACCATCTTTCAATTCTTAACTTTAGTCTACAAGACTCGTGCTCTAATTCACACTATCCTTCTTACAAAGATGGATTTATTTATTTTATACTTTTGAGCATTTAGCTTAAGATAATATTTCCTCAATAAGGATCATCTCTAATATGTCACTTACTTGT
The DNA here is from genome assembly GCA_019776745.2 of Taxus chinensis. Taxonomy (NCBI): domain Eukaryota; kingdom Viridiplantae; phylum Streptophyta; class Pinopsida; order Cupressales; family Taxaceae; genus Taxus; species Taxus chinensis. The sequence continues at coordinate 229,320,649 of CM034147.1, read as the reverse complement.
TTAATTCATTTTTCTAAAAAAAGGTATTCAATTTTCTCACAATGCTATTTATCCATACATAAGCTACCGAATCTAGTTACTAAACTCCATTGCATGAGGAGACAAGCGCAAGCTCCAATTTAGGTGGGGTACCATCTAGGTTTGGAACTAAAACTTCCTTTGAGTAGGGATCAAAATGTTTAACATCACTTAAGAAAGGATCCCAATGTCCCTTCACAAGAGTTACAGGTAAGAAGGTCAATTTGAATTCATCTTCATGATCTCATTAGTCATTAACCAGTCATTCAATGAGACTTATAAATAAATATGGATTGGGTAAGAGCCTCATCTAGATCTCTTGATTTAGTTCGTCAAATGAGTATTATCAAGTTTTTAAACAGGTAAGTTAGATTTAATGATTTCTTGATCAATTTCCCTTACTTGTTATAACCTTGTTATCCTCCCAAAAGCTAAACATTTTCTTACATTTTAAAATCATTTTACACCCCATCAGCATTAAGGATAAAGTTTATCAGTATAGCTTAGGGGTAGAAAGGTATATTCTTTTTAACACAGTAGATAATTCCTTTTTTGTTCTTCCATTTAAAGAATCTTGACATCATCTATAAGATTAGAATGCCCTTTTTTTATATAAATTTTAAAAGGGTTAACACAGCATTCTATTATGCCTATAATTACAAAATTGTCATAACCTAGAAAGCTTTACTACACAAAGCTATAAGTCAAAAAATTTACCATTACCCTTTTATGAAAACTATACATGGTTACATCATTTCTATCTAACAAGGCACACAAACCCAAGGTGGAAAACTATTCTAATGGACTTGACTTGGAAACAAAAATGTAACCAATATTGGTCAAAACAAAGTTAAGCTACCTTTCAAAGTTGCTAAAATACAATAAAATACTCATAACAATGTTGCGATCAGATTATATCATTAACAATAATATTTGCATGTTTTAGTTTTCAACGGTTATGATAACCTTACTACACAAATACAGTAAACCAAAGGTTTGAGCCCTCCAAAATTCTCCACAAACACCATTCCAGAAAATTACAACACAATAAGTATTCAAACAAAATAACTTCATAAGAAAAACCGATGCAACTCTCTACAAGCCTTTCCTTTTTCTACTTGCAAAATCCATCTCCACATTTATTGGGTTGAGTCAATTCACGAGTACTGAGCATTTTAAGGACTACAAAATAAAAAATTATGCTACTATTAACAATATCATGAAAGGAAATCTTCTATTTCAAGAAATGGATCCAAGCTCTAACCAAAAATAAACTTATAGAAAAAAATCAAATTTCCTCCATACCACTAAGAAGGAAGTCATATGCTTTAGTTATAAACAATGTCTCTAAAAACAACAAGAATTTAACAACCAATCAGGTGAGACCATAGGCCTTATGAGTTAGAAACAAAATGTTGAGTGTATTGATATTTCAATCATTTAATCCTATAGATTCCATGATTCAAATATAATACTCAACCCATCCATCAATATTTTTATAGGTAAGTCATAAGCAGTGGTTACAATCATAGCCTTTAAAATGAAAAATAGTTTAACAATTGTCAAGAAGGGACCATTGGCCACATAAGCTAGAACCAAAACGTCGAATATGTAGGGATTTAAATCATGTAATCATATTGATTATATGATTGAAATCCAATTCTCAAACCATCAATCTATAATTTCTTATCTAACAAGTGACTCCACAAGTAATAATTATAAGAAGGAAAATGAAGGCTAAAAAAAAAATTTTAAATAGGCATTGCCTAGCAGCCAAGTTACTTGATATATACAAGTACGGAATAATGAAAATTCTCAAAACTATGCAAGTTCCTCATGCAAGATAGTATTCTAAACATCCATCCAATTTTCTTGTTACTTTAGATTCATAATCCCCCTTATTTAATCTATAATTTCTATTTATAAAAATTGGATAACCAATTTCTCATCACAAGTTCTTTTAAAGTAACCATCATTACCATATATTGAAGCAACCCTTTTATATGCCTTTATAGGTATTATCAAATCCATAAAAATGTTAACAATTTTCATCGTAAATCAAAGAGGTGTAAAATAAAATATATTCAACCAAATGTCATTACAAACTTATCAACAAGTATATACATGGATCATTCAGTAAATAAATAATAAAAAAGAAGTTTTATTCTAGAATATATTATTTATCCCCTAGTCATCTTAAAGATGCGGTCAATGGCTGGACAGGAGTATAATTTCACTTAATTGAGTGCTTTTAACCTTGTGGATGCTTAATGTTGCTCATCCAATGGAAAAATAGTTCCCAATATAGTATTCCAAATAATGATAAATAACAATTTTCCTGATGGTATTAAGGTAAACATAAATTACCTTATTCCCATCAAAACCACTAGACCAACAAAACAAATTGCATCGACATTAAACCCTTCCACACATTCCTAATGTCCAATAATCATAAGGAGAATGTAGTAGACAAGAAACAAAATCCTTGTGTGTTTCTATCAAACGACCATACAGAAGCACTAAATTTTACTGAAGCATACAAATAAGGCACTTCCCTTTTTAAAATACTATCGATACCCACAATTAGGATTTAAATGGCATCACAAGATGTATTTGTTTAAACATCAGACCAGATTAAGGTAACACTTATTTTAGAAATTACATCAAGAATGAAGAGTTTCAACACAATAATAAATCACATTGCAACCATGAGATACAAGGAGATAGGATTAAATGCAAGCCTAAAGGTTTTCCATTCCCTCAAAAAATACAAAGATGGCACGAGAAAAAAAAAGGATGATTATAATGAAAATCTCACTAAGGGCCTAGTGATCCCTTCTATTTATTCTCTATCAGATAATGGTTTTGAATAATCTAAAACGTATCAACTAAAATCGACCCAATCATAAAATCCTCTTATGGGTTTTTTATTATTATAGATTCCTACATAGTTCCCACATGTAATCAACCCCAGTTTATGGAAGAAAACAATCAGAAACAAAGCATTTTTTTAGTTACACGATGAAGCCAATAGAAGCCCCATAGCACCACTAATTATAGTGCATACCACTTAAGGTATTGAGCAAAAATCAAATAAATATTTTAGGAATCTAGGTAAGACACATAGTTAATGAAACAATAATGTAAATGGAGAATAATATAAACTCAAGAGAAGAGTATGCACTATTCCACAGTATAACAACACATAAAACTAATATCCATATTCAAGCAATATAACAACACACCATACTAATGGCTATTACCATAACTCAAGGAAACTTAAACGCATACACAATAATTTCGCAAGAATAAAACAATATTCAACAAAAATTCTCGTCAAGTACATAGCTCAACCCAGAGACATGTTACAAAGAATTATCTATGCAAATTCCATATTGAATAAGATATCAAGAGGGAGAGAAAATGATTCAAGCAAAATACCATTTTAGAAACTAAGAGCATTTCATTTCATGAGATTGTTCAAACTAATAAAAATTAAAGTGGGTAATTCTTAAAATACCTACAAAATGTCTCCCAACTCGAAAATGCATCCACCAGGATCATGTAACAGCAACACATGGAAAAAATTCCTCTCCTCTTGCTTGCTGTGCACTCAAACTTCGCTTGAGGTTCCCCATTGAAATGCACAAGTAGAGAGAAAGCAACAACAACCAAAGAGCATGGCTCTGCACTAACTAAATGCATATTCTTGGATTCAACATCATTTTTGACAACCCCAAACTACAAATTTTCCCCCAATTTCATGCAGCCAGACCCAATTCGGCGTATGCATGCCACCAAAGAAAGCTAGAGGCAATTTGTAATGCCTAAACAATAATTAAAAGAAATTGGTCCAACATCCAATTCGGTCATGTAGACCCACAGACATGTGCCAAACATGATCCAATAATGACCATAAAGGAATGGTAGGGTTGGTGGATGCCTCAAACTAAATTCACCCTGGAACATTTTGCTAATTGAAAAGGGCCATGCATGGAGGTCAAGTCACCCAATGTGGGAGCTAGTGGTTGAATACTTTAATTCAACATTATCAAAAAAACTACTTCCTAGACAACTGGCACCACCAGTCTACTATCTCCACCTATCCACGCAATCAAATCTAGCCATGGTTTGCTAAAAGTTAAGTTTTAGGTGGATGATCAAATTTGTTTTATTAAACTTATCTAATAATTATTACGTACATTTTTATTAAAATATGCCAAAACACCTTTAGAGAGGTTTCTAAATTCCTTTAGAACTTGAAAAAAAAATGTTATTAAGCATCCCATAAATTGAAAATACAATTAGTTCACCAGAAAGAATGTTTGAAAAATATGTTACAAAAGACCCTTGAAAAAATTATAAGCACTTATGACAGAATGAGATGGCATGATGGAACTAAAAGAAGGGAATTCAAGTTTACTTTATAACAGAGATCAAAATAACCTAACGCCATCAAAGGAAGTAGGCACAACAAACAAATGTTCAGGAACAAGGTCAAAAAAATAAGGACAAAAGTGAACACTGAATGGGGCATTACATTCTCATCCCCTTAAGAAAGCATCATTCTCAATGCGATATAACGCTGATGAAAAAAAATGGGGGGTACGAAACTGATAAATTTAAAGAGAAAAATATATTCCTATGGTTAAAATTTCTATCATTAGAGCACGACCACATGGTAGACTAAAAAATTTAGTAGATTATTTAAATTTCAATGTTCTGTGAAGATTGGCAATTCTTTCTTATTTCATTATTTAATTAATCTCTTTTCCTTTACATTATTCCTAACTCAAGCCCTTAAGATTTCATTGTTGAAAAGTTTTAGTTTATTCATTCTTGTGGGTGCCCAACAGGAACCGCTATCACAATACCATACCAGGGTCATACGCAACACTAATGATTCACAGGCATAATTTTACATACTTTCATGACTTTACCACACAACAAGAGCTTAAAAAAACCATGGAAGAGAACATACATGGTCTGCATAACATAATTCTTGTCACACAAATATAACCAACATTTAAATACTTGAGCATAAGTGTACTATAACAACATGAAATTTCCCCAGAAAATAAGGTTTCATGTAACTCAAATCAATAACTGGAGATACATAGAGTCAACAAGGGAATCAAAACCATATCCACTACATCACAAAACATATCCAACTCCCATGAGTACACATACACAATAACATCACTTCCAAAACATCAAAAACAACTTTGTATACCTCCCAAGCATCAATCACACACACACACACACACACACACAAATCTCTTATGCCTCCCTCAATCTCTTATTCCTCCCTCAAGTCTCTTATGCCTCCCTCAATCTCTTATACCTCCCTAAAGTCTCTTATGCCTCCCTCAAATCTTTTTCCCTCAAGTTTCTCCCCAAAGAAGGTTGGTTTCCCTTTGGCCCTAGGCACATAGAGTCTAGACACCTCTAACCCAAGTGACATAATAATTTGTGGTTCAACAACCTACTAGTTATATGTAACTCCTTGGGACATGTACCCCCATACAATGAAGTGGGTCCATAGGTCTAACCATTCCATGGTGCATCCCATGACCCTATTCCAAATATTACAACAATAGAACCAACATAACAATCTGATTCCAAATGCCAAGTGGAAAAGTACAAGCCTTGGGCTAGGCTGGTAAATTCTTAAAATTTAAAAGAAGATCCAAATCCAATCAAAACAAATGGCCAAATAGCCATAGTTAGTGCAAAAATCTACATGTTAGTACCACAAACCAAGGAAATGCCCAAAATGTAAAACATGGCAATCAAGAAAACTTCTGGTCCCTTGCAGTAGAAATAGACATAAAAGTTCAATTTACAAATAAAATACATATATAATAATAGACATTACGATGAATATGTGGCCTTATCTTGCCACCAAGGGGGCACTCAACAAGTTGCAGGGACTCAAAACATTGAGCCTCAACTCGTAAAATAACATATCAATGGTACAACTGTCATCAACTTAATCTGAATCATCTCTCCGCCACTTCGAAAAGGCTAAACATTGTCATATATTCACTTAGGTTGCATCCATACAACAACCACGACAAGAGAGGGATCAAGGAGCACAATTCATCATCTGTGAAACTGAGGGTCGATTCGAGTTACTGGCCATGATACATAATTACTCACTCCAAACATAGACTTTTACTGATTTTCCCTAAGGTCAGTTCGTGTAAGGTTCACAACATAACATACAACTACATCACTAACACAATGGAGGTTCATGCACATTAACCATAACATCTTACACATGGTACAAATATAGGGTATATCACATACATTTCACTCACAGTTTAGAACACACCATATTACCACATGACATTAATCTTTACATATTATCATATGCCTTAATTATGCCCCTAATTCATGACATGATCTCTATTACATGAATTATACATATGAGTCAACATACAGACATATACCATGGGAATACACACATTTATGCACAAATGATAGTGACATCATTAAGAAATCCAGTTCACTACAAACTAACCTTGCCAAACAACATATCAGTACAATAACACATAAAATGATGGTACATCAAACTCAAATTCTCATTGAATTCCTGAAAAGGAAGAATAATACTCTCATCTCCAACACATCAACATGCTACCAGCTACATACTAAGTGTCATACATGACATGTTCACTCACAAGAACACAATTATGACATAGTTCACATCACACTTAAATAACAATACTCTTCCCATATCTACCACCATCATGTAATAATATCATCACTCCAATCTGACCCAAAGGTTTGAGAGCATGAACCTCCACTTTGATACCAAGTGTAACAACCACAAAAACACACACAAATACAACACTAAAAAAAACTCGGATAACTTTTTTTTTTGACTTACTATGAGTTTACACACCAACACAAGTGAAGAGAAGGGCTACGACCAACTCTCAATAAGTTTGACACAACATTGACCACATAGGCAACAAGGAACCATACAACACCCAACATGAACAATTCACTTTTCTCTTCAACAAGGCACAACGTAATAGGCCATCCACAATACACACTTATAGTTAGGGTCATCCCATGGTGTAAAATATTTTAAGGTTACTTATTTACCAAAAACATCTTTCAATTCTTAACTTAACTCTAGAAGACTCGTGTCGTGGTTCATACAATCATTCTTACAAAGATAGATTTATTTATTTTATACTTTTGAGCATTTAGCTTAAGATAAAGTTTCTTGAATAAGGATCATCTCTAATATGTCACTTACTTGTTTAATTCATTTATCTAAATAAAGGTATTCAATTTTCTCACAAGGCTATTTATCCATACATAAGCTACTGACTCTAGTTTCGAACCTCCATTGCACAAGGAGACAAGAAGAAGCTCCAATTGAGGAGGAGTACCATTTAGGTTCAGAACTAAAACTTCCTTTGTGTAGGGATCAAAATGTTTAACATCACTTAAGAAAGGATCCCAATGTCCCTTCACAAGATTTACAGGTAAGAAGCTCAATTTGAATTCATCTTCATGATCTCATTAGTCATTAACTAGTCATTCAATGAGACTTATAAATCAATTTAGATGGGGTAAGAGCCTCATCTATATCTCTTGATTTATTTCTTTAAGTGAGTACAATCAGGTTTTTAAACAGATAAGATACATTTAATGATTTATTGATCAATTCCCTTACTTGTTATAACCTTGTTATCCTCCCAAAAGCTAAACATTTTTTACATTTTAATATCATTTTACCCCCCATCTACATTAAGGATAAATTTTTATTAGTAATGCTTAAGGGTAAAAAGGTATATTCTTTTTTAACACAGTAGATAGTTTATTTATTTTTTCTTCCACTTAAAGAATCTTGACTTCATCTATAAGATCAAAATCCTCGTATTTGTTTTTGTATTACCTTTATAAGGGTTACCATACCATTCTATTATGCTTAGAATTAAATTATTGCCATAACCTAGAAGGGGTCACTATACAGAGTTATAACTCAAAAGTGTACCATTATCATTTTATGAAAACTAGACATGGTTAATCATTTCCTATCTAACATGACACACAATCCAAAGGTGGTAAAAATATTCTAATTAAGTTTGACTTGGAAACAAAGAAGGTAAACATATATAGGTCGAAAACAAAGCTATGATATCTTTCACAGTTGTTATAATACAGTAAAATATTCACAACTATGCAGTGATCAATTTATATCATTCACAAAAATATTTTTACAAGTTTTAGTTTCAATTAGATGATGACAACATCACTCCTCAAATACAAAAAAAAAAACTATTGAGCCCCTTCCGAATTTCTCCACAAATATCATTACTGAGTCTTACATTACATTAAGCATTAAAACAAAAGAACTTCATAAAAAAACCGATGCAATTCTCTACAAGCCTTTCCCTTTTTCTACCCACAAAGGCCATCTACACATTTATTATCCTAAGTCAGTTCACGAGAACTAAGCATGATAATAACTACACATAACAACAATATGCTACTATATAACAATATTATGAAAGAAAACATTCTATTTTAAGAAATGGATCTAAGCACTAAACATTAACAACTTCTTAAGTACAATAAAATTTCCATCATGCATATCTAAGAAGGAAGTCCTATGCTTCAATTATGCACAATGTCTCTAAAATAATGAAATATTAACAACCAATCTGTTAGGACCATAGATGTTATGAGTTAGAAGTAAAATGTTGAGTGTATTGGGATTTCAATCATGTAATGCTATAGATTACATGATTGAAATATAATACTCAACCCATCAATCAATATTTTTATAGGTAAGTCATAAGCACTGGTTACGATCATAGCCTTTAAAACAAAAATAGTTTAACAATCATTCAAGAAGGGGCCATTGGCCACATATGTTAGAACCAAAACATCGAATATATAGGGATTTCAATCATATAATCATATTTATTATATGATTTAAATCCAATTCTCAAACCATCAATCTATAATTTCTTATCTAACAAGTGACTCCACAATTAATAATTATAAGAAGGAAAATGAAGGCTAATTTTTTTTTTGAAATAGGCATTTCCTAGCAGCTACGTTACTTGATATATCCAAGTATGAGACAATGAAAAGTCTCAAAAATATGCAAGTACCTCATGCAATATAGTATTCTAAACATCCATCCAATTTTCATGTTACTTTAGATTCATAATCCCCCTTATTTTATCTATAATTTCTATTTATAAAAATTGGATCACCAATTTCTCATCACAAGTTATTTTAAAGCAAACATCGTTAACATACATCGAAGCAACCCTTATATAAGCATTTATAGGTACCATCAATTCCATAAATATCTTAACAAAAAATTTCATCGTAAATCAAAGAGGTGTAAAAAATATATATATTCAACAAAATGTCATTAAAAACTTATCAACAAGTATATACATGGATAATTCAGTAAATAAATAAAAAAACAAATTTTTTATTCTAGAATATATTATTTATCTCCTAGTCATATTAAAGATGTAATCAATGGTTGGACATGAGTATATTTTCAGTAAATCGAGTGCTTTTATCCTTGTGGATGCTTAACAATGCTCATCCAATGGAAAAATAGATCCCAATATAGTATTCCAAATAATGATAAATACAAATTTTCCAGATGGTATTAAGGTAAACATAAATTACCTTATTCCCATCAAAACCACCAGACCAGCAAAATAAATTGCATCGACATTAAACCCTTCCAAACATTCCTAATGTCTAATAATCATAAGGAGAATGTAGTAGACAAGAAACAAAAACCCTGTGTATTTTTATCAAACAAGCATATGGAAGCACTAAATGTTACTGAAGGTTACAAATAAGGCATGCCCCTTTTTAAAATACTATCCATACCCACAATCAGGATAAAAACACCATCTCAAGATATATTTGTTTAAACGTTAGAATGGATTATGGTAACACTTATTTTCGAAATTACATCAAGAATTTAGAGTTTCAGCACAATAAGAAATCGCATTCCAACCATGAGATACAAGGAGATAGGATTAAATGCAAGCCCAAAGGTTTTCCACTCTCTCCAAAAATACAAAGATGGCACAAGAAAAAAAGGATGATTATAACGAAAATACCACTACGGGCCTAGTGGTTCCTTCCATTTATTCTCTATCAAATAATGGCTATGAATAATCTAAAATGTATCAACTAAAATCGACCCAATCATAAAATCCTCTTATGGGTTTTTAATTATTATAGATTCCTACATAGTTCCCACATGGAATCGACCCCATGCTCTGGAAGAAAACAATTAGAAACAAAACATGGTTTTAGCTACAAGGTGAAGCAAACAGAAGCCCTATAACACCATGAAGTACAACACATACCACTTAAGGTACTGACCCAAAATCAAATAAATATTTGAGGCATCTAGGGAAGAAACAATTTTAATGAAATAATAATGTAAATGGAGAATAATAGAAACTCAGGAGAAGAGTATGCCCTATTCCGTAGTATAACAACACATAAAACTAATAGCAATATTCAAGCAGTATAACAACACACCATACTAATGGCTATTACCGTAACTCAAGGAAACTTAAACGCACAAACAATAATTTGGCAAGAATCAAACAATATTGAACAACAATCCTCCTCAAGTACATATCTCAAACCAAAGACATATTACAAAATATTATCTATGCAAATGCCATATTTAATAAGTTATGAATAGGGAGAGAAAACGATTCAAGCAGAATACCATTTTAGAAAATGAGAGCATTTTGTTTCAAGAGATTTTTAAAACTAATAAAAGTTAAAGTGGGTAATTCTTACCAAGTCTGTGAAATTCTTCCCAATTTGAAAATGTGTCCACCAAGATCATGTAACAATAACCCATGGAAAAAATTCCTCTCCTCTTGCTTATTGTGCACTCAAACTTCACTCCAGGTTCCCCCTTAAAAGGCGCAAGTAGAGAAAATGTAGCAGCAACCAAAGAGGATGGCTCTGCACCAACTAAATGCATATTTTTGGAGTCAATGCCATTTTTGACAACCCAAAACTATAAATTTTCCCCCAATTTCATGCGTCCAAACCCAATTCGGTGTATGCATGCCACCAAAGAAAGCTAGAGGCAATTTGTAATAAAATAATAATTAAAAGAAATCAGCAGCCAACATCCAATTTGGTGTGTAGAACCAAAAACATGTGCCAAACATGATCCAATAATGACCATACAGGAATGGTAGGGTTGGTGGATGCCTCAAATAAATTCACCCTTACTTTTTGCTAATTGAAAAAGGGCCATGCGTGGAGATCAGGTCTCCCAATGTGCGAGCTGGTGGTTGAAGACTTTAATCCAACATTACCAAATAAACTACTTCCTTGAAACTGGCACCATCCCTACTATCTCCACCTACCGACGCAACCAAATCTAGCCATGGTTTGCTAAAAGTTAAGTTTTAGGTGGATGATCTATTTTGTTTTACTAAACCTAGCTTATAATTATTAGGTGCGTTTTCATTAAAATACACCAAAAAACCTTTAGAGAGGTTTCAAAATTCCTTTAGAAATTAAAAAAAAAACATTATTAAGCATCCCATAAATTGAAAATATGATTAGTTCACCAGAAAGAATGTTTGAAAAAGATGTTACAAAAGACCCTCGACAAACTTATAAGTACTTACGACAGAACGAGATGGCATGATGGAACTGAAAGAAGGAAATTCAAGTTTACTTCATAACAGAGATTACAATTACCTAACAATAATAGGAAGTAGGTACAGCAAACAAACATTCAGGAACAAGGTCAAAAAAAAAGGACAAAAGCCAACACTAAATGGGGCATTACACATCTAGTGTAATAGGTGAATATTAGGAGTCTTTATATTCATATTTTAAGAGCCAATTTTTTTGGGTAAAAGGACACACTATCAGTTATATGACATCCTATGAAGACATTTAATTTCACATTACGAGGGTAAGTTGTCACAACAAATCCAATGTGGAAACTATTAAGAGAGGATGGAGGGCGATCAATGTTTCTCGTCAATCACCAATGATAGGGCCACATTTTGGTATGGTGTCATCTATTTTTCAGTTGGGTGGTGTGTGCAAAATACAATTATGTGTAGTTTTCTTATCCTATTTGATTGAATTGAGGAGGATGCACATTTTGGAATTTGATAATAGTTGTATAAGTGGGCATCTAAACTGGAGTGATCCTCTAACTACTGAAAATATTCAACTGTCATATGTTTAACATCTATCATCCAGTGAAAGGGCGTTCACTTGAAGTGAAAGCAATAAATGTTGAGTTTGAGTATGTAGGTGAATCGATGGAAGTGTGATCATCCAGTATGGTATTCACTATGGTGTAATGAATTGGTCATGTGCAACAAGATCCAGACAACAAGATCCAACCCACCAGTATGGCGTACGATTCTATTTTTAGTTCTTCAAATGTTCTTTCATCGCATGTAAACACTAAGGGGGGAATGTTAGGAAACTAATGTTTACATTATATTTGAGGTGTTAGTATTTATGTAAATGTACAAATGTAATTACTATTGTAATAGTGAATTTCTTATTAAAAAACTCACTAATATAGGTTTGGGTGGATAGTCATATAGTATTAAATTGGTTAGTTTTTTGAGTGTTATTTGCGTGAATATTATTCTGAGATAATTTTTTCCTTTTTGTTTGGCTATATAATAGCCACGTACTATATGTTTGATATATTGAATGAAATAATAAATTCTGTGAGAAATTATTATCTTATTTTCAAAGTTTAGAAGTTGACAGTTTTTACAAATTCCTTCATTGGTCTTAAGTTTTAATGGATTTATTACCATTATATCTCTCTTGTTTGGTGTATCATTTATTTATTAGTGTAAATTATCTTATCTATAAAACAAGGTAGGAACATCAGGAACTTATTATAGAAATTAAGACAACTTGGCCATATAGAAATTTTCTTATGTAATCCTTCATACATCCTTAGGGAATATCTTGGCATTTATTATGTGTGTTGTTATACCAGGTCATCAACGTTAGAGTCCCTCTCACCTTGAAAATGATATTCAACGAGAAATTAAAATTCTCGGCGATGGTTTGACCTTTAACAAAAAAAAATTAAATAAATAAATAAGTAAATGACTTATATATTTCATTAAATATTTATCATTCTCATAGGCGTAGTGCAAGGAGAATAGGCTTGCCAAAAATAAATCAAAAGCAGGTGAGTATTTTTAAGAGGATTTTGAATTTCTGATAAGATAGAATGAAAAGTGGTTGTGCTTTTAGGACAAGGTGTTTCATTAGTTTTTTGGTTTTTACAATGGTGTTGCTTGGCGTCACATCATTTAATTAATTTGTGTCTAGATTAGTAAATTAATCATGTTACTAAACTAATTGTGGTTGTGACAAAAATAAGTCATTTATTAGATTAGATGGTTCTTTGGTTTATGTGTTGTAAGTTAAGTATATGTGATATTTAGTGTTGTACTCTCTACCTCTTCTTGGAAATTCTGATTTGGCCTTAAAGGACAATTTTGGAGGCTTGTCCCACACGTCTTAATTTACTATACCAACCCTAAATATGGGTTGGGGGGTCAAAAATTGACCCCATTATTCGTTTTGAAAGGAAAAAAGGTGATTTTTAATTTCACTTTCTTACATGTGTTTGTTTATTTGTCTGCAAGGGTATGTGTTGGAGTGGTGTGTGTAAGAGGTTTTTCATATCAACCACCAATTTATTTTGCCTTGGAGAACGGTTTTACTTGGGTGATGTGGAGTGGACAAGAAATGATGTGGCATCCTACATGGATCCACATCATCTCCCTTCTCGTCTTTTCTTTTTATTGAAATTTTTGGGAAGTAAATGGGGTTACTTACTTAGCTTTGGATCTTAGATTTTTGGGAGTGCTTGCTTGTTGGAGTAGAAGGGAGCTTAGAGTTGCTTGATTTTGAAGAATATTTGGAACTTTCTTGAAAAGTGGAGCTTTACCATGGGAAGGTAGGATCTTACATCCTTGTTTTCTTTTTATTTCTTTGTATGTTATGTGTTGTATGTATGTGTGTTCTTGTTTGAACTGTTAGGTAGTAAATTGATCTTAGGTTGGCTTGAGATTTGGAAATTGGGATGAAATATGTTGGGAGGCATAAGGGATTATTTTTTTTTTTAGGAGGGAGTGGGTTTTAGATGGCCCACTTTATTCTATTTTTTTATTTTGTGTTTTGATGGAGCCATAAGAGAGAGGGAGGCATAAGAGTGAGGGACACATAAGAGACATATATATGTTGTTGTGGAGAGACATAAGAGATTTTTGGATTGATTGTATTGTGGAGGATTTTAGAGGTGGTCATCCAAACCATTGGGAGGCACAAGGGAACCCCCATGTTCCTATCTCTACTTGCCTTAATTTGGAGCCATTATTTTGGGAAGTTGTTGTGATCAAAAGTGAGTGTTTTTGTGGTTATATTTTATTTTGTGTGTGTTACTTGATAGTAAGTGTGGAAGCATTGTATGGTTTTCATGTGTTTTATCCATCCCTTATTTCCTTGTGGTTTGGGCTTGGGGCCCAATGAAAAGAATTACTTTTTCTTCTCATTGGAGTTTTGGTTACGTGTAGAGTGTTGCCTCTCCCCCATTTTTGATTGTTGTGATCAAGTGAATAAATATGAAGCCATGTTGGATATTTAATACTTGGAGAACTTGTAGAAGACTAAACATTCCTCTATTGTAGTTACCTTCTTGTAAAAATTTCCACTTGAAGTGGAATATTATTGCATTGTCTCTTTCAAAGAAAATTTACATTGAATATTTGTTATTTTATTATGTTGTATGTTGGAAAGAAAGACATATTAGCAAAGCAAGTTGATGTAATAGAAATGTTATTGGAAAGATAAAATAGTTTGTTCTCATTTTAGTGGAATTGTAGCCTTCATTAAGTACTCTGTTATTCTTGTTTTAAAAAATATTGGAAAATCTTGTTGTAAACCTCTTGTGGGAATGTTTGAAATTTGTATGTTGTAAGGAAAGAAACAAATTGTTTGTATTTTAGTTGATGTATTATCTCATATAGGTGTTTAGGTCTTATTGGAAATTTAGTAGTTCTTATTTTAAAACTATCAAAAAAATCTAATTATAATGGCTTGTGAGAATGCTTGCAAAATTGTATTTGTAAAAGCAAAGAAATGGTTATTCCCATTGTATTACATGAAATGTCTAGAGTAGTGAAGTAAATCTCATTGTTCATTCTTATATCGATTGAAGCGATCCCAAAATGCATATGTGGTTATGGAATTTTTTTTTTAAAATTCTTGATTCGTGGTTTGGCCAAAAAATGGAATACTTTCCTTTTTTTTAAATAAAGAAAAGAAAGTTTGTTCTTTTGCACTATATATATATGTCAACTCTCTATTTTCGAAGATAAATTCTTAAGTATTAGATTCAGATTGGTTAACACTAGTACAAAAATACAAATGCCTTTACCTATTGCTAAAAGTATTTATATGAAAATATTATTAATATTGATATTTTAAAAATATTAATATTGTTTTAGTTATATCTATTGTTTTATTAATTATAAATATTATTAGTATTGTTTTATTGTATATATATATATTAATAGTGTATATTATAACAAAAAAGAAAACAAGTATCAAAACAAAATTTATAAGAGAACATATTTGGTTTATCGCTGGGGCTTTGGTATTGGTTGTGGGGAAAGAGGATTGGGGGGAGGGTCGCTGACCCCACACCCCACCCCATTAAAAATGGGATGGGGGTGCGGTCGGTGACCCTACCCATAACCCCAAAACTTAGCCACCATTACATAAAACAACCGCCAAACATTACTAATGTCTAACAATCCAACCTCGTGGATTAAAAAATATATATGAGACCTCATTTTATGTAGACTGTGCAAATTACAACCCGTGGCCGAACTATTCTAAAAATTACATTATATACATGCATACATACATATGTATGTATGTATCAACCACTGTATGTTATTTGTATTTCAGGGTTATTCAATAAAGAAATTTGGTAAATAGATAAATATATACATACATATACATATATATATATATATATATATATATATATATATATATATGATATATATATATGCGGGTACATATATATATATATATACATATATATATTTACACACACACATATATGTGTGATATGTGTATGTGTGTGTGTGTATTTATGTATATATATGTATATATTCTCTTACACAAATGAAAACATATACCAAATTTTATCATATCACTAAAATGGGGCAAAACCCATATGCCTATTTGGGAAAATCTTAAAATAATGAGATAAATAAAACAAATGAATACTTTGAAACCCTAAATGAGGGTGCAAACAAAAAATTAAAATAGATGGATCATGTGTATCCATCCAAAAGCTTGAGATGGCCTCTAATGGTTTCCTCCTTCTCCTCTACCAATCTTTAAAACAAAAGAGAAATAATAAGTGAAAAGAAAAGAGAAAGAAGCATTCATAACCAAACTCAGGGTTTGTGAAATCCTTTGATCTTTTGGCCCCAATTGAATCCATCCAATGGATGGGATTCATCCCTACATAAAGTAGGTAGGGAGTGGTTGTGTAAAATTCAAATTTTTAAATTTAAATGCATGGGTTGACTTTTTAAGGTGTCACTTTATTTGTGTAAGCGGTGGGTTTATTTTTCTAAACCTTGTGCTAAATTGGGGACCTTGTTAATTATTTTTTTACAGCTAATCACCTTGTGGGATTAAAATATCTTTAGTCTCTAATTAAATAGACCCCTTTACCCATGAGATTAACTTTTGCAATTTTGGCTATGGTCTAAATTACAGTTTATTAAAATAAAAATTAGGAGAAACTAAACCAAGCCTTAGACTAACCTAGTATACTCATAGGTATTTAGGGCATTATTATTTTTATTATAATGGTGATTAAATAAGGAAATTTTTATTATTAATTTAAAGTAATGTAGAAACATGAATGTGACAATTGGTAATTCAAAACTTTTTATGGGCACGTTTTTAAAAAAAAATCATAATTTTTCTAGCTTGCCCTAGGTTGTTCTTGGGTTTCATGTGGGAAAATTTAACGGGAGTTACACTTAGTATCAGAGTCGTGGGTTCAAATCTTGGACCCTTGGGCACACTGGAAAACATGAGATATGAACATTTAACCTAACGTAAATATTTTTTTTAAGACCTAGAAAATAACATTGTTTGATAATGGTGTAGTATAGTAAACATAGAAAAATGAAACAAGACCTAGAATGATGAACTAACTCTCTCCTTGGTTTGTGCAGAAGGTGCAGACCATACGAGGGGTCCTTTCATGTAGATCTAAACTTGTCACCTTTAGATATGGTTGTAATGGCCATTCTACCTCATATTTTATAGACACTTCAAGATTTTAATACCACTATACATGGAGGGTCCTTAGGAAAATGACCTATTAGACAGGATAGGGAGCCATCAAATAAATCTCGTACATCTCCTCAACATAATGAGGAACATAGGGAAGAGAAATCCCAAGTAAATTTGGCTAGGGAAGATTCATCGTAGAGGGGACATAGAGAAAGGATTTGAGGGCAGAAGGATAGATCTCAGAGCCCTAGAAAGAGGGAGGAGCATGCAAAGAGACCTAGGGGTCATTAGTCGTCAGATGCAGACCATATCAGGGAGATCCTGTAGTTATGCCTATCTCACTATTCTGGAGATACATGTGGTTTCCACGAAGAGGCCTAGTTACTGAGATTTAGCTAGTTCTTCAAGCTCTGCCCATGTATTAACAACATGAAATATCATGTTGCAATCCACCTTTTGAGGGATAGAGCTAATGTCTAGTAGAGGACCGAGGAGTAGAAGCTCCACGTTGAATCAGAGAAATTTACCTGGAAGCTCTTTGAGGAGTGGTTTAGGAGTAGGTACTTATCCCAGAGGTTCATTCAGTAGAGGATAGATGAGTTCCACAACCTCCATTAGGCATCTATGAGTGTAGCTAAGTATGAGAGTAGATTTCTTGACCTACTCTAGTATGTTGACTATATGCAGGATGGGAAGGTCTGGATTCATAGGTTCATCAGAGGCCTAACTTTAGATTTGGGAGGTGCAGTGCATATCCATTACACTCCTTAGTTAGGAAGGGTCTTAGTTGGGACATTGAGATGGCTTTTGGAGCCAAAATCTTTGTACACTCCTTAGTTAAGAGTGTGTATTTGATTTGGGACCCTTCACTACTACCTCGGATATTCATATCCTTCCATTGGGTTCATATGGAGTCATCTTGGGCATGGACTGGTTGTCTATGCACAGAACCAAAGTGGACTATTACCATGAGACTATATCATGTATAAATTATCTAAGAGTTGAGTCAGTGATAGCAAGAGTTAGGAGGCCCATTTCCATCCACACTATTTCCGCTATGCAACTTAAGCGGTGTGTGTGATGAGGTTTCCAGATGTATGCTGTTATGGTTAGTGAAAAATCTAAGGATGAGTCTAGTGGGCCGTTTCTTGATGACCATCACATCTTGAGAGAGTTTTCTTATGTCTTTCCGGGGGAGGTGCAAGAGTTAACTCCCCCATGTGAGATATATTTTCACATAGGTTTGGTTCCGAGAGTAGAACTTATCTCACGAGCACCTTATTGAATGACTACCCCTGAGCTCTGTGATCTCAAGTTGTAGCTTGAGGGACTTCTAGAGAAAGGACTAATCCATCCTAGTGTATCCCCTTGGGGTACACTAGTGATTTTTGTGAAGAAGAAATACAGATATTTGTGTTTGTGTATTGATTATTGCTAACTGAACAAAGTAACGATCAAGAATCATTATCCCCTTCCGCACATTGATGATTTATTTGATTAGATGAAGGGGGCCATAGTATTTTACAAGATAGATCTTAAGTTAAGTTATCATCAGTTGATGATCACGGAAGAAGAAATTCATAAGATAGCCCTCCGTACGAGATATGGCCACTACGAGTTCACATTAGTGCCTTTTGGTCTAACAATTTCCCACACAGTGTTCACGAGCTTGATGAATGGGGTGTTTAGGAAATTTTTGGATCTCTTCATTCCCATATTCCTTGATGACATTCTGATATACTCATGTATGTGTGAGGAGCACCAGGGGCACATTTTCCAAGTTCTCAGTGTCTTTGTGAGCAACAACTTTATGGGAACTTGGAGAAATGTGTGTTCTTACAAAAAGAGGTGTAATATTTGGGCCACATCGATTCTGGGGAAGGTATCAAAGTCGATCCTTACAAGATATGATATATTATGGAATGGAAAACACCCAGTAGGGTGACTGAGGTGTGTAGTTTTATGGGTTTGGTTGGATACTACATGAGATTTGTAGAGGACTTTTCTCGGGTTGTACATCCCATCACTTCCCTTCAGTGGAAAGGGAAGAAGTTTGTATGATCAAATTGATGTGTGTAGGCCTTCAAGAAACTGAAGGAATGTGTCACGATAGAACTTATTCATGTATTTTCATACTCTCAGGGTTTGTTGTTTGTTTGTATAGATGCTTCTTTGGCAGGACTTGGAGGTTTTTTGATGCAGGAGGGAAGAGTAGTTGCTTTTGAGTCTCAAAAATTCAAGGATTATGAGCTGAATTATCTGACTCATGACCTTGAGCTTGCAGTAGTTGTGCATGCCTTGGTGTGGTGGAGAAACTTCCTTGTTGGCCAAAGATTTACACTCAGGACTAATCACTTGAGTCTTCACCACCTCTTCACACAGACCAATCTAAATGCTCATCAGCAGCATTGGATGGAGTTCCTTTGTGAGTACGACATGGAGATAAAGCATGTGAAGGGGAAGGAGAATGTGGTTGTAGATGCACTAAGTAGATGGAGACATGTGCCTATGGCTACTTCAGTGGGTACATATTTGTGGAGTAGGATTTTACAGCAACTTCCTCATGATAATTTTTACCTTGCAGATAGAGCAAATATTAGGTCTCAGAGAGCCCTTGACGAGATATTTTATGGATTTTCATTAGAAACAAATGGTCTTCTCAGACATAGGGTTCAAATATATGTTCCTAAAGATGGAGGCTTGAGACAAGATATTTTAACAGAGGCTCATCATGCACCTTATTCAGCCCATCCCGGGGTGAAGAAGATGCTCGCTACATTGAGACAGTTATAACATTGGAGGGGACTATGGAGAGACGTGGCCAATTTTGTGTCATGCTATTTACAGTGTCAGAAGGTGAAGGCCAAGCATCAACATCCAGTTATCCTTCTCTTCCCTCACACTATACCGGAGTGGAAATGGAACACCATTTCCATGGAATTCATAGTTGGGTTACTAATGTCGAGATACCACCACAACGCTATCATTGTCACGAATGATAAATTGATGAAAGAGGCTCATTTTTCTTTAGTGAAGACCACCTACACAACTAGTGCAGTTACATGGGTATACCTTGATGAGATTGTATAATTACACAGGATTCCATAGAAGATCATTTACGACTGTGATCCCTTGTACACTTCTCGCTTCTAGACTAAGATGTAGTATTCTCTCAGGACGAAGATCAATTTAAGCACAACTTATCACCTTGAGAAAGATGGACATAATGAGTAGGTGAATCAGATCTTGGAGGAAATTCCTGGGATGTACATCATGGACCATCAGTCGAGGTGGGAGGAGTACTTGTATCTGGTGGAGTTTTCCTATAATAATAGTGTTCAAAGTTTGATAGGCATGGCTCCTTTTCAGGCACTATATGGTAGAGAGTGCATGACACCTCTTAGTTAGGATAGGTTAGACGATACAGTTTATCTTGGGCCAACGTGACTACAGAATATGGAGTTGCAGCTTGTTATGATCACGTATAGATTGCAGGAGGCTGAGGACAGGAAAAACAATTATGCGGATCAACAGAGGACATATCATAGTTTTGAGGTGGGCACGAAGGTTTTTCTTTATGTCAGGCCTCATAAAGCCCTATTTTTTATAAAAAAGGTTTTAAGATTGCACCTAAATTTCTGGGTCCCTTTGAAATCTTGGAGCGTATTGGTGCTTTGGCCTATCGTATAGTGTTTCCACCTAGCTTGTCTCATGTCCACAATGTTTTTAATGTTTTTGTACTTAGGAGATACATTGCTAAGCCTTCTCATGTATTAGATTGGACCTCATTGCTGGTGTAAGATTAGAGGTAGGTGATGGTGGTGCCCATTCGTATTTTAGAGCGTAAGACCTTAGGCCTTCGAGGTAGAGAGATTGACCAAGTTTGAGTCCAGTGGGATAGGTATAATCAAACTGCTGCTACATGGGAGGATGCTACAACGCTACGAGTCTAGTTTCCACACCTATTTCAGTGACTTCTAGGAGGAAGTCGAATCTAAGGGGAGGTGGATGTAGTGCCCACTTCCCTTCGACAGTTATTACATTTTAATTCTGATAATTGTTGGTTATATACATGCATATTATTGTATCATTTTTGCTTAGAATGATGATTAGACGATAGAGATACTTTGACTATTGATGGATTTCGATTCATAGTATGCTCATGTGGATTTCATAGAGAGAAATTTTATATTGATTATGATGTTTTTTTGACATGTTTATATCTATTTCTAACATTCGGCATTTTCTTCATATTGAGTAGGATTTACTAGTGAACTAATGTTGTGATCTTATTGGTATTGATGAAATATAGAATTGAGATGTTGTTGGAATTTTAAAATAGTAAAATGATTTTCCTAGATGATGATTTAATTTATGTATGCATGATTTTTTATTTATATGTGTATCTTTTACCTTAGATGTTTTGATGCGTCAATGAGGTTGAAGAAGGTATTGTTTGTTTTGCAGGAGTTTATATCACAAAAAATAGAGGGGCATTGGAGACCAACCACATTGAAATGTTGGATGGATTCGACAATGGTCACCATGGAAGCTTTTGCTATGTTGTGTGTGTTTTGTTTGTTATTAGGGGGTTCACATGGGGCGGATTATCTCCAATTGTGACCAAGGGGTTTTCGTGTTTCTCTTTTATTTTCATTTATTTAATTTTAGTGTATGTGATTTTATGGAGATGTAATTAACTTTTTATCATTTAATTAATTTGTCTAGATTAGTAAATTAATCATGTTACTAAAATAATTATGGATGGGACAAAAATAAGTCATTTATTAGATTAGACGGTTCTTTGTTTTATGTGTTGTCAGTTAAATATATGTGATCTTGAGTGTTGTACACTCTAGAACCCCTTCATGGAAATTCTGATTTGGCCTTAAGGGCTAATTTTTTAGGCTTGTGGGACAAGTTAGACTTGTCTCACAACTCTTAATTTATTACACCAACCCTAGCTATGGGTTGGGGGGTCAGAAGTAGACCACATTATGCATTTTAGAAGTAACAAAGGTGAGTTTTAATTGCACTTTCTTACATGTGTTTATTTCTTTGTCCTCAAGGGTATGGGTTGGAGTGGTGTGTGTAAGAGGTTTTTCATACCTCTCAACCACCAAATTATTTTTCTTTGGAGAATGGGTTTGACTTGGGTGATGTGGAGTGGAGAAGAAATGATGTGGCATCGGACCACATTATCTCCCTACTCCTCTTTTCTATTTATTGAAATTTTTGGGAAGTAAATGGGGTTACTTTCCTAGCTTTGGATCTTGGATTTTTTAGAGTGCTTACTTGTTGAAGTAGAAGGGAGCTTGGAGTTTCTTTAGTTTGAAGAATTTTTTGGAACTTGATTGAAAAGTGGATCTTTACCTTAGCAAGGAAGGACCTTGCATTCTCATTTTCTTTTTATTTCTTTGTATGTTATGTGTTGTATGAATGTGTGTTCTTGTTTGAAGTGTTGGTTAGTAAATTGACCTTAGGTTGTGTTGATATTTGGAAATGGGGATGAAATATGTTGGGAGGCATAAGATCTTATTTGTGTGTTTAGAAGGGAGTGGGTTTTGGTTGCCCCAATTTATTCTATTTTGTTATTTTGTGTTTTTTGGGAGACATAAGAGAGAGGGAGTATTAAGAGTGAGGGAGGTATAAGAGACATTGATATGTTGTTGTGGGGAGGCATAAGATATTTTGGGAATAGATTGTGTTGAGGAGGATTTTAGAGGTGGGCATCCAAACCCTTGGGAAGCACAAGGGCACCCCCATGTTCCTAACTCTACTTGGATTATTTTGGAGACATTATTTTGGGAAATTGTTCTTAAAAATGAGTTTAATTGTGGTTATATTTTCTAGTGTGTGTGTTGCTTGATAGTAAGTGTGGAAGAATTGTGTAGTTTTAATTTGTTTGATCCATCCCTTATTTCCTTTTGGTTGGGGCTTGGGGCGCAATGAAAAGAATTTCTTCTACTTCTCATTAGAGTTTTCTTTGGGTGGAGAGTGTTGCCTCTCCCTCATTTTTGGTTGTTGTGATCCAGTGAATAAATATGAAGCCATGTTGGATATTTGATACTTGGAGCACTTGTAGAAGACTAAAAATTCATCTATTGTAGTTACCTTCTTGTAAAAATTGCCCCTTTAAGTGGAAGATTATTGCATTGTCTCTTTCAAAGAAAATTTACATTGAATATTTGTTATTGAGTTATGTTTTATGTTAAAAAGAAAGACATATTAGCAAATCATGTTGATGTAATAGAAATTTTGTTGGAAAGAGAAAATAGTTTGTTCTCATTTTAGTGCAATTGTAGCCTTCATTAGGTACTGTGTTATTCTTGTTGTAAACCTCTTGTGGGAATGTTTGAAATTTGTATGTTGTAAGGAAAGAAACAAATTGTTCATATTTTAGTTGATGTATTATCTCATATAGGTGTTTAGTTCTTATTGAAAATTTAGTAGTTCTTATTTTAAAACTATTGGAAAAATCTAATGATAATGGTTGTTGAGAATGCTTGCGAAATTGTATTTGTAAAAGCAAAGAAATGGTTATTCCCATTGTATTACATGAAATGTCTAGAGTAGTGAATTAAATTTCATTGTTCATTCTTATATTGATTGAAGAAATACCAAAATGCATATGAGGTTATGGAAAAGTTTTAAAAAATTCTTGATTTGTGGTTTTGCCAACAAATGGAATACTTTCGTTTTTCCTTAAATAGAGAAAATAAAATTATTTCTCTTGCACTCTTTATATATATACTCTCAAATTTCTTCGAGAAATTCTTAAGTATTAGACTCAGATTGGTTAACACTATATAAAAAAAAACAAATACCTTTATCTATTGCTAAAAGTATTTATATGAAAATATTATTAATATTGATATTTAAAATATAATAATTTTGTTTTAGTTATTAGTTATTAGTATTGTTTTATAAGATATATATATATATATATATATATATATAGTGCATATTATAATAAAAAAGAAAACAAGTATCAAAATAAAATTTATGAGAGAACACATTAAGTTTATGGCTATGGCTTGTGGTATTGGTTGTGGAGAAAGCGGGTTGGGGGGAGGGTCGGTGATCCCACCCCCAACCACATTAACCATGGGATGGGGGGTGGGTTCGGTGATCCTCCCCCAACCCCAAAACTTAGCCACCATTGCTTAAAACAAGCCCCAAACATTGCTACAGTGTAACAAACCCCCACTGTGGAATAATAAATCTTTGCAACATTTATTTATGTAGAATGTAAAAATTACAACCCACAACCAAACTATTATAAAAATTGCAATATATATATATATATATATATATATATATATATATATATATATATATATACACACGACACACACACACGCACGCACGCACGCACGCACGCACGCACGCACACGCACACGCACACGCACACACACACACACACACACACACACACACACACATGCGCGCGCGCGTATCAACCACATTATTTTATTTATATTTAGGGTTTATTCAATAAAGAAATTTTCAAAATAGATACATATATACATATATATCTATACAAAAGTATATACATACATATATGTATATATTCTCCTACAAAAATGTAAACATATGCCAAATTTGATCATATCACTAAAATGAGGCAAAACCCGCATGTCCATTTGGGAAAATCTTCAATTAATGAGATAAATAAAACAAATGAAAACTTTGAAACCCTAAATGGATCATGTGTATCCATCGAAAAGCTTGAGATGGCCTCTAATGGCTTCCTTCTTCTCCTTCACCAATCTTAAAAACAATAGAGAAATAATAAGTCAAAAGAAAAGAGAAAGAAGCCGTCATAAACAAACTTAGGTTCAATGAAAACCTTTGATCTTATGGCCCCAGATGAATGCATCCAATGGATGGGATTCATCACTACAAAAATTAGGTGGGGAGAGGTTGAGTAAAATTAAAATTTAAAAATCTAAATGCATGGGTTGAATTTTTAAGGGGCCACTTTATTTGTGTAAGGGATGGGTTTATTTTTCTAACCCTTGTGCTAAATTGAGGACCTTGTTAATTACTATTTTTAAAGTAGTGACCTTGTGGGATTAAAATAACTTTTGTATTTAATTAAATAGACCCATTTACCCATGAGATTAAGTTGTGCAAGTTTGGCTATGGTGTCATTTAAAGTTTATCAAAATAAAATTTGGGGGAAACTAAACCAAGGCTTAGACTAGCCTCGTTTATTCATAGGTATTGAGGGAATTAGTATTTTTATTATAATGGGGATTAAATAAGGAAATTTTTATTATTAATTTAAAGTAACTTAGAAACATGAATGTGACAAATATTAATTTAAAACTTTTTGCTAGCACGCTTTTTAAAAAAAATATCGTAATTTTTCTAGCTTGTGCTAGGTTGTTATTGGGTTTGGTTGGGAAAAATTTTTTAGGCACTATAGTCAACATGAACATACCAAATTTCTCTCACCACAGATCCTGAAATTCTATCTGGATTTTTTTTTTGCAATGATATTTATGATGCACAATTTATGTAGTTTTCTTCGGCTCTTCTAATATATACTTTTAATTGTTCTTTATAACAAAGTTGTTTATATGCCTCACACCTAAAGAACCTTATATTTGAGTTGAATGCATCAAATAAGTGATAAGTAAGAGACATGTCCATTTAATCAATTAAAAATGTGGAAGTTATTGGAACTCTTTTAATTGTAAGGCCTAAGTATTGCAAATATATTTATTTTTTAGAGATTCTTAGTTTTAGCTCATGGGAGAACTGTTACGCATAAGGACGAATGTATGTTTTAAAATGACTGTATTTTATATTTCATGGAAAAAATACTATGAAAATGATAATCTAATATGATGTATAGAGTTAGAATATTAAAATCTCGAAATAATCATAGTTTCATGGAATTATTTTAACTATCAAGCATCCAAAAATATTATTTAATGTAAATACATAATGTGAATATATGAAATAATGTGTGAGGTACAATACTTATTTTTTCATGATTTTTAAAATAGTATTCATTACAATCAGTGTATGCTCAAGATAATACACTTCAAACACGTTGGTTCATTGAATTCCCCTACTCAAATTGTATGATGCAATGATTTTATCAACAAAAAATCAAAGTTAAATTTAAAATGAATCAATTAGTAGATGATTATCCAAAAAAAGTTGTAATAGATAAATATGAGATAAATGGGAAGAATTAAAGAGATTGTAAGTTTGTCTATAGTAGGTCATACCAATTTGTTTTCATAATATATAAATTTAATTATTAGATAACATAAAATTACTGAAATGGGATATAGTAATATCTAAATGGAAAAAAGCTAAATTGGATATATATGACCTACCGAGAACTTAGGGAAGAATTATTTGGGAGCCACACATTTCCTAGAAGCAAAGTCGATTTTATTTTTATCGTGGGTTTCTCCGTGCTCTTATGCTATCTTATAGGGGAGGAAATTGTGCTTTTAGTTTGGTAATTGTTTTTGATGCATTAGTTATTCAAATTTAAGGGAAACTAGTTACTGATGCAACTGAAACTCAGGGCCATTTGGATGTCAAACTTAGCAACGTATGTATTAGCATCACATTGAGATGGAAAATGCACAAACCATCGTCATCAAGGGAAAACAATTTGTTGAAAATATGAAAAAATTTGGTACTTGGTATAGAGATAAAGATAACAGTTTCTCTTAAACATGATTTTTGGAAGGGAGGCCTATAATATGGTCTTGGGAGGGGTGAGGCAATTTTTACCTGTTTCTTGCGATAGGGTTTTATTTTTGATTTCAAAGGCTCACAACTATGGTATTTTCCTGAGAATCCTTTATTTTGTTCTTGAGAATCATCCTGTTGCTATTATTTCTCCTCCTCTGCCATAGTCTCTTTCTAAGAGATGGACTGAAGCCTTTATTATAACTACAACTTTACAGTAGTCATGGTGGAAAAAAAGTTAATGAAAAATATCTATTTCAATATTTAAAACTTTTGAGACTGCAGCATATAAAAAGATATTCTTATTTTTAAATCCTAAACAATAGGAATTAAAAACTTAATATAAATTAAAAATAAATATAAACAAATTAAGATGAAAACAAAGAAAATAGTTATTAAAAGTTAAAAAGAACATTACAATGAGGATACAATAAAAATGAGAAGGATACTTATAAAGAAATTGCACTTTATAAATGGCTATTGACCAATTATATATATTTGGATTTGAAAAGTGTAAAGTTATATTTGCATTGGAAAATAAATAGTCTAAAGATTATTAAGTAAAAAAGTTTGATATTAAAATAACTCACCTGAAACTATTCAATGGAGATGTCCTAATACTCTAAATAGTAATAATAGCCAATTTTTTGAATTTGGTTAAATAAATATTCCATAAATAAACACTAAACCTATTTACAAGGAATCCAAATATAAAAAATTAATTCAAATTATTTCCTTTATAAAACTTTTATTATTATTACTATGTTTAAGTTTATGAATTTTAATGTCATGCTTTTTACTTTTACTTTGTATTTTCCATATATGTATGAGTCAGATGAGAGCCAATATTGTTTTCTAGTTTAAATTGGTGTGTCATGGATATTTGATTAAGATTATGATTTTGATATTTTATTATATATACATATATATAAGTTACACCCACGTTATTGTTTTATATATATGATAGAGATTGAGGACAAATATTATTTTGTTTTAAATTGGTGTGCCATGAATATTTAATTAAGATCATGATTATCACTATATAAATTAAATATATGTATGAGTGAGATTAATGATGAATATTGTTTTATTTTTAAAAGGTGTGTCGTGGCTATCGAAAGTATTTATTTAATTTAAAAACTAATTTTAGTTTTCAAATAATACTTTTTAAAATTATTAATTGTTACATAAACACTCTAATATAATATAAAAGTAACATCATTTACTAATGTCCAATATTTCTTTGAGAAGATATTTGAAGATTTTTACTACATTTAAAATTCAAATAAATTTGTCTATCTATTAAAAAGTTTTAAACTTGTAAAAAATTAATTAGTAGATTATAATTATGACATGTAAATCTATCTATGTGTGTGTGTGGGTGTGTGTAAAATTTGTGTGAATTTAAATTTACCAATTCTATTGACCATGATAAAGGACCAAGAACTAATAATTACCTATCACGGTTTAAGGTTGCATTCGAATGCCATTACAAGAGCATTCAACTATGCATCTAACATCTACACAAGGGCAAGAGATTGCATTCTTCTACATAAACTTAATAGGATATGAAGTTCATTCGTGCATGCATACATCTATTTACATCTTTACATCTAGCTACTTGCTCACTATTCAGGTGCGAAACACACAATAGCCACCTATGGCACAATATCTTCACACAAAGAAACATAAAATGACATTGAGTATAAAATCTATTATAGTGCTCAGTCGTAAGATCACTCAATTGAAATACAAGGATATTCCAACCCCTCGTTTGCATTATTTTCTGTTTGGGATTTGATGCACTTTTGAGGGATTTGCATGTTATATCTTCGTTACAAGTTACAAGAGACATCAACGATCATTATGTGACATACTAGTGACAAGAATTGAAGGAAAACAGATACCTCACAAACCTCTATATTTTTTTTGGGAAGGGTCTGAGAGGTCATAGGCACCCAGAGCAAGTCTGCAGCTCTTTCCGGTGCCCTTGACCTATTCTAGGCACCATAGTCAAAGAAAATATTGCAGTTGCACAATTTTCAGAGGCTCTGTGTGACACTTCTTCCTCTTTGTTCATTAGTTTTTCACTTTAACAAAGCCCATGATTATTTGTGAATCAGCCAAGTAATTATATTTCTTCATTTTCACTTAGGCTTTTAAATCTTAATTGTTTGTTTTCTTGGGTCTATTATGTACTTCATTTTTTATTCATTTACTACTACATACCAATCAGATTTAGGGATTTATAAAATCTATATTTTCTTAATCACATTCTTGATGGAGCAGGCACCCACCAACATTCTGACCAACATCCCTTCATTTTTCATAGAATATAGGGGAGATTTCATAAATCAAAACTTGTTCTGACACTCCATACTTTGAAGCTGAGCTAGATCGATGATGGTAGAAATTTAACAGAGGGAAAATTAATGCACATATTGGTCATAACCATTCTAGTTTGAACTAGAATAGTGTGGTCAATAACTAACAGGTCCCCTAAGAATTTGGAAATCCCCTCGAAAATTAGCTTGTTCCATAATTCTAAAGCCAGAGTTGGTATTGTGACCTAGACATAGAATCCATAAGGTACCATGTTCCCCAAATATAGCCCAAGGCACCATTTGGATATGTGTAAAAAAGTGTTAGAAAACATCCAAGGTCCCCCGTTGATCACTAAGAGAATATCCTTTTCAACCTAAAATCTAGATAGGAAACATTAAAAGGAAATAGAAACTAAGTCTAAACCTCCGAAAGGCTTCCATTTTGTATTTTCCTAAGCTCTAATTGAATTTATATTTGGTCTTACCCCAAAAAATCTATAAATTAGTGAAGAACCATACCTCCTCTTGGGTTTCTCAACTCAATATTTTAGCATATCTAATGATGGTACCTTAATGTTCCATGCCGAAGATAAGGGGGTCAATCTTCTACTTCCACATGTTTTCCCAAAAGTCATTTTGCATAGGAGACTTGGCTTTGTTCCTCCACTATTTTCTTCTCAGACACGTGGTTGAGATCAAGGTCAATGTCTTAATAATTTCAAATTTAAGGGATATTATCATGAATGCATGGTCCTTTTCTATTTCTTTTTCGTTATGTTTTAGTAAATAAATGTATTGAAATCATTTTACGATGAAATTTACCTATATATATATATATATATATATATATATATATATATATATATATATATATATATATATATATTACTTTGAGACCACCAAATGTATATAACATTAACTTATTGATTTTTTTATTGTAATTTTTGATATTACATAACAATGTATTTCCACTTGATGACTAAATTTTTTTTTAATGTCAACTCTATAACTTAGAAACCTCTTATGTGTGTATTGACATCTCTCTAAGATGCACTAAAAGATATATTTGACAAATATAGTAAATCATTTATTTATATACCAAATAAAATAATTTTAATTACATTCGAGAGACTCAGGATTCTATGGGAAAACTTATTACATGAATTATTTCCCTTTCTCAAAGATTCATGACGTCCATCGTATCCTATACAAGTTTCTCACCCTTTTGCTAATTTAGTAAGTAATTTCATAAACTCTTTTTTTCCTTGATTATCTTAAGCATGGATCCCACTCTTAACATTTGATCATACTTTACCAATATTTCTTAATCTATAAACCTAAAACTTTAGAACTTTACAAACCACAACCATTACTATTTTACTTTCAACGTTCGAAAATGACAGTCCTTTTTAATTAATTGTGAGTAAACTAAACTTAGAATTATGTTTTGAAAAATTAAATATCAATTCAAACACAAAAAAAGTAACCTAGAAATGCTCAAGTTAATGGAAAAGTAGCTGGGAAGGGCAATTGATCTTACTTAAAAAATTGTATTGGCCAATTATAAATTGAATATACATTACAATAAGAGGAAAGACATAAAATAATGCAAACATTTCCTTTCTATACTTGGTTTCTTTATTTCTTCACCTTTCTTATACAAAACAACTCTAACTCCAATGGTTTCTTCTCACTTCTTGCATCTAACTCCGATTGTGTTTGATAATTTATTATTTCCTATTATCCTCCTTAAATTTCCTTCTTCCCATGTCCTCCCATGCACTAGAGAATGGGAAATGTCCTCCAAAGAAGAGACACAGATGAGAGGTTTGAATTTTGTGTCTGTTCATGGCTCCAATTTTATTTTTCTCCCATGAGTGACATGGTCAATGGTGTATGCAGACCGGTGGTTACGCAACTACCTGGGCGGTTACGCAACCACCTCTCTACACAAAGGGGCATTTCTGTAACTCTATAACCTTCTATTCATTATTCTCAAATTTTCCTTCTGAAATTGGTTGTTATGATAAATTAGTGTTTATTTGGAACCCTATAGATCACACCTCACCTTCACCTCCCATAGTAGATGAGGAAACATCTCCCTCACTTGCTCCTTTGAGTACCACTAGGCATGCCTTGGTGTCTTTCCTTTTTTCCAACATGCCAAGATTTTTTTGGACCTCTTCTTGTCTATTTGATCTTCTACTACAACACTACATCCTCATCCAATTCACCTCGTGAATCCAAGACAAAATATTATATGGAAGGTAGCAACTAAATTTTTTATTCTTTGTCAGTTATGGATGGCTCATATAGATGTAAGTCATCATAATTTACTACTAAATACATCCACGTGAATTGTGGTAAATCAATCCAAAAGGCATTTTCTCCAACATGCTCTAATATAGTTAATGGTCCATATCGTAGTGGCTTGAGTTTCCATGCTTGGCCTTATAGTCTCTCCTTCCTCAAGTAAAGCCAAGCTTTGTGATCATGTCATGACTTATACTTGGCTTGACATTTGTCTAACTATTATTTCACTTTGAGATGGATTTTTAATATCCTCTCAATGAATTTTTCTGCTCTTGTTACCTCTGAATCATGTATCTCCACTTCCTCTTACTTCCCAACTACTATGTCCAGTGGATTCATTATGTGATATACCAAGCATGCTTCAAATGGTGACTTCATAGAGGATGTGTGTACTTCCTAGTTTTAGGAATGTTGAATGTAGACTAAGGACTCATCCTAGCTTTCTGGATATTTTCTATTATAACCTTTGATCAGCTACACAAAAGTCATGTTCACCACCTATGTTTTCAGATCTCTATGTAGATGGAAGGTCATGCTCCTCTATAACTTGGTGTCCATCTTCTCCCACAAAGTAGTAAAAAAACTCCCCAATAACCTACAATATTTGTCAGAAACAGTAAACTTTGGCAATTAAAAATGCACCCATACATTAGCAAAGAAAGGTTCAACTACCCCATATTCTTTTATTGTCATTTTACATGCCATAAGAACATAGATCTTACTGAATCTATCTAAAAAAACATATAGATTTTAGTGCCCACTTACCTTTGAAACATGTTTATATTGATCATGATACTGTTGATTATAATATGGGCATGATTATGGACTTTATTATAGTATGATGTTAGATGTTAGATCATGGATTATTGTTGATCTTGATTTAGCTATGATGCATGATAATTATTAGAGACATTTTGAATATTGATGTGATATACTGTTTGACATGGTTATATTATGGATGTTTTTCAGACATTTGATATTTGAATATTGTGAGTAGACCTAAAAACAGAAATTATTTGATGATGATATAATTATTGAGTAAAATTGCAAATAATCTTGTTGGTTACTTGGATGTTGTTGTGATTAATATATGTAGATGATTTTGGAATTTTAATTATATTATTTTGGATGTTCTGATATGTCCATGAGACCGAAGGAGGTATTTGTGTTTTGCAGGTTAAAATATCACAACAAACATCGAGGGATTGGAAACCAACCACATTGGAATTCTAGACGAATTCAACAAGGTCAACATGGAAACTTGTATTGTTTATGTGTGGTTGTTTTTTTAGGGGTTTCCATGGGGGGACCACATTTAAATGTGACCAAGGGATTATGTGTATTTATTTATTGGTTCCTTTGTTTATGTTTGCATGTGTTTATTTTGTGGTGCATTGACCCTTTCATTATTTATTAAATGATGTGCAATATTGTGAGTAATCATGTTGTTAATTTAATTAATTAAAATATGTCATTAGAAAGTAATTAATAGAGTTTTTGGTCTTTAATTAAAGTGTTGTAAGATATGTGTAAGTTAAATTTTGAGTGTGAAATGCTCCACCTTCTTGGAAATTGGAATTTTTCCTTGGAGGCTGATTTTGGAGGCTTGTACAAGAAAAGTTAAACTCGTCCCATACCTCTTAAATTTATTTACCAACCATACCTATGGTTGGAGAGTTGAATTTACACTTTTATAATGGTTTTTGAGAAGAAAATTTGTAAGTTTTTATTGTACTTTTCTTAATTGATTTAATTTCAGTCCTTTGGGGTGTGGGTTGGATTTGAGTATGTAAGTAAACTGCCATATTATTCACCCACCTTTTTTATTATGCATTCGAGAATGAAGTTGACTTTTGGGTTGGGGTTGAGGATGTGTGATGTGGCATCCTACATGGATCCACCTCATCCTATTCTTTTCCCTCTTCTCTAAAATGTGAATTGCTTGCCTTGTTTTGGGTTGCTTCACTTTTGGAAAATCTTTTAGGGGCAACTTATTTAATGTTTTGGAGCTCTTACTTGGAGATTTTTTTGGGAGATTGTTGCATGCTTGTACTTGGCAGACTTGGATTGCTTGCATTGGGATAAAGATTGTTTTTTTGGAACTTAGAACAACTCCATCACGGAGAGGTAGAATCTTGGATCTTGTAATGCTTTTCTTTCTATTTAGGAAATTGTTATTGCTGTGATTGTTTTGGTATGATTGTAAAATGTTGGGTAGATGGCCTAGGTATGGTGTAGGAGAAGACAATGGGGTTGATTTTGTGGGTGACACAAGTGTTTTGGGGAGGTATAAGTGTGGAGGGAGTTAGGATTTGGGTTCCACCTTATGAAGAAATAGCTTGCATTTATTTACTCATTATGGGGTGCCGTAAAAGGTTGGGGATGAATAAGGAAATGGGAGGAATAAGGGTTACTTTGGGAGGTATAAGGGAATGTCAAGGATTGATATACTATGTTTTGGCAGCTTGAAATCAGGTGGTGATACTCATTTCCCCTTTGGGAGGCATAAGTAGCATCTCCCATGGTTTCTTTCTCCTTTGGCTTGTTGGATGAAACCTTAGTGTTGTTTGTCAGTCTTTAAAGTAGTTACAAACTACATTCTGTTTGGACGGTGTTTTAAATGTGTAATGTGTATGTGTGTTTGTGGAAGCCTGTTGTTGCCATGAGTTGAATCACATCTTCCATTACTTGTTGGTTGGGGATTAGGGGCCAATGATGAAGGATGGATTCTCCTTATCATTGAATGTCTTGTTTGGTTGGAGAGTGTTGTCTTTCCCCTATTCTTGTTGTGATAGAAATTGGAAGAATGATAAATCTACATGTTGTTTTGGAGCAAAGGAAAATTAAATAAAATAGTTGACAGTCTGTTGTTGAGATAAATCTTAATGTAACCTTCCCACTTGAAGTGAATGAACTTGTATATGTTTTGTAATGGAAATATGTTGTATTGAATATGAAAGTTGTAAGATTGAAATATGAAAGAGATATACTCCGTTTTTGTCCTTTTGAAAGAAAGAATTGTATTCTGTATGATGAATTTGAATAATTAAAGAAAGAAGTTGTAAGTTGTCTTTTGAGAATCAATAACTGATTGTATTACCTTTATCAAATTACATTTTGGTATTGAATCTGATCATTTAAATGTATTTGAAATCTCTATTTGAAAGGAAGAAATGTGTGTGAGGAAAACACAGAGCTTTTTCTTTTGAAGGGTGGTAAATTTGAAATCAAAATTACATTTTGGTTTTGACTAGTTTGATTCGACCCAACTAAATTTATTAGATTGGAATTCGAATGTATTCTAATACTTGGAATTAGAAAATAGCAAATAGACTCTTTAAAAATTGATCTATGTTTTGTATTTTATTTTTTAATAAAAACTGACAAATACTCTATCCAAAAAAGCACAGTTCGGAGCTGCAACAAGGAAATAACTAAATAAACGATTAAATTGAGTTAGTATGCCCTAAACGAATTCAATTGGATAAAAACACATAAGGAATCCGTTAGAAATCTTACCAAAATCAGGCTCAAACCATTTTGCTGTCATTCTTTTTGGAAAAATTATATATTTTTAATCGGTAGTCAATCAATCAAAATTTATTTCCAAATCCATTCTAAATTCATCTAGGAACAATTATCCATTTTTAATTGACATGTTGAGACAGGAAGAATATCAATTGATTAAATTTTCATAAGTTAAAATTCACCAGTTTGCCTTTTTAAATCCTATATATCGTATTTGTGAAATTTAACCCGTAAACATTATCAAAATGAAAATTTAATGGTTTTTTTGCAAAGGGGACATCAAGATATTTCAAAAAAGTCCTCATTTTCTCAAAACAAAGTTCCCAATAAAAAGTTATGGCCTTTTAAAGTTTCCCTTCATTTGGCTTCAAAAATAATTCTAACTAAAAAAAAAGGGAAAATTTTCTAAATTTTCTCCGCGGCCCCGCCGGCCTGCAACCAATCAAGTGTTGCCACATGGCATCATGGGTCATCAGTGGAGGATCAGATCCCTTAATAAACTTAGTGCTTTGAAATTTTTTCTTTGGGAAAAATTTCTAAGTTCTCCCATCGGCCCGCCGACCCACAACCAATGGATGGCTGACACGTGGCGCGTTGGGCGTCGGTGGCGGCGAGGATTGTTTAGATCCTTTAGTGCTTTTTGGCAAAAAGGATAAATATATAAAAATTATCTTGTGGCCCAACTTTCTGCCAGAGTTGGGAAATGCCGACATGTGTCATTTCTGGCTCATGGGCGCATGGAGGCAAATCGTGCTTTTTTCCCAAAAAGGGGAAAAGCACTAAAGTTCTTCCCTGCTCCGCTGGCCTACGCATGGGAAAAAATTGCTTCCCTGCCCTACCATTCTACATTTCTCCTACGGGTGAAAATCCTCTTTGAAGTCCGCAGGACCACGCATGGGAAAATTTTCTCCCATAGGCCCGCAGACCCACTCTTGGAAAAATTTTCCTCCCAAGGTCTGCCAGCCCATAACTTGACAATTATGAGGAGTTATGAGGACTTATTTATATCACTATAAAGGTGAGTAAAGTTCCTATCCAATGGAAATATTTTTGGGAAGTTTTGAGTGTGTTAATTTTGAAAAAAAATGGGTTGAATCTTTTAAGCATGTTAGAGAGTGGTATAGTGAGAAATTACCCTCTTAACCTAATTGATTAATCCAACCATAAGTTTGGATCTTGTGATCTTTTATAATTGTTGTATTAATAAAAATATAAGCTATCACTAAGATTTGGCTCGAAAACGTGCTTGCAATAAATATTGTCTTGTAACCTAGTTGTTGACTCTTTTAAACAATGAAAAAAAAAATTATTCCATAATTTTCCTAACTAAACCTAGGTTGTTCTTGGCTCTCAAGTGGGTTGTTTTAGCGGGCATTACACTTGGTATTAGAGTAGTGGTTCAAAATCTTTGGCCATTGGGCACATTAGAAAACTCAAGACATGAACTTTAAAACCTAGCATGCTTTTAAATCTAGAAAGCAACTAGTTTAGAAATTGCATATTTTAGTAAACACGGAAACTAAGTAAGACTTTGAATAAGGAGATAACTCTCTTTTTTCTCTTTTTAGGAGGTACAGAAAAGATGAGGAGAATTTTCACATTGACTTAGGCATACCACCTCCAGATCATGTTGTAGCCACCATCCTACCACATATTTTGCACTCTTGAGGATGTTAATTCCACTCTACGCGGAGGGACCGTAGGGGCACTTTCAGTTGGACATGATAGGGTGACATCCTTTCCGGCTCGTGCATCCCCTTAGCACAACAAGGAGTATAGAGGAGATAACTCCCATGTGGAGTCATCTAGAGCTGATTCACCGTAGAGGGGACAGGGAGACCAGGTTTCAGGGTATAGAGAGATGTCTCGGAGCCCTAGGCTTAGGGATGAGCATGTAGAGAGGCTGAGATGCCATGAGACCATACCTGTAGATCACATCAGGGAGATCCTAAAGCTTTGGCCATCACATTATTCTGGTGACACAGGTGGATTTCACGTGAAGGCCTAGTTGGTGAGATTAAGCAGATGATTCAAGCTCTATCCTTGTTCTAAAAACATGAAAGCTCATGTTGTAATCCATCTACTAAAGGATGGAGTTGGTGTCTGGTGGCGGACAGAGGAGTATAAGCTCCATGTTGATTCTGAGATACTTACATGGGAGCTCTTTGAGGAGCAATTTAGGAGTAGATATTTTTCACGGAGGTTCTTACAGCAATGGATAGATGAGTTGCATGATCTTCGGCAGACATCTCTTATAGTAGAAGAGTATGAGAGTAGATTTCTGGATCTACAGTAGTATGTTGATTACATGTAGGATGAGTAGGTGCAGATCCACAGGTTCATTAGGGGCTTGAATCTAGAAATTGGAGGTGCAGTATGGATTCATTGTCCACAGACATTAGCTGAGGCCATGGAGAAGGCCTATATAGTAGAGGAGATTTATGGAAAGACACATCAGGATAGAGATTGAGTTCAGAGCTACATAGAACAGATGCAGGACAACAGATCGAGGGGGTCAGTACCTCTTCCTTGTAGTGGAAAGGGTTCAACACAGTCATCTTTTAGACCACAGTGGAAATAACAATACCACCCACCTTAAATACCTCCATAGAGTTTTGATGCACAGAGAGGTCAGAGTATGGGGCCTCCTCCTAGGGGTCTCATCAAGACATAGGGTACCTAGAGAGCTCACTCAGTAGGAGCTCATGAGTAGATACCTCAATAGACCCCATTTAGATCATCAAGATCCACACCACAAACCTGCAGAGTATTCGCCAGACCTGCTACTCAGGGGAGAGGATCAAGTGGTTGTTTTGGGTGTGGTATTACTAGAAATTTTTAGAGATACTACCCACAAAAACCTAATAACAAGGGTAAGGCATAGATCTCTGAACCTATTATTGGTTATATGGAGTGTATTCATAGGATGTACGTAATGGTTGAGAATTGTCGGGCAGAACATCATAGTACAGTTATTGAGACTACATGTAACATTGGTGGTATTCCTACCTCCATTTTGTTTGATTCTTGTTCTTCTGATTCTTTTACTACACCATCTTTAGTAGAGTGATGTAGGTTGGTGGTAGTTGGGCAGGGTCATAGTTGGGATGTTGAGATGGATTATGGAGCCAAGATCTTTGTAAACTCCTTGGATAAGGAGTGTTTGGTGGATTTGGGACCTTTCATCACTACCTCGGATCTTGTATCCTTCCTTTGGGCTCATATAGATTCATCTTGGGTATGGATTGGTTGTCTACACATAGGGCTAGAGTGGATTGTTACCACAAGATCATATCTTGTACATATGATCTAGGAGAAGAGGTAGTGTTAGCGGGGGTAAAGAGACCCATTTCTATTCACACCGTCTCTCCTATGCAACTTAAGTGGTGTGTGCGATGGGGTTGTCACAGTTAGTGACCGATAAAAATATGGGTCCAGTGGACCATCACTAGAGGACCATCCCATTTTGAGAGATTTTGCAAATGTCTTTCTAGGGGAGCTTCCAGGGTTACCACCCCCACATGAGATTGGTTTTCATATAGATCTAGTTCTGAGAGCAGAGCCTATATCACGATCACCTTATAGGATGACTACCCCTAAACTCTACGAG
Source organism: Taxus chinensis (assembly GCA_019776745.2). Taxonomy (NCBI): domain Eukaryota; kingdom Viridiplantae; phylum Streptophyta; class Pinopsida; order Cupressales; family Taxaceae; genus Taxus; species Taxus chinensis. The sequence continues at coordinate 229,281,751 of CM034147.1, read as the reverse complement.
CTCAAGTTGTAGCTTGAGGGCCTTATGGAGAAGGGCCTAATTTTTCCTAGAGTATCCCCTTGGGGTGCACCGGTGATCTTTTTAAAGAAGGATGGATCCTTGTGGTTGTGTATTGATTATTGCAAGCTAAACAAAGTAACGATCAAGAATTGTTATCCCCTTATATGCATTGATGATTTGTTTGATCAGATGAAGGGAGCCACAATTTTCTCTAAGACTGATCTTAAGTTAGGCTACCATCAGCTAAGGATTTCAGAGGTAGACATTCATAAGACCGCCTTCAGTACGAGATATGGCCACTATGAGTTCACAGTGGTACCTTTTGGTTTGACTAATGCCCCCGCAGTATTTATGAGTTTAATGAATGTGGTATTAAATAATTTCTTAGATTGTTTTATGCTCATCTTCCTTGATGAAATTTTGATTCACTCATGTACATGTGAGGAGCATGAGGGTCACCTTCGCCAGGTTCTTTAGTTTCTTCATGAGAAAGAGCTTTACGAGAACCTAGAGAAGTGTGTATTCTTTCAGATGGAGGTGCAGTATTTAGGTCATATCATTTCTGGGAAGGTATCATAGTTGATCCTTCTAAGATTAGGGCTATTATGGATTGGCCAGTGCCCGCTATTGTGACATAGGTTTGCAGCTTCATGAGGTTAGTAGGTTATTAAAGGATATTTTTTCAGGACTTCTCTAGGATTATGCACCCCATCACTTCCCTTCGGTGGAAAGTGAATAAGTTTTTTTGGTAAAAAAAGTGCAAGCAGGCCTTCAGGAAACTGATGGAATGCCTCACTACAACACCTATTCTTGCAGTGTGGGATCCACAGGGTGAGTTTTTCCTTTGTACGGATACTTCTTTGGCAGGACTTGGAGGTGCGTTGATGTAGGAAGGCAGAGTAGTTGCTTTTGATTCTCGTAAAATCAAGGATTATGAGGTTAATTATTTGACTCACGATCTTGAACTTATGGAAATTGTGCATGCTTTGGTTCGATGGAGGCACTTTCTGCTTGGTCAAAGATTCGCACTCAGGACATATCACTTGAGTCTTCGTCACCTCTTCACGTAGCCCAATCCCAACGCTCATCAATGGCATTGGATGGAGTTTCTTTGTGAGTATGATATGGAGATAGAGCATGTGAAGGGGAAGGATAATGTGGTGGAAGATGTTCTAAGCAGATGGAGACATGTGATTATGGCCACTTATGTGGGCATAGATTTGTAGAGTAGGATTATTCAAGAGCTTCCTCTTGACTACTTCTGCATTGCAGTTCGAGCAGATATCGAGTCCTAGAGACCCCTTGAAGGGAATTTTGATGGTTTCTAACTAGAGCCAGATGGTCTTCTTAGGCACAGAGGTTTGATTTATGTTCCCAGAGATTGAGACTTGAGGTAGGACATATTGAATGAGGCACATCATGCCCCCTATTTAGCCCTTGTTGGGGTGAAGAAAATGCACGCTACTTTGAGATAGTTGTATCACTGGAGAGGACTTCGTAGAGACGTGGCTTAGTTTGTGTCATGCTGCTTAGAGTGCTAGAAACTGAAGGTCGAGCATCAACGTCTAGTTGGACTTCTCTTTCCTCATGCTATGCCAAAGTGGAAATTGTACACCATTTCCATGGACTTTGTTATTGGACTACCGATGTCGAGATATCACCATGACACCATCATGGTCATGGTTAATAAATTGAAAAAAGTGGCTCACTTTTTTCCAGTGAAGACCACTTATACAGCTAATGTAGTGGCACAGGTATATCTTGATGAGATTAACAGGTTACATAGAATTCTAGGGAAGATCATTAGTGATCGTGATCCTTTTTACACTTCTCATTTTTGGACTACCATGTAGTATGCCCTCGGGATGAGAATCAACTTCAGCATAGCATATCACCATGAGACAGATGGACAAACCGAGTGGGTGAATCATATTTTAAAGGATATGCTTAAGATGTATGTGATGAATCAGCAGTCTAGATGAGAGGAGTCCCTATACTTGGTGGAGTTTACCTACAATAATAGTTTTTAGAGTTCTATAGGCATCGCTCCTTTACATGATTTGTATGGCAAAGAGTGGATGACACCTCTTAGTTGGGACAAGTTAGAGGATAGGGTTTCTCTTGGACCAAATTTTCTGCAGGAAATGGAGTAGCAGGTTGTTTTGATCACACAGAAATTACAGGACGCACATGATAGGTAGAAGAAGTACACAGATCAGCATAGGACCGACCATAGTTCTGATATGGGCATGAAGGTGTTCCTTTGTTTCATGCGACATAAGAGCCCTATCCATTATGGAAAAGGTTCTAAGTTAGCTCCTAGATTCATTGGTCCTTTTGAGATCTTGCAGTGTATCAACCCTTTGGCCTACCGTCTAGCATTGCCACCTAGCTTGTATCGCATACATGATGTGTTTCATGTTTCAGTTCTTAGGAGATATATTACAGAACCTTCTCATGTGCTAGATTGGACCTCATTGCAGGTGCAGGATTAGGGGTAGGTGATAGTGGATCCTTTTCACATCATAGATCATAGGGACCTGGGCCTTCGAGGTAGAGAGATTGATCAAGTGCAAGTACAATGGGACAGATATGATGAGACTGCAGCTACAAGGGAGGATGCTAATTTGCTACAAGTTTAGTTTCCACATTTGTTCCAGTAACTTCCAGGAGGAATTCGAGTCTAAGGGGAGGGGGATGTTGTGCCCACTTCCCTTTGACACCTTTTGATACTGATCATGATACTGTTTATTATATTATGGGTAGGATTATAGACTTTATTATAGTATGATGTTAGATGTAAGATCATGGATTATTTTTGACCTTGATTCAGTTATGATGCATGATGATTATTAAAGACATTTTAGATATTGATGTGATATATTGTTTGACATGGTTATATTATGGAAGTTGTTCAGACATGTGATATTTGAATATTGTGAGGAGACCTAGAAATGGAAATTATTTGATCATGGTATAATTGTTGAGTAAAATTACAAATGATCTTGTTGGTTACTTGGATGTTGTTGTGATTCATATATATAGATGATTTTGAAATTTTAATTATATTATTTTGGATGTTCTAATATGGCCATGAGACTGAAGGAGGTATTTTTGTTTTGCAGGTTAAAATATCACAACAAACATCGGGGGATTGGAGACTAACCACACTGGAATTCTAGATGAATTCAACAAGGTCACCATGGCAACATGTATTGTTTGTGTGTGGCTATTTTGTTAGGGTTTCCCATGGGGAGGATCACCTTTAAATGTGACTAAGGGGTTATGTGTCTTTATTTACTGGTTCCTTTGTTTATGTTTGCATGTGTTTATTTTGTGGTGCATTGACCCTTTCATTATTTATTAAATGATGTGTAATATTTTGAGTAATCATGTTGTTAAGTTAATTAATTAAAATATGTCATAAGCAAGTAATTAATAGAGTTGTTGGTCTTGAATTAAAGTGTTGTAAGAGATGTGTAAGTTATGTGTAAGTTAAATTTTGAGTGTGAAACACTCCACCTTCTTGAAAACTCGAATTTTTCCTTGAAGGTTGATTTTGGAGGCTTGTAGGACAAGTTAAACTTGTCCCATACCTCTTAATTTTATTTACCAACTATACCTATGGTTGGAGAGTTGAATTTACACTTTTATAATGCTTTGTGAAAAGACAAATTGTAGTTTTTTATTACATTTTTCTTACATGGTTTAATTTCAATCCTTTGGGGTGTGGGTTGGATTTGAGTATGTAAGTAAACTGTCATATTATTCACCGAACTTTTTTATTATGCATTGGAGAATGAAGTTGAATTTTGGGTTGGGGTTGAGGATGTGTGATGTGACATCCTACATGGATCCACCTCATCCTCTTCTTTTCCCTCTTCTATAAAATTTGAATTGCTTGCCCTATTTTGTGTTGATTCACTTTTGGAAACTCTTTTGGGGGTGAATTCTTTGTTGTTTTTGAGCTCTTGCTTAGAGATTTTTTTGGGAGATTGTTGCATGCTTGTGCTTGGCGAGTTTGGATTAATTGCATTGGTATAAATCTTTTTATTTTGGAACTTGGAACAACTCCATCATGGAGAGGTAGGAGCTTGGCTCTTGTAATGCTCTTCTTTCTGTTTATGAAATTTTTATTGTTGTGAATGTTTTGGTATGTTTGTAGGATGTTCGGTAGATGGCCTAGGTATGATGTAGGAGAAGACAATGGGGTTCATTTTGTGGGAGGCACAAGTGTTTTGGGGAGGTATAAGTGTGGAGGAAGTTAGGATTTGGGTGTCACCTTACAAATAAATAACTTGCATTTATTTACTCATTATGGGGTGCCATAAGAGGTGGGGGAGGCATAAGGAAATGTGAGGAATAATGGTTACTTAGGGGAGGTATAATCGCATGTCATGACTTTGATATACTATGTTTTGGTGGTTTGAAAATAGGTGGTGATACTTATGTCCCCTTTAGGAGGCATAAGTAGCATCCCCCATGGTTTCTTGCTCCTTTGGCTTGCTGGATGAAGCCTTAGTGTTGTTTTTCATGTTTTAAAGTATTTGCAAAAAACATTTTGTTTGGACTGTGTTTTAAATGTGGAATTTACATGTGTGTTTGTGGAAGCCTATTATTGCCATGAGTTGAATCACATTTTCCATTTCTTTGTTATTGGGGCTCGGGGGCCAGTGAAGAAGGATGGATTCTCCTTATCATTGGATGTCTTGGTTGGGTGGAGACTGTTGCCACTCCCCTGCTTCTGTTGTGATAAAAATTGGAAGAATAATAAATCTACATGTTGTTGTTTTGGAGCAAAGGAAAATGAAATAAATTTGTTGATAGCCCCTTGTAGAGATAAATCTTATTGTAACCTTCCCACTTGAAGTGGATTAACTTGTATATGTTTTGTAATGGAAATATGTTATACTGAATATGAAATTTGTAAGATTGAAATATGAAAGAGATATACTCCATTTCTTTTCTTTTGAAAGAAATAATTGTATTTTGTATGATGAATTTGAAGAATGAAAGAAAGAAGTTGTAAGTTGTCTTTTGGGAATCAATAAATGATTGTATTACCTTTCTAAAATTGCATTTTGGTATTGAATATGATCATTTAAATGTATTTGACATCTCTATTTGAAAGGAAGAAATGTGTGTGAGGAAAACACAGAGCTCTATCTTTTGAAATGTGTTTAAGTTGAAATCAGAATTAAATTTTGGTTTTGAATAGTTTGATTTCAACCAACTAAATGTATTATATTGGAATTGGAATGTATTCTAATACATGGAAGTAGAAAATGGCAAATAGAATCTTAACAACTTGATCTCTATTTCGTATTTTATTTTTTTTAAAAAAAAACTCTTATAAATACTTTATCCAAAAATTCATAGTTCGGACCTGCAACAAGGAAATAACCAATTAAATGATTAAATTGTAGTATGCCCTAAATGAATTCAATTGGAACCCCTTAAAAATATTAGCAAAATCGGGCTCAAACTGTAATGCTGTCGTTCTTGTTCGAAAAAATGAATTTTTTAATTTGGAGTCAATCAAACAAACTTACCTTCCAAATCTTTCCTAAATCCATCTAAGAACAATTCTCCATGTTTAATTGACATGTTAAGAGAGGAATAAGATCAATTGATTAAAATTTCATAAGTTAAAATGTAGCAGTTTGTCTTTTTAAATCCTATAGATCATATTTTTGAAATTGACCCCTTAAACATTATCAAAATGAAAAGTTAATGATTCTTGTGCAAAGAGGACGTCGATAGATTTATAAAAACTCCTCGTTTTCTCAAAACTGAGTTCCCAATCAAAATTTATGGCCTTCTAAAGTTTCCATTCATTTGGCTTCAAAAATAATTTTAACTGTAAAAAAAAAAGGAATTTTTTTCTAAATTTTCTCCGCAGCCCCACCAGCCCACAACCAATCAGGTGTTGCCATAAATAATTTCTAATTTCTCTTGCTGGTCCGCCAACCCACAACCAATGGATGGTTGACACATGGCACCTTGGGCATCAGCGGGGTCGCAGATCATTTTGATCCCTTAGCACTTTTTGGCAAAAAGGATAAAAATCTAAAAATTCTTCAGCAGCCCAAATTTCTGCCAAGTTGGGAAATGCCAATGCATGTCCTTTCGGGGTTGTGGGCGCGTGGAGGAAAATCATGATTTTTTCCCAGAAAGGGGAAAAGTGCTTAAGTTGTTTCCCACTCTGTTGGCGCTAAAGTTCTTCCCCACTCTGTCGGCCTGCACATGGGAAAATTTTGCTTCCCCTTCCCGACGGTCCGCATTCCTCCTCGAGGTGAAAATTCTCTCTGAAGTCCGCAGGCCCACACATGGGAAAATTTTCTCCCCTAGGCCCACAGACCCACTCTTGGGAAAATTTTCCTCCGAAGGTCCCTCGGCCCATAACTTGAGAAATATGAGGAGTTAGGAGGACTTCTTTATATCACCGGAAAGTTGAGGAAATTTCCTATCTAATGGGAATGTTTTTAGGAAGTTTTGAGTGCATTAATTTTGAGAAAAATCAAGTTGAATCTTTTAATCCAGTTAGAGAATGGTATAGTGAGAAATTACCCTCTTAACCTAATTGATTAATCTAACCCTAAGTTTGGACCTTGTGATATTTTATAATTGTTGTATTAATAAAACTATAAGATATGAATAATATTTGGCTTGAAAACATGCTTGCAAAAAGTGTTGTCTTGTAACCTAGTTGTTGACTCTTTTAAACAATACAAAAAAATTATTCCATAATTTTCCTAACTAATCCTAGATTGTTCTTGGGTCTCAAGTGGGTTGTTTTAGCGGGCGTTACATAGATAATCACAAACATGTCTAGACATAGGTACTCCTAAAAAATCCATATAAATATCTTCCCAAGGACAAGTAAAGACCGGTAAAGGCATATACAAACCTTCCTATCTAACTTTAGGCTTGCTAGAAGAAAAACCTTCACATCCTCTTATGAATTTAGATACTTCTTCTTGCATATTGGGCTAATACACCTACCTTTACGAGTGGACTAGGGATTTCCCAACACCAAAATTTCATACTAATTTTGAGGTATGTGTTTCCCTCATCAACAAAATCATTTCTTCCTTTGTCACACTTATATGTAAACCTTCAACTTTAGAATTCTCACAAATCACACTTTAAAACAGTGTTGTTCTAATTTCAATTAGAAAATGAGATTTTGAGCTAGTGATTGACTTACTTACACTTTAGAATTAAAATTTGCAGAGTGAAATGAATTTAAATAAAAACACCAAGAATTTTATCCTTAGAACCCCAAGTGTGAGGGAAAACCGTTCAGGAAGGGAAACTGATCTTTCTTCCCACTTTTTTTATCCTCCAATTCAAATATGAAGATACAGATTTTACAATAAGCATGAAAGGAAATTTTTCAATGTCTCAAACTTCATTGCAAGTAATTTCTTGCTCTGTTCTCAACCTTCTTACTTCTACAAACTCAATTCTAACACTAAGAATACTCTCGCACTTACTCCAATGAAATATCTTATTTCCAATGATCAAATCCTTTTCTCCTCTCAAGTATTTATAGCCTCTCCCACATCCTCCAGTGTAATGGAGAATGATAAAGGTCGTGGTAGGAAAGGGACTAAGTTAGATGATTAAAATCCACGTCTGTTGATGCTTCATTTTTATTTTTATTTCGAAAGTGATAGGACCGCTGCCCTGTGAAGACTGGCGATTACATGACTGCTTCCCTGTCTGGGGGGTGGTTATAAGACCACGACTTTGCATAAGATAGTGGTTTTGTTAAAATAGTGACAAAACCTCTGTTTTCTTCATTTTATCCTTATGGTGTTGGATGATATGATGAAGTAGAGTTATTTGGGATCCCTAAGGATCACACCTCCCCTGATTAGTAGGATTTTGGTCCCACAAAAGCTTAATGGGGGAGTAGATGAGGAAATATTTCCATCACTTGCTCCTTCGAGTACCATTGGGCCTCCCTTAATGTCTTTCCTTTCATTCCAATCTGTCAAGACTCTTGCAGACCTCACCTTGTCTCTCTGACCTTTTGTTGGAGTAGTACATCCTCCTCTAATTCACTTCTTGAGTCCAAGAGGAAATATTTTATGGAAGGTAGAAACTGTAATATTTCATCTTCATCAAGCATGGATGGCTCATATAGGTGAAATTTTTCATAGTTTACTACTGAGAACATCCGCATAAATGGTGATAAATCAAGTCAAAAAGCATTTCCTCCAACTTTATCTAGTATGGTGAAGGGTCAATATAGTAGTGGCTTGATATTCCATGCTTGACCTTCTAGTCTCTCATTACTCAAGTTAAGACAAATTATATCTCCAACATGAAGGTTATGCTCTCTCCTATGTTGATCATGTCTAGCCTTGAACTTGAATTTTCTCAGGTTACGTATCCCATCACTTCCCTTTAGTGAAAAGGGAAGAAATTCCTATGGTTAGATAGATGTGATCAAGCCTACAGGAGACTGAAGGAATGCCTCATTATAGTGCCTATTCTTGTAGTACCAGACCCTCAAGGCCAGTTCTTCATTTACACAGATGCTTCTTTGGAAAGACTAGGAGGTGTGTTGATACAGTTTGGGAGAGTAGTTGATTTTGAGTCTTCTAAACTCAAGGATTATGAGCTCAATTATATAACTCTTGTAGTATTTGTTCATGTCTTTTTTTTTGAAGACACTTCCTTCTTGTTTAGATATTCACACTCAGAACTGATCACTTGAGTCTTCGTCACCTCTTCACGCAACCCAATCTCAATGCTTGTTAGCGGTGATGGATGGAGTTACTTTGTGAGTATGATATGGAGATAGAGCATGTGAAGGGAAAGGAGATCATCGTTATATAAGCCATGATAAGATGGAGACATGTGGTTATCGCTACTTCAGTGGGTACACATTTACAGAGTAGGATATTGCAGCAACTTCCTCACGATAGCTTGTACTTTGCAGCTAGAGTAGATATTGAGTCACGGAGAGCCCTTGAGGGGATATTTGATGGATTTTCATTAGAGATAGATGGCCTTCTAAGACACAGGACTCAATTATATGTTCCTAGAGCTGGAGTGTTGAGATAGGAAATTTTGAAAGAGGCTTATCATGCACCTTATTCAGCCCATCCCGTGGTGAAGAAGATGCATACTACCTTGAGACAGTTGTACCATTGGAGGGGAATTCGAAGAGATGTGGATCAATTTGTGTTAAATTTTTTAGAGTGTTAGAAGGTGAAGGCCGAACATCAGCATCCAAATAACCTTCTCTTCCCTCACGCTATATCAGAGTGGAAATGGGACACCATTTCCATGGACTTCAAAGTTGGTTTACCAACGTCAAGATATCACCATGACGCCATCATGGTCACATTGGATAAATTCATGAAAGTGGCTCACTTTTATCTTGTGAATATCACCTACATGGCTAGTGCAGTGGCACAAGTATACCTTGATGAGATTGTCGGATTGCATGAGATTCCACGGAAGATCATTTATGACTGCGATCCCTTGTACACTTCTCACTTCAGGACTATGATGTAGTATGCTCTCAGGATGAAGATCAATTTCAGCATATCCTATCACCCTGAGATAGATGGACAGAATGAGTGGGTAAATCAAATCTTGGAGGACATGTTTAGGATGTACGTCATGGACCATCAATCAAGGTGGGAGGAGTACTTGTATCTGGTGGAGTTTTCCTACAATAATCATTCAGGCACTGTATGGTAGAGAGTGTAGGACACCTCTTAGTTGGGACAGGTTGGAGGATAGGGTTTCTCTTGGATCATCTTTACTACAAGACATGGAGCAACATGTTGTTGTGATCAAGCAGAGATTACAGAAGGCGTAGGATAGGCAGAAGAAGTATGTAGATCAACATAGGACAGATCATATTTTTGAGGTGGTCACGAAGGTGTTTCTTCAATTCAGGCCCCGTAAGAGCCCTATTCGTTATGGAAAAGGCTCTAAGCTTGCTCCTAGATTTTTGGGTACCATTTAGATCTTGGAGCATATCGATCCTTTTACCTATCGTATAGCATTGCCACCTAGCTTGTCTCACATCCACGATGTATTTCATGTTTCTATACTTAGGTGGTATATTGCAAATCCTTCTCATGTGTTAGATTGGACCTCGTTATAGGTGTAAGATCAGGTGTAGGTGATGGTGGAGCTCATCCATATTTTAGAGAAGAGGAACTTGGGCCTTTGAGGTAGAGAGATTGACAAGGTTCATGTACAGTGGGATAGGTATGATGAGATTATTGCTACATGGGAGGATGCTATATTTCTACGAGTCTAGTTTCCACACGTATTCTAGTGACTTTCAAGAGGAAGTCAAGTCTAAGGGGAGGGGTATTTAGTTTGCACTTCCCTTCAAAACTTATTATATTTTATTTTGATATTGTTGACTATATGTATGGATATTATTGTATCATTTTGATGTAGCATGATGTTAGATGATAGAGATACTTGGACTATTATTGGATTTCGATTCATAGTATGATGTGTGTGGATTCTTAGAGAAATTTTATATTGATGATGATGTGTTCTTGACATATTTATATATTCTGACATTCGACATTCTTGTCATATTGAGTAGGCTTTAATAGTTGAACTAATCTGGTGATTTTATTGGTATTGATGAAATGTAGAATTCAAAAGTTATTAGAAATTGAAAATAATAACGTTACTTGTCTAGATGATGATTTAATTTATATGTGGATGATTTTCAATTTGTATTTGTATATTTTATCTTGGATGTTTTTATGCTACCAGAAGACCGAAGGAGGTATTGTGTGTTTTGCAGGCATTTATATCACAACAATCAAAGGGGGATTGGAGACCAACCACAACAGAATGCTATATGGATTCAACAATGGTCATCATGGCAACGTGTGTTATGTTGTGTGTTGTTTTTATTTGTTGTTAGGGGGTCCCCATGGGGGGATTACCTCCAATTGTGACCAAGGGTTTATGTTTAGTCCTTTTATTTCTTTTATTTATTTAATTTTTGGTATATGTGCTTTAAATTGTGAAGTAATTTCCCTTTTATCATTATTGGGTTATGTGTCTTAATTAAATAACTAAGAACATTATTAAGCTAAAATTTAGATGGGACAAAAACAAGTCATTTATTAGAGTTATATGGTTCTTTGGTTTTGTGTTTTAAGTGGAGTGTATGTGATCTTGAGTGTTGTACACTCCATCCCTTCTTGGAATTTCGGATTTGGCCTTAAAGGCCAATTTTAGAGGCTTGTGGGACAAGTAAAACTTGTCCCACACCTCTTAATTTATTATACCAACCCTACCTATGGGTTAGGGGGTAAAAAATAGACCCCATTATGTGTTTTGGAAGGCAAAAGGTGAGTTTTAATTTCACTTTCTTACATATGTTTATTTCTTTGTCCTTTAGGGTATGGGTTGGAATGATGTGTGTAAGAGGTTTGTCATACCTCTCAACCACCAATTTATTTTCCCTTGGAATATGGGTTTTACTTGGGTGATGTGGAGTGGAGAAGAAATGATGTGGCATCCTACATGGAGCCACATCATCTTCCTCCTCTTTTCTATATATGGAAAATTTTTGGAAGTAAATGGGGTTACTCACTTGTTTTTGAGCTCTCTCTTTTTGAATGATTTCTTGTGGGAGTTGAAGGGTGCTTGGAAAACAACTTATGTTTGAAATTTTTGGGACTTTTTTGGAAAGTGGAGCTTTACCATGGAAAGGTAGGATTATTGCACTCTTACTTTTCTTCTTGTTTTCTTGTATGCTATGTGTTGTATGGATTTATGTTCTTGCTTGAAATTTTGGGTATTAAATTGACCTTAGGTTGTGTTGAGATTTGGAAATGGGAATGAAAATATGTTGGGAGGCATAAGATCTTCTTTGTGTGTTTAGGAGGGAGTGGGTTTTGGATGCACCAACTTATTCTATTTTGTCATTTTCTGTTTTGTGGGAGCCATAAGAGGGAGGGAGGCATAAGAGTGAGGGAGGTATAAGAGACATATATATGTTGTTGTGGGGAGGCATAAGAGATTTTGGGATTGATTGTGTTGTGGAGGATTTTAGAGATGGTAATCCAAACCCTTGGGAGGCACAAGGTCACCCCCATGTTCCTATCTCTACTTGATTATTTTAGAGCCATTGTTGGGACGTTGTTGTGTTTAAAATAAGTGTTTTGTGTGGTTATCTTCTTTTTCGTTGTTGTTTGTAAGTAAATGTGGAAGCATTGTATAGATTTTTCATCTGTTTGATCCATCCCTTATTGCCTTGTGGTTGGGGCTCGGGGACCAATGAGAAGAATCGCTTCTTCTTCTCATTGGAGTTTTGGTTGGGTGGAGAGTGTTGCCTCTCCCCCATTTTTGGTTGTTGTGATCAAGTGAAAATAATATGGATCTTGGTTGAATATTTGATTCTTAGAGAAATAATAGAAGACAAATTGTATTTCACTATAGTTTCCCTCTTGTACAAAAAAATTCCCACTTGAAGTGGAATATTATTGTATTATTCCTCTGGAAGAAAAATTGTATTGATTATTAGTTATTAAGATGGTATTTTAGGTTGAAAAGGGAAAGAAATAAATTTTAGTAAATCTAGGTTTGTTGTAATATAAATGAAGTTAAAAATGGAAACATCTTGTTCCCATTGTACTTGATTTATTTTCTCACATAATTGTGTTGCTCTTTCTCTAAAAGTTATTTGAAATATTGTTGATAGCCTCTTGTGGAATGTTTGAAATTTGTATGAAGGAAATATTAATTTTTGTTCTATTACTTGAGCGGAATGAAATGAAAAAGATGGACTATTTTGTGCATTCTCTTGTATTGTTTGATAGAAAGCCAAAACTTGGATGTATAGATAGAAAGAACTTAAATTCTAATTTTCTTTTATTTGGCCAATAAAGTAGTCTAATTTCTAATTCTAGTTGTGGAAATAAATTATTTATTTGCAACTTAAGCCTTAGCCTCATTGGAAGGTGGAAATTCATTATTAAGTTATTGTAAAATTACTTTTATCCGAAAGCAAATAAATGAAATAACAAGTGAAATTTTTACTTGATCCCAAACCCCTATCAAAATTTTACCAAACTTTAAAAGAAGATTCAAAGTATGGGAGTTAGCTTAATTACAATATAAATTTCATCATCTTCGAAAATAGCCTAGATATTAAAATATAACCTTTGTTTTTTATATTAATAGCAATATTGACATCGAAAATTTAAATATATATACAAATTATGTATACTTATGTAATATAAATATATATATAAAGAAATTATATTAATTAAAAGTCTTAAGTACCAAATCCGTGGAAGGAAAATACTTTGAGGTCGTTGTTTTCACGTAAGGGGCTGTGGCCTATTCTATTTCCATTGTTGGGGAAAAGGGTTTGGGGGAGGGTCGCCGACCGCACCCCCACCCCATTATCAATGGGATGGGGGGTGGGGTCGGCGACCCTTCCCCCAACCCCCAAATGTTTGCAATGTACAAAACATAAAATCCTAGGTAAATTAATCCATGCACAGATCCCTCTACATGTACTATGTAAACTGGTTTTTGACCATTTTCAATAAATATATTCTATTTAATGGTATTTGTACAGTAATACCCTATTTCAAAATTCGGGTTTTATTAAAATGGAATTTTAATAAAAGATGCATTTACACACATACATACGTATGCACACACACACAGATATATATATATATATATATATATATATATATATATATATATATATATATATATATTCTTTCCCAAAGTATAATGAAACATTGTACCCTATTTTCATCCAAAATAGGGCCAAACCCATTTGCCAATTGGGAAAATATTAGGGCAATAAAATAAACAAAAATACACAAATGTATTGAAACCCTAGAAGAGGGTGTGAATAACACAAAACAAAAGAAGAAGTGCTTCCTCCTAAAATCTTGAAATTGCCTCTCATGGCTTCTTTCATCTCCTCCAACCTACAAAACCAAACAAAGAAATTATGAGCCAAATAAAGAAGGGAAAGCTTTCTTAATAAAACATTAGGGTGAGTTGTTTTTCCCTCATCTAAGGACCTCAAATGAATCCATCCAAAGGATGAGATTCATTCCTACAAAATGTAGGTGGGGAGTGGGTGAGAGGAATATGAATTTAAATTTAAATTTAAAATTTAAAATACATGGGTTGACTTTTTAAGGGGGCAACTTTATTTGTATAAGGGGTGGGTTTATTCTTCTAACCCTTGTATTAATTAGAGACCTTGTTATTTATTTTAAACCTAGTCACCTTATGGGATTTATATGACTTTAGTAATTTAATTAACTAGACCCTTTTACCATTGGACTAATTTTGTTCTAGTTGACTATAGTTCAAATTAAATGTTTATCAAAGTGACATTAGAGGGGAACCTAAACCATGCCTTAGTCTAACTAAGTTTGCTAAAAATGTAATGAGATTTTTATTATTTAATTATAGTGGGAAAAATAATACCATTAATTTTAAGTGACTTAGAAACAATAATGTGACAACTGTTATTTTTCAAAATCTTTTTGCGGGCATGTTTTTCAAATAAAATATTATTCCATAATTTTTTCTAGTATTCCGTAGTTTGTTATAGGGTTTCATGTAGACAATTTTAGCGGGCGTTATAGTTCATAGGTGGTGTTGGTTGGCCACTGATTTGCTAGTTGACAAAAGTCTAGAAAACCTTCTCGCCTTGTAGCATATGTGTTGGGATGAAGATATATTATTTAGATAGGATCTTAGAATACATTTTCAATCGTTGAATTGGTTTTTACATAGACCATCGTGCCTGCTTTTATTGCATCTTCTCTTTGAAGGTGTAGAATTCGATGACCTCCTATGTATGTCAATCATTATTATGTGATAGCAATATTCTAGTATTGCCCTTCAAAAATGTAAGAGAATGTTATTTGTAAACTTTCAATAAAATATGTAATAGATTATATTATGTTTCTTGTCTTACCATACACTGGTAGACGAAGATTCTTCCCAAGTTGGATTCTTTGAATGAGGATCTCTTGTCTACAAAATTATTGCCTTTTTGAGTGACCAAGCCAGTGTCACATAAATCTTGCAGCCTCCCATTCTCTTTAGTGTAATCTTCACATCGAACAATTTAAATTTTTTCTCTTTTGTAATCAAATGTGTATTCATAGGTTCATGATTCTTATCCCTCCTGCCACCATGGAATGCATCTTCTATTTTCCTTCATGATTTGGTGCTCCTTTGGTTGTGTTAATGCCATGTACCGAGGTTTACATTTCATTTCTTGCTTCACATTACATTCTTAAATTTTACAAATACTTCTCAACCACCTAAGATATAAATACCACTCAACTATATAGTCATCTATTTTCCCATTATCCCAAGATGGACCCTTTGTATGCTAGATAAAAAAATTTGATTTTAGCAAAATCTTAATCATCTTTTTTACTATTTCAAAGGAATGAGTATGCACAAGAAAGAACCTATTAGGAATCTTGAGCACTAACTGCAAATCATGTGTAAAAACATGAACATGACAAAATACAACTATTCACATTACCTAAAGATGTAGTGATAACACAACTATGAGATTTGTAGATAACCAATGTTATGTCCAAGTCATGACAGAAGAAGTGAAGACTGTGTCGTAAAATAATGGTAGGGAGATAGATCTTAAGTAGAGGAAATATCTAAATCGGTACGATATTCCATGTAATCAACTCAAGGATTTATCCCTTTATTGAAGCTGTAAATTTTTCCCTTCAAAAGGAAATTTGTGTTTTCCCTTGGGAAGGAACTCACCCTCTCTACCATTAACCTCTACATGGCCTCAAGGATAGATTAAGCATCCTAGCACTCTATGTGGTACTTAGAAAATAAGCTTCCTCTCAATTTTTGATAGCATCTTATGCCTAAAAAACCATGTTTATTGCTTATTTATATACCTTTAGTGATCCATTTTCATATGTGAATTTACTTCGTTTCTACTCTAGTAATTGATAGAATTCAATTTTATTTAGATTTTTTCATAAATGAAATTTCTCAATAAAAGTTTTGTGTAAAATTGTTAAATTATAAATTATGGTTCATTCCTCATCAAAGACATACATTTTGAAATAAATATTTCCTTTGTGTTCTTAGAATATTTGCAACATTTTAAATAATATTATATTATTAGTTAACCACATAAAAAATAAATTGAGTCCATATATCTATGTGCCAACAGTTCTCTAACTTCACTGGTTATGACCGCCGAAGAAGTTCAAAAACTCTCAAATGCACCTACCCCTAACTCAATGTTGTTGGGTTCACAATATTGGGTCGAGATAAAGAATAGGTTAAGCATGACATAGTTGAAGTAGCCCTTATAATTTCCTATAACTTTGTCAACGTGGGTGAGATATAAGACGAAGGACGTGCGAGCATGGCTTAAATATTCTCTTTTAATCAATAACAACATTGGGAGGAAATGTTCCGAAAATGGTGTGTAATTTTCATTGTTACATTAGTAACATTTTTGTGGAGGACATTTTTTCAACCGGCGACAAAAATTGTTGCCTTTTATCTTAAGTAGTGCATGGTGAATTTCGTTCTCTGACTAACAGTTTCTTAAGGTAGACGTCTCCGAATAACTGGATTCTTCTACAGATTCTCAAGTTAGGCATACTGGAATAATTTCTTTGACTGACAGTTTCTTAAGGTAGATTTATCCAACCAAATTTTGTCTTCTACAGAATTCTCGTATGTCAATATTGAGGGATAAAATTTGAAGTTGTCAATGCCCTTCAAACGTCTTTTAATTTGGCATAGAAGGGTGATTACAAATTTACACTCTAAAATAAATTGAAATTTAAAATTACACTTCAATACTAAAAGGTATTAAAATATTATAAATTTTTATTAGAAGGGTTAACTGGAAAAAATACTTATCATGTAAATTGTATTTTAAGAGAATTTTTATATTTTGTTAAATTGATTCAAATAAATAAAATATTAAATAATAATTAGAGTAGAAAACTACATGTTGGTAGCTTTCTATTTTCTATATTAAAAAAAAATTCATTCACTTCAAACAAATTATTTAAAAAATCACTAGGAAAAAAGATAAATCTCTAGAAAATAAGCAATTACCTTTCTCTTTTAAGTTTTAAAAGAGGAATATATTCTTTTAGCTTTTCGTTGCTTGTAAATGATGCTTAGAATTCCCTCTTTCTATTTTCAAATGCTTTAGCTTTTTCAAGCTTGTAAACCAAGTTTGGAATTCCCTTTTTTTTTTTTTTGGTAAAATGGTGATTTAAATTATTTATCTTGATTATTTAATTTAAATAAATTTCAAAATTATTATTAGATTTTAAATATTTAATAATTTTTTACATTTTTCATATTTATTTTATATAAATCAATCAGATATATATTCAAAGGAAATTAACATTTTCAAATTTTCAATTGAAGGGTAATGTGTTGTTTAGTCTGTCATTTACGAATGCTAAAGCTTAATCTTAAATACGGGGAACCCTTCAAATTTTATCACTAATGCTCATAACCAAGAATAAAATGGAGAATTACATGAGCATCTCATAATTACACCTAAATGGAGATTAACATAAATGATCTGTGATTTGTATGTGTCTTCTAAGAAAAACAAATAGTTACACCTACATTGTCTGGAACATTTCCAGCATCCAATATTTCAATCCTTCATATTTATGTTTTACAACAAATCCCTTTCGACATATTCATTGCAATTAGAGAAGAATTAAAGGTTAGGAGTGCCTTAGGCAATAATTTAAGTGGACGTCCTTCTTATAATTTTAATTAATATTTTTTTCCATCAAATAAATCTAAAAAACTATGTTTATTATTGTATATTAGAATATTCTTAAGGATTATTATAAGTCACTAATTTTGAGAAATCATTATACAAAAGGAAGAAAAATATCCTATAAAATTATCAAATAAGGAAAAGTAATTATCGATGGATGGAGAGAAATAATCTCATGAGTTGCTTAGAATGCAACAAATACAATTTTTTATACAAACTTGGTTAGTCATCTTATTTAGGTGATGCGACTTAAAACAAAACTAAACACCATTTTTTTGGATAGCAGTAAAAACTTTTAGGTGGCTCCCATCATTTTGTGAAGAGTGGTATTTCCAACAAAGCCTACTAATTCCTCCATAAAAAGAGGCATTTCCCACAAAACACGAGTAATAGTGAATTAAAAAAAAATTTCCTTCAATTATTTATATGCGTATGCATGAAATTGATTTTACTTGTTAATAATATCAATAAAAGGTTCAATTAATATTGACTTCAGATTAAGAAAATTAATATTAAATTTTAATAATAGCTAAAAAAGAATAAAAATATTTAAATTTAGTCACCCCTTGAATATTGGAGCCCTAATCAATTGTCTAGTATGCATGCCTAGGGTTTAATGTCCCTTGATTGCAATTTATTATAAATTATAATAAATTTTTGCAGGCCAAAAAAACCTATTAAAATCACATTTTTGTTTGCTTATTTAGTCAATTAAATTTAAAAAGCATATGTATCTTTGGAAGAATTCTTCAACCTTGTTTGATTGTCTCTGCGTAAGATATCAGAAGGGATAATTTATTTCTTGTTATCTTTGGAAGAATTCTCCAACCTTGTTTGATTGTCTTTGCGTAAGATATCAGAAGGGATAATTTAAAAAGCATATGTATCTTTGGAAGAATTCTCCAACCAACGCTCGTTCCGAATAAAAACTACAGCTTGAAGGAATGCGACCGGAAAAGAAATTAAAAATAATAATCTGAAAATATTCTCAGCATGACACGTGACGGCCGTAATATGATTTCTGAGCAATTTAGACTGCACAACCATTTCCAAGAAATTTAAAATAATGATCGCTGGCGTGCGACCTTATTTTCTCCTTACGACAATTACTGGACACTAATTTTAATTCCTATTATTGGTAGACATCAATTTCTTACCAAAGCGACTATATTATTTCTTTGTGAAAATGAAATCATATGTATTGAGAATTGTATCCAGGTAAACACATTAAAAAAAAGTCCATCCTCATTTAATAAAAGTAAAAATGGCATATATTTGTCAATTCCGTATATATACCATTTTTTGGTCATATTTTATAAATATTTTAATTTTTTTAAAAAAAACTCTTACCTTTATGTTTGTCATGTTATGAGTTCATATGTCTTATTGGCAATTATCCAATACGCACCTATCATTGAGTATTCATATGTTTATTGGTCTCATTTTTTCACATTTTGATAATTGGTGGTTGGTTTAAGCGCCCAAAAAGTTTTAATTTCACTTCAATTTGTTTACACAATTAAGTGTATTCTAAGTCATTTAACCATCTAACACTCAACAAAGAATTGAAAAACTTATATAGAACCAATTTAATATAATCGAATTTTTATTTTAGGTATTATAAAAAATTATCAAGCGTTCGTTTATGTTAGATATTTATATTAATGAGGATGGCTTATACACTCCTCAATTAATATGTAAGTATTAGAGTGTTGTTCTTCATATTGTTTATTGTCTATTGTCTAAAAACATGATTCAAATTAAGCTAAGTGTAACACAAAGTCAAAAATAAAATCTCCCCAAAAAAACTACTTTTAAGTATTGTAATGCCCACTAATTCACGACACAAAGACCAACATAGCAAAGTACAGGATAATTTTTTTGACTTGTTTGATGTACAGAACGACGCAACATGTGGTCACAAAGGTTATGACTAACTCTTCAAACAACTTGACTCAACGATGACCTTATGGCCAGCATGGAAACAACTAACACCCATCAAGAACAGTTCACTTTACTCTTTGAGAAGGCACCACGAAACAACTCAACCACAATCTACAATCACAGTTGGATACACTCCATGGTTTGCATTCCCTTAAGGTTATGCATTTACCAAAAATGTTTTTTTTCAAGACCTTCCTTAACAATCTACAAGATTCATGTTTGGTTCGAGAATTATTCTCACAAAGGTGAACTTATTACTTTGGTAATTTAGACTAACTAGCCAAAGCACAAGATTTCTAAAAGAGGTTCAACTAAAGACTGAAAAAGATAACAAATTTGTTTGATCAAAATGGACACCTTTAATCTCTCACCAGGTTTTATAAACGTGCCCGAGCTGAAAATCTTGATCCGGACCTCCATTGCACAAGCGATGAGTGTAAGCTCTAACTGAAGTGGAGTTCCATTAAAACAGTTATCAAAACTGTGACACCCACTAAAACAACTCACTTGAGACCCAAGACCTTCTTAGGATTAGTTACGAAAAATTATGGACTAATTTTTTTAAAAAAAGAGTCTACAACCAAGTTACAAAACAACAGTTTTCACTAACAGGTTCCAGATCAATTCTAATCTACTAAAATATAATTTTCTTTTGTTAACAATTATTAGAGGTCAAAAGGTCTAAAATTTAGGGTTAGAAGGTTCAATTAGGTTAAGAGGGTAATTCCTCAACATACCCATTCTATAATGGGATTAAAGATTCAACTTGATTTTTCTCAAAATTAATGCATTCAGAATTTCCTTAAACCATTCCCATTGGATAGGAAATTTCCTCACCTTTTCAGTGATCTAAAAAAGTCCACCAAACTCCCTGTATTTCAAAAGTTATGGGTCGGTGGGCCTTGTAGTGAAAATTTTCCCCAAGAGTGGGCTTGTGGGCCCAAGGGAGAAATTTTTCCATAGGGGTGGTTCGGCCAGCCATGAGGAGAAAAATTCCCCCACAGGTAGGTCTATAGGCCGTGGGGAGAATTTTTTTCCCAGAGGTGGGTCCACGGGGCCGTGTGAGACATTTTTGAAATTTCCCGCATGGGGCAAAAAGCCACCTATGTACCCATGCTCCTGTGAATTCACAAGGGACATGTGGCACATCCTAAGCAAACATGGGGAAAGTGGGGTGGTGGGGATAAAAGAATTTTAATGCCTAGAGGGGTGAAAAGTGTAAAATACACCTGCGCCTCCATCGACACCTCGTGATGCTACATGGTAGCTTCTGATTGGCTGCGGGCCGGCGGGGTGGCGGGGAAAATGTACAAAATTTTCCCAAAAAATTTCCAAAATACAAAGGGAAGAAAGGAATCTGCTTCCCTGCTAATTCCTTGCGATACCATGTGGCAGCCCTTGATTGCCTGCGGGGCGGCGGGGAAAATTTAGAAAATTTTCCATTTTTTTAAAGAGCTAAGTTTAAAAAAGGATCCGTCCCTCCACCAATGCCTCATGATACCATGTGGTAGCCTCTTATTGGCTACATGCCGGTGGGGAAAATTTAGAAAATTTCACTAGAATTTTTTTTTTGACAGTCAGAATTAATTTTTTTATGCCAAATGAAGAAAAACTTCAGAAGGCCATAAATTTTCATAGAGTACTCGGTTTCTTGAAAACAAGGAATTTCTGGAAAGATTTTGATGTCCTCTTTACACATGATTCTATTCTGACATTAAACATTCTTGTCATATTGAGTAGGCTTTAATAGTTGAACTAATCTGGTGATTTTATTGGTATTGATGAAATGTAGAATTCAAAAGTTATTAGAAATTGAAAATAATAACGTTACTTGTCTAGATGATGATTTAATTTATATGTGGATGATTTTCAATTTATATTTCTATATTTTATCTTGGATGTTTTTATGCTACCAGAAGACCGAAAGAGGTATTGTGTGTTTTGCAGGCATTTATAATATCACAACAATCAAAGGGGGATTGGAGACCAACCACATCAGAATGCTATATGTATTCAACAATGGTCATCATGGCAATGTGTGTTATGTTGTGTGTTGTTTTTATTTGTTGTTAGGGGGTCCCCATGGGGGGATTACCTCCACTTGTGACCAAGAGTTTATGTTTAGTCCTTTTATTTCTTTTATTTATTTAATTTTTGGTATATGTGCTTTAAATTGTGAAGTAATTTCCCTTTTATCATTATTGGGTTATGTTTCTTAATTAAGTTAACTAAGAACATTATTAAGCTAAAGTTTAGATGGGACAAAAAAAGTCATTTATTATATTATATAGTTCTTTCATTTGTGTTGTAAGTGGAGTGTATGTGATCTTGAGTGTTGTAAACTATCCCTTCTTGGAATTTCATATTTGGCCTTAAAGGCCAATTTTAGAGGCTTGTGGGACAAGTTAAAATTGTCCCACATCTCTTAATTTAATATACCAACCCTACTATTGGTTAGAGGGTAAAAAATAGACCCCATTATGTGTTTTGGAAGGCAAAAGGTGATTTTTAATTTCACTTTCTTACATATGTTTATTTCTTTGTCCTTTAGGGTATGAGTTGGAATAATGTGTGTAAGAGGTTTGTCATGCCTCTCAACCACCAATTTATTTTCCCTTGGAATATGGGTTTTACTTGGGTGATGTGGAGTGGAGAAGAAATGATGTGGCAGCCTACATGGAACCACATCATCTTCCTCCTCTTTTCTATATATGGAAATTTTTTGGAAGTAAATGGGGTTACTCACTTATTTTTGAGCTCTCTTTTTGGATGCTTGCTTGTGGGAGTTGAAGGGTGCTTGGAAAACTACATATATTTGAAATTTTTGGGACTTTTTTGGAAAGTGGAGCTTTACCATGGAAAGGTAGGATCTTGCACTCTTACTTTTCTTCTTGTTTTCTTGTATGCTATGTATTGTATGGATTTGTGTTCTTGCTTGAAATTTTGGGTAGTAAATTGACCTTAGGTTGTGTTGAGATTTGGAAATGGGAATGAAAATAGGTTGGGAGGCATAAGAGCTTATTTGTGTGTTTAGGAGGGAATGGGTTTCAGTTGGCCCACCTTATTCTATTTTGTCATTTCATGTTTTGTGGGAAGCATAAGAAAGAGGGAGGCATAAGAGACATATATATGTTGTTGTGGGGAGGCATAAAATATTTTGGGATTGACTGTGTTGTGGAGGATTTTAGATGTGGGCATCTAAACCCTTGGGAGGCACAACGACACCCCCATTTTCCTATCTATACTCAGATTATTTTGGAGTCATTGTTGGGAAGTTGTTGTGTTTAAAATGAGTATTTTGTGTGGTTATCTTCTTGTTTGTTGTTGTTTGGAAGTAAATGTGGAAGAATTGCAGAGTTTTCATGTGTTTGATCCATCCCTTATTTCTTTGTGGTTAGGGCTTGGGGACCAATGAGAAGAATCGCTTCTTCTTCTCATTAGAGTTTTGGTTGGGTGGAGAGTGTTGTATCTCCCCCATTTTTGGTTGTTGTGATCAAGTGAAAATAATATGGATCTTGGTTGAATATTTGATTCTTAGAGCAATAATAGAAGACAAAATGTATTTCACTATAGTTTCGCTCTTGTACAAAAAGAATTCCCACTTCAAGTGGAAGCTTATACTATTCTTCCTTTGGAAGAAAAATTGTATTGATTATTAGTTATTAAGATGGTATTTTAGGTTGTAAAGGGAAAGAAATAAATTTTAGTAAATCTAGGTTTGTTGTAATATAAATGAAGTTAAAAATGGAAACATCTTGTTCCCATTGTACTTGATTTGTTTTCTCACATAATTGTGTTGCTCTTGCTCTAAAATTTATTTGAAATATTTTTGAAAGCCTCTTGTGGAATGTTGGAAATTTGTATGAAGGAAATATTAATTTTTGTTCTATTACTTGAGAGGAATGAAATGGAAAAGATGGATTATTTTGTGCATTTTCTTGTATTGTTTGATAGAAAGCCAAAACTTTGATGTATAGATAGAAAGAACTTAAATTATAATTTTTTTTTATTTGGCCAATAAAGTAGTCTAATTTTTAATTCTAGTTGTGGAAATAAATTATTTATTTGCAACTTAGGCCTTAGCCTCATTGGAAGGTGGAAATTCATTATTAAGTTATTGTAAAATTACTTTTAACCGAAAGCAAATCAATGAAATAACAAGTGAAATTTTTACTTGATCCTAAACACCTATCAAAATGTTACCAAACTTTAAAAGAAGATTCAAAGTATGGGAGTTAGCTTAATTACAATATAAATTTCATCATCTTCGAAAATAGCCTAGATATTAAAATATAACCTTTGTTTTGTATATTAATAGCAATATTGACATCAAAAATTTAAATATATACACAAATTATGTATACTTATGTAATATAAATATATATATAAAGAAATTATATTAATTAAAAGTCTCAAGTACCAAATCCGCGGAAGGAAAATACTTTGAGGACATTGTTTTCACGCAAGGGGCTGTGGCTTATTCTATTTCCATTGTTAGGGAAAAGGGTTTGGAGGAGGGTCGCCGACCGCACCCCCACCCCATTATCAATGGGATGAGGGGTGGGGTCGGCGACCCTTCCCCCAACCCCCAAATATTTGCAATGTACAAAACATTAAATCTGTGGTAAATTAATCCATGCACTGATCCCTCTACATGTACTGTGTAAACTGGTTTTTGACCATTTTCAATAAATATATTCTATTTAATGGTATTTCTACAATAATACCCTATTTCAAATTTCAGAATTTATTAAAATGGAATTTTAATAAAAGATGCATTTACATACATACATACATACGTATACACACACACACAGATATATATATATATATATATATATATATATATATATATATATATATATATATATTCTTTCTTTCCCAAAGTATAATGAACCATTGTACCCTGTTTTCATCCAAAATAGGGCCAAAACCCAATTTGCCAATTGGGAAACATATTAGGGCAATAAAATAAACAAAAATACACAAATGTATTGAAACCCTAGAAGACGGTGTGAATAACACAAAACAAATAGAAGAAGTGCTTCCTCCTAAAATCTTGAAATTGCCTCTCATGGCTTCTTTCATCTCCTCCAACCTACAAAACCAAACAAAGAAATTATGAGCCAAATAAAGAAGGGAAAGCTTTCTTAATAAAACATTAGGGTGAGTTGTTTTTCCCTCATCTAAGGGCCCCAAATGAATCCATCTAAGGGATGAGATTCAGTCCTACAAAAAGTAGGTGGGGAGTGGGTGAGAGGAATATGAATTTAAATTTAAATTTAAAATCTAAAATACATGGGTTGACTTTTTAAGGGGGCCACTTTATTTGTATAAGGGGTGGGTTTATTCTTCTAACCCTTGTGTTACTTAGAGACCTTGTTATTTATTTTAAACCTAGTCACCTTATGGGATTTATATGACTTTAGTAGTTTAATTAACTAGACCCCTTTACCATGGGACTAATTTTGTTCTAGTTGATTATAGTTGAAATTAAATGTTTATCAAAGTGACAGTAGAGGGGAACCTAAACCATGCCTTAGTCTAACTAAGTTTGCTAAAAATGTAATGATATTTTTATTATTTTATTATAGTGGGAAAAATAATACCATTAATTTTAAGTGACTTAGAAACAATAATGTGACAACTGTTATTTTTCGAAATCTTTTTGCGGGCATGTTTTTCAAATAAAATATTATTCCATAATTTTTTATAGCATTCCCTAGTTTGTTATAGGGTTTCATGCAGACAATTTTAGCGGGCGTTATAGTTCATAGGTGGTGTTGGTTGGCCACTGATTTGCTAGTTGACAAAAGTCTAGAAAACCTTCTCATTTTGTAGCATATGTGTTGGGATGAAGATATATTATTTAGATAGGATCTTAGAATACATTTTCAATGGTTGAAATGGTTTTTACATAGACCATCGTGCCTGCTTTTATTGCATCTTTTCTTTGAAGGTGTAGAATTTGATGACCTCCTATGTATGTCAATCATTATTATGTGATAGCAATATTATAGTATTGCCCTTCAAAAATGTAAGAGAATGTTATTTGTAAACTTTCAATAAAATATGTAATAGATTATATTATGTTTCTTGTCTTACCATACACTGGTAGAGGAAGATTCTTCCCAAGTTGGATTCTTTGAATGAGGATCTCTTGTCTACAAAATTATTACCTTTTTGAGTGACCAAGCCAGTGTCACATAAATCTTGTAGCCTCCCATTCTCTTTAGTGTAATCTTCACATCGCACAATTTAAATTTTTTCTCTTTCGTATTCAAATGTGTATTCATAGGTTCATGATTCTCATCCCTCCTGCCACCATGGAATGCATCTTCTATTATC
This sequence comes from Taxus chinensis, assembly GCA_019776745.2. NCBI lineage: Eukaryota > Viridiplantae > Streptophyta > Pinopsida > Cupressales > Taxaceae > Taxus > Taxus chinensis. The sequence goes on along the minus strand of CM034147.1, from coordinate 229,255,641 downwards.
CTTCATGATTTGGTGCTCCTTTGGTTGTGTTAATGCCATGTACCGGGGTTTACATTTCATTTCTTGCTTCACATTACATTCTTAAATTTTACAAATACTTCTCAACCACCTAAGATATAAATACTATTCAACTATATAGTCATCTATTTTCCCATTATCCCAACATGGACCCTTTGTATGCTAGATCAAAAAAATTGATTTTAGCAAAATTTTAATCATCTTTTTTACTATTTCAAAGGAATGAGTATGCACAAGAAATAACCTATTAGGAATCTTGAGCACTAAGTGCAAATCATGTGTAAAAACATGAACATGAGAAAATACAACAATTCACATTACCTAAAGATGTAGTGATAACACAACTATGAGATTTGTAGATAACCAATGTTATGTCCAAGTCATGATAGAAGAAGTGAAGACTGTGTCGTAAAATAATGGTAGGGAGATAGATCTTAAGTAGAGGAAATATCTAAATCGGTACGATATTCCATGTAATCAACTCAAGGATTTATCCCTTTATTGAAGCTGTAAATTTTTCCCTTCAAAAGGAAATTTGTGTTTTCCCTTGGGAAGGAACTCACCCTCTCTACCATTAACCTCTACATGGCCTCAAGGATAGATTAAGCATCCTAGCACTCTATGTGGTACTTAGAAAATAAGCTTCCTCTCAATTTTTGATAGCATCTTATGCCTTAAAAAACCATGTTTATTGCTTATTTATATACCTTTAGTGATCCATTTTTATATGTGAATTTACTTCGTTTCTATTCTAATAATTGATAGGATTCAATTTTATTTAGATTTTTTCATAAATGTGATTTCTCAATAAAAGTTTTGTATACATTTTGAAATAAATATTTCCTTTGCGTTCTTAGAATATTTGCAACATTTTAAATAATTTAATATTATTACTTAACCACATAAAAAATAAATTGAGTCCATATATCTATGTGCCAACAGTTCTCTAACTTCACTGATTATGACCGCTGAAGAAGTTCAAAAACTCTCAAATGCACCTTCCCCTAACTCAATGTTGTTGGGTTCACAATATTGGGTCGAGATAAAGAATAGGTTAAGCATGATATAATTTCCTATAACTTTGTCAACGTGGATGAACTATAAGACAAAGGACGTGCGAACATGGCTTAAATATTCTCTTTTTATCAATAACAACATTGGGAGGAAATGCTCCGAAAATGGTGTGTAATTTTCATTGTTACATTAGTAACATTTTTGTGGAGGACATTTTTTCAACCGGCGACAAAAATTGTCGCCTTTTATCTTAAGTAGTGCATGGTGAATTTCGTTCTCTGACTAACAGTTTCTTAAGGTAGACGTCTCCGAATAACTGGATTCTTCTACAGATTCTCAAGTTAGGCATACTGGAATAATTTCTTTGACTTACAGTTTCTTAAGGTAGATGTATCCAACCAAATTTTGTCTTCTACAGAATTCTCGTATGTCAATATTGAGGGATAAAATTTGAAGTTGTCAATGCCCTTCAAACGTCTTTTAATTTGGCATAGAAGGGTGATTACAAATTTACACTCTAAAATAAATTGAAATTTAAAATTACACTTCAATACTAAAAGGTATTAAAATATTATAAATTTTTATTAGAAGGGTTAACTGGAAAAAATACTTATCATGTAAATTGTATTTTAAGAGAATTTTTATATTTTGTTAAATTGATTCAAATAAATAAAATATTAAATAATAATTAGAGTAGAAAACTACATGTTGGTAGCTTTCTATTTTCTATATTAAAAAAGAAAATTCATTCACTTCAAACAAATTATTCAAAAAATCACTAGGAAAAAAGATAAATCTCTAGAAAATAAGCAATTACCTTTCTCTTTTAAGTTTTAAAAGAGGAATATATTCTTTTAGCTTTTCGTTGCTTGTAAATGATGTTTAGAATTCCCTCTTTCTATTTTCAAATGCTTTAGCTTTTTCAAGCTTGTAAACCAAGTTTGGAATTCCCTTTTTTTTTTTGGTAAAATGGTGATTTAAATTATTTATCTTGATTATTTAATTTAAATAAATTTCAAAATTATTATTAGATTTTAAATATTTAATAATTTTTACATTTTTCATATTTATTTTATATAAATCAATCAGATACATATTCAAAGGAAATTAACATTTTCAAATTTTCAATTGAAGGGTAATGTGTTGTTTAGTCTGTCATTTACGAATGCTAAAGCTTAATCTTAAATACGGGGAACCCTTCAAATTTTATCACTAATGCTCATAACCAAGAATAAAATGGAGAATTACATGAGCATCTCATAATTGTGAAGACTTCTCCTAGTAAGAGTAGCTGCAAAGATGTAATCCACATCAAAGTTACAATGTAAATAGAATCAGAAGAGTTCTTAAAAATAATATCATACTGATTGGCAACGGGAAATACATTAAAAAGGTAATAGGGAGACAACATGGATCATCTATGCAAACTGTTTCCTGTCTCTATAACCTATACCACAAAAAAAAAGGGATGAAATTACAAATATTAACATTGCGAGTACTGAAGAATGACATATTGCTTTCGGAGATATATCCAATGTGCGCTACCTCAAAGATCTATGCAACACACCCTGTTTCTCCTTCAAACGATTAACATAAATGATCTGTGATTTGTATGTCTTCTAAGAAAAACAAATGTTACACCTACATTGTCTGGAACATTTCCACCATCCAATATTTCAATCCTTCATATTTATGTTTTACAACAAATCCCTTTCGACATATTCATTGCAATTAGAGAAGAATTAAAGGTTAGGAGTGCCTTAGGCAATAATTTAAGTGGACGTCCTTCTTATAATTTTAATTAATATTTTTTTCCATCAAATAAATCTAAAAAACTATGTTTATTATTGTTTATTAGAATATTCTTAAGGATTATTATAAGTCACTAATTTTGAGAAATCGTTATACAAAAGGAAGAAATATATCCTATAAAATTATCAAATAAGGAAAAGTAATTATCGATGGATGGAGAGAAATAATCTCATGAGTTGCTTAGAATGCAACAAATACACTTTTTTAGACAAACTTGGTTAGTCATCTTATTTAGGTGATGCGACTTAAAGCAAAACTAAACACCATTTTTTGGGATAGGTAAAAACTTTTAGGTGGCTCCCATCATTTTGTGAAGAGTGGTATTTCCAACAAAGCCTACTAATTCCTCCATAAAAAGAGGTATTTCCCACAAAACACAAGGAATAGTGAATTAAATAATTTTTTCCTTCAATTATTTATATGCGTATGCATGAAATTGATTTTATTTGTTAATAATATCAATAAAAGGTTCAATAAATATTGACTTCAAATTAAGAAAATTAATATTAAGTTTTAATAATAACTAAAAAAGAATAAAAATATTTAAATTTAGACCCCCTTAAATTTATGCATACCTACGGTTTAATGCCCCTTGATTGCAATTTATTATAAATTATAATAAATTTTTGCAGGCCAAAAAACCTATTAAAATCACATTTTTGTTTGCTTATTTAGTCAATTAAATTTAAAAAGCATATGTATCTTTGGAAGAATTCTTCAACCTTGTTTGATTGTCTTTGCGTAAGATATCAGAAGGGTTAATTTATTTCTTGTTATTTTTGGAAGAATTCTCCAACCTTGTTTGATTGTCTTTGCGTAAGATATGAGAAGGGATAATTTAAAAAGCATATGTATCTTTGGAAGAATTCTCCAACCAACGCTCGTTCCGAATAAAAACTACAGCTTGAAGGAATGCGACCGGAAAAGAAATTAAAAATAATAATCTGAAAATATTCTCAGCATGACACGTGACGGCCGTAATATGATTTCTGAGCAATTTAGACTGCACAACCATTTCCAAGAAATTTAAAATAATGATCGCTGGCATGCGACCTTATTTTCTCCTTACGACAATTACTGGACACTAATTTTAATTCCTATTATTGGTAGACATCAATTTCTTACCAAAGCGACTATATTATTTCTTTGTGAAAATGAAATCATATGTATTGAGAATTGTATCTAGGCAAACACATTAAAAAAAAGTCCATCCTCATTTAATAAAAGTAAAAATGGCATATATTTGTCAATTCCGTATATATACCATTTTTTGGTCATTATTTATAAATATTTTTATCTTTTATTTAAAAAAACTCTTACCTTTATGTTTGTCATGTTATGAGTTCATATGTCTTAGTGGCAATTATCCAATACGCACCTATCATTGAGTATTCATATGTTTATTGGTCTCATTTTTTCACATTTTGATAATTGGAGGTTGGTTTAAGCGCCCAAAAAGTTTTAATTTCACTTCAATTTGTTTACACAATTAAGTGTATTCTAAGTCATTTAACCGTCTAACACTCAACAAAGAATTGAAAAACTTATATAGAACCAATTTAATATAATCGAATTTTTATTTGAGGTATTCTAAAAAATTATCAAGCATTCGTTTATGTTAGATATTTATATTAATGAGGATGGCTTATACACTCCTCAATTAATATGTAAGTATTAGAGTGTTGTTCTTCATATTGTCTATTGTCTATTGTCTAAAAACATGATTCAAATTAAGCTAAGTGTAACACAGCCAAAAATAAAATCTCCCCAAAAAAAACTACTTTTAAGTATTGTAACGCCCACTAATTCACGACACAAAGACCAACATAGCAAAGTACAGGATAATTTTTTTGACTTGTTTGATGTACAGAACGACGCAACATGTGGTCACAAAGGTTATGACTAACTCTTCAAACAACTTGACTCAATGATGGCCATATGGCCAGCATGAAAACAACTAACACCCATCAAGAACAGTTCACTTTACTCTTTGACAAGGCACCACGAAACAACTCAACCACAATCTACAGTTACAGTTGGATACACTCCATGGTTTACATTCCCTTAAGGTTATGCATTTACCAGAAATGTTTTTTTTCAAGACCTGCCTTAACAATCTACAAGATTCATGTTTGATTCGAGAATTATTCTCACAAAGGTGAACTTATTACTTTGGTAATTTAGACTAACTAGCCAAAGCACAAGATTTCTGAAAGAGGTTCAACTAAAGACTGATAAATCTAATGAATTTGTTTGATCAAAAGGGACACCTTTCATCTCTCACCAGGTTGCATAAACGTGGCCGAGCTGAAAATCTTGATCCGGACCTCCATTGCACAAGCGATGAGCGTAAGCTCTAACTGAAGTGGAGTTCCATTACAAAAGTTATCAAAATTGTGTCGCCCACTAAAACAACTCACTTGAGACCCAAGACTTTTCTAGGATTAGTTAGGAAAAATTATGGACTAAATTTTTTTAAAAAAGAGTCTACAACCAAGTTACAAAACAACAGTTGTCACTAACAGGTTCCAGATCAATTCTAATCTACTAAAATATAATTTTCTTTTGTTAACAATTATTAGAGGTCAAAAGGCCCAAAATTTAGGGTTAGAAGGTTCAATTAGGTTAAGAGGGTAATTCCTCATCATACCCACTCTATAATAGGATTAAAGATTCAACTTGATTTTTCTCGAAATTAATGCATTCAAATTTCCTTAAACCATTCCCCATGGATAGGAAATTTCCTCACCTTTCCAATGATATAAAAAAGTCCACCAAACTCCCTGTATTTCAAATGTTATGGGTCAGTGGGCCTTGGAGTGAAAATTTTTCCCAAGAGTGGGCTTGCGGGCCCAACGAAGAAATTTTTCCATAGGGCCGGGTTGGCCGGCCATGAGGAGAAAAATTCCCCCACGGGTAGGTCTGTAGGCCATGGGGAGAATTTTTTTCCCAGAGGCGGGTCCACGGGGCCGTGGGAGACATTTTTGAAATTTCTCGTGTGGGGCAAAAAGTTACCTTTGCACCTATGCTCTCGTGAATTCACAAGGGACATGTGGCGCATCCTAAGCAAATGTGGGGAAAATAGGGTGGTGGGGATAAAAGAATTTTAATTCCTAGAGGGGCGAAAAGTGTAAAATACACCTGCGCCTCCGTCGACACCTCGCGATGCTATGTGGTAGCTTTTGATTGGCTGCAGGCCGGCGGGGTGGCGGGGAAAATGTAAAAAATTTTCCCAAAATTTTCCCAAAATGCAAAGGGAAGAAAGGAATCCGCTTCCCTGCTGATGCCTTGCGATACCATGTGGCAGCCCCTGATTGCCTGCGGGGCGGCGGGGAAAATTTAGAAAATTTTCCATTTTTTTTAAAGAGCTAAGTTTAAAAAAGGATCTGCCCCTCCACCAATGCCTCATGCTACCACGTGGTAGCCTCTTATTGGCTGCATGTCGGCAGGGAAAATTTAGAAAATTTCACCAGAATTTTTTTTTTACAGTTAGAATTAATTTTTTTAATGCCAAATGAAGAAAAACTTCAGAAGGCCATAAATTTTCATAGAGTACTCGGTTTTTTGAAAACGAGGAATTTCTCGAAAGATTTTGATGTCCTCTTTACACATGATTCATTAAATTTTGATTTTGATAAAGTTTAAGGAGTCAATTTAAAGAAAATGATTTGCAGACTTTACAATGCAAACTGATAAATTTTAACTTATAAAATTTGCCCAATTTGATCTTCTTCCTCTCTCAACATGTCAAGTATAAATGGGGATTTGTTCTTCTATAGATTTAAGAAGGATTTCAACATTCAATTTGTCTGATTGATTTACAATTTAAAAATCTACATCTCTTGACAGTAAAATGACTGTAAGAGGATTAAGCCCATTTTTGCAAGGTTTGAAGCATTCTCCGTTTAGTGCTTTTGTCTAATTGCATTAATTTATAGCCTAGCGTGTTCAATTTTAATGTTTCATTGTTATTTCTTGATTACAGATTCATTCGGTTCATTTCTGGTAAAATTTGTAGAGTTTAACGTGAAGCAAAAATGGAAACAACAAAATTAACTCAATGGTTCTTATTTTACTTTCCGTATAAATGAATTCATTTCATGCTAGTTTAAAATATTTTTCATTCCTTCAATCAACTTATAAAAGCAATAATGCAACTTTTTATTCTTTTCAAATCATGCACTTCACAAAACAGAGTATTACATTTTATTCATACGCATTTCTTTCTTTCAAACAGAGATTATAACTCACATTTAGATTATCTAATTCAATACAATGATGCAATTTGAGGAAGGTACTGTAATCCTTTAATGATTTCAAATACAAGTTTACAAATTTTCTTTCATTCCTCAAATTCCTCATACAGAATACTATTGTTTCACATTCCTTCAAATGCTGAAAATAGAGTTTATCTCTTTCACATCACAATATACAACTTTAAAATCAATACAACATCTTTCCATTACAAACATTTACAAGTTCATCTTCTTCAAGTGGGAAGGGTTACAATACGGTTTCATTTCACAAGGAACTATCAAACTATCTTTTTCTCAGCTCTAGAACAGTAACATGCATATTTCTCATTCTTCCAAATTGTGATCACAACAAGAGTATGGGTAAGGCAATGCTTTCCACCTAACTAAGACATCCAATAAATATGAGACACCATCCTTCTTCATTGGCCCCCGAGCCCCAACCACAATGCAATAAAAGATGTGATTCAATTCATGGAAACAACAGGGTTCCACAAACACACAAGCAACATTTTCAAAATAAAAAAATATTCCACAATAGAACATAGTTTATAACTACATTACAGGATGAAAAACATTACTGAGGCTTCATCAAACATGCCAAAGGAGAAAGAAACTATGCGGGATGCTTCTTATGCTTCCCAAAAGGGGAAATGGGTATCACCACCTGAATTACAAAGCACCAAAATATATTATATCAAAACCCTAACATTCCTTATGCCTCCCTAAGTACCCCTTATTCCTCACATTTCCTTATTCCTCCCCAGCTTCTTATGGAACTCCATAATTAGTAAAGAAATGCAAGCTATTTATTTGTAATGTGGAACCCAAATCCCAACTCTCTCCACTCTTATACGTCCCTAAAACACACTTTTTCCTCCCATAAAATAAACCGCTTAGAATTCTCCTACACCATTCCTAGGCCATCTACCCAACAACCCACAAACATTCCAAAACATTCACACAATAACATTTACATTCATAAAAGAAGAGAATTTCAAGAGCCAAGCTCTTACCTCTCTATGATGGAGTTTCCCATGTTCCAAACAACAGTTTTTTCCAAGTAAAAAATCCCAAAAATCCACCAAACAAAAAGCATGCAACAATATTCAAACTTCTCCAACAGCAAGAGCTCCCAAAACAACAAGGAATTCTCCCAAGAATGATTTCTACAAAGTGAAGCAACCCAAAACCAAGCTAAAGAATTTCAGTTTATAGAAGAGGGAAGGGAAGAGGATGAGGTGGATCCAACTGGGTTTCCACATCATACATCCTTAACTCAAATAAATAAAGTCAACTTCAATCTCAAATGCATAATCAATAGGTGAGTGAATAATATGATACTTGTACTTACACATTGAAACAAGCCCATACCCCCTAAGGACTTAAATTAAAACATGTAAGAAAATTGTAATAAAAACATTCAACTTGACTTGCGAAATTGAATATAGAATGGCTAAATTTAACTCTCCAACCATAGGTAAGGTTGGTATATAAATTTAAGAGGCATGGGACAAGTTTAATTTGTCCCACAAATTTCCAAAATCAGCCTCCAAGGACAATTTCGAATTTCAAAGAAGATGGAGTGTTTCATACTCCAAAATCAACTTACACATCACTTACACATTTCTTACAACACTTTAATTTTAGGTCAACAACTCTAATAATTACTTTCTTATGACCCAATTTAATTAATTAATTTTTAACAATATGATTACTCACATTAATTAACACACCATTTAATAAATAAGGAAAGGGGTCAAAGCACCACAAAATAAACACATGTAACAATAAACCAAGGAAAATAAATAAAAGAAACATAAAACCCCTTGGTCACATTTGAAGGTGATCCCCCCATGGGAATCCCTAACAACAATCAAACAAACACAAACAAATAAAGTTGCCACGGTGACCTTGTTGAATTCATCTAGAATTTCAAAGTGGTTGGTCTCCAATCCCCCAATGTGTGCTGTGATATTTTAACCTGCAAAATCCAATTACCTCCTTTCAGCCTCATGGCCACATCAAAATATTCAAATGAATATAATATACTTCCAAAGTCATCAATATATATATGTGAATCACAACAATCATCAAGCCAATCAATAGTGTCACTTAAAATTTCATCAACAACTATATAATCATCGTTTTTAATTCAATTTTAATTTTCTAGGTCTATTCAAAATATCCAAATATCACAAGTCTAAACAACATCTATCATGTAGCCATGTCAGCCAGTATATCAACATCAATATATAAAATATCTCTAATAATCACCATGCATCATATATGGATCAGAGTCTGCAATAATTTATGCTATAACATCTCATCATCATACTAAATAATAACTCTAACAATGTCCATGGTATAGTCAACAGTGTCATGATCAGTATCAAAAGGTGCCAAAGGAAAGTGGGCACTACATCCCCCTTCCCTCGGTCTTGACTTCCTCCTGGAAGTCACAAGAAAAAGAGATAGGAACAAATACAGAAAAAAAGGATCACTCCCATTATAGGATTTATTGCTTCAACAAAATGTGGGTCCATAGAATCCCTAGTTTGGTCCAATGCAATTCAGAAAGAAAAAGGTACATTGTAATTGATGATTTATAAACTTTCTGCATGCAAGGCTACCACATTTAAATCTAGAGAGTAACTTTATGCTATCAACCAAGATACAACACATAGCAATATAACATGAAGAGTTCAAAAGAGTCTTAAGAGTAACCACCAAGTAGAGGAATAATATAGAGAATTGCATGAGTTGAGAAAAACCACATAGTTTCCCAAAGAATACAACATACTACAGTAAAAAAAATTAAGGTTTCTACTAAGGTTAAATAATGCTTTCATAATTCATTTTTTAGGCAAGGCTAGCAAAATCAACCAAGGCCAAAAATTTGTATGAGAGACATGTTTAGTCAAGTTCCCACAATTTGAGGTCACACAAGATGAGGTTAATCAACAAGGAGGGACACCTAAATCAAAAATAATTTACAATCGAGGAACTATTTATGGAAAACACTTCTATAACTCAAGAGGTTACAGTTAACTTCTCATGGTAATATTAAGAAATTTCATGACCACAAGGTTTCCTGTAGTCTAATTTTTACACTTTTGTTTTAAGAATTGAACAAACCATACCAACCAAATCTAGAGACATCAACCATTTAGCAAATGAAATATATATATCTCCCCTAGCAACTAACATATAAATACAAGAAGTACCATTCACAATAACACAATGGGATTCATTTATCTTATTTCCTGATCAAGCTCAGAATAACCACAAAGAGAGCACAATCATAAATTGTAATACTAGAGAGGACTCAAGGTCCCTAGGGAGAAGAACAAGAAGAAAAGAATATTTCCCAAAGTTATTTTATATCCTTAACATATGTTACCTTAAAATTAAAATAACTTAGGTCTTCAAGGACAAGACAACATGCAAGGACATTACTTAAACAAAAGATAAGACTCAAAACTAGAAGGCAAAAAATCACACTCATTGAGCTACAGGACAATAAGGGTATGATGACATAAAAATCCTACCAAGAAAGGAATATACCTTTATGATCAAGAAGGTACTAAGAAACTATAACACACTACTATCCACCACGTGCTTCACAATTCTGGGTAGGTGACCAAAGTATAGGTTCAACTACGCATTATACTCAATACACATAAAGCTTACTTTTTTAAAATCAACTCATTAAGTCAAAAGATGTACTTTCGTTTTCTAAGCACATTACTTTATGAGTTTTCTTAATTAAACTTCCTCCTATTATGACATCATAAGTTTGTGTTATAAGGACCACTAAGGGGACATGATATCTCGTCATTCTATAAAGGTGGAAAAGAGAAAAAGTATTTATTTTACTCCTAGGGGAGGTAGATGGAATTTTTTTTCCCTTTCTGTTCTTGTACATGGTTTTTATTTATTCTATTAATCTATAAAAGTTAAAGTAAGGACCATTGTTTCTTTCTATGTTCCAGTTTATTTATTAAGCTTTGAGGCCTAATCTCCTCAATTATAGTTTTATGATGTTCCTAGGTGAGTCAATTTGTCAACAAAATTTAATGAGAAGGAAGGGTAAACATATCACACTATTAATTTTATGGGGGAGAGAGGTAAATCAACACGCCACATTTTTAATTCCAAGGAAACAAGGGACATTCAACATAGAAAACACATTATTCATTTGTAAGAACTAGGAAACAATTAACCAAAATGGATCACAACAATATTTCGAGAGTTTTCAATGAATTACAAGTATCATAAAACATTCCTAGTGGGTTTCTGTAAGCTCTCAAAGGAAGTTACAAGGAAGACCCATTAAGGAAGCATAATTACTTTTACCAATCTACTAGGGTTTAATAATGTTTGTTGTTTTGGTGAAAAGCATTTTTACTCACATGATAAGACAAGGAAATTTTTCAAATCTACACCCATATTACAACAGGATACCACCAACCAAGCAATCAAAATGACTAGGAAATATTTTAACTATATGAACACCACATACTCACTAGAAAGCATCAATTTTAAGCAGCCAATCAACTATCTATTCAATATGGCTTTACGACTAAGAGTTAGAGTTTTGCAAGAAGAATCCCATTATAAGATACCATTGAGACTAATTCGTCAAGGTCTAATTACACTAACATCACTAGCGGCATGGTCTAAAAGACTCAAGGCATCCATAAGTGTCTCCACGTAATTTAAAATTAATAGGTCATAGAGTGTTATTCATAGTAACTAAAAAAATTTAAGGAAAGGGTAGACTTATTTATAGGTCAAGAGGGAAACCAAACACACTTAATTTACACACACAATACTCAAATGGGATTAATTCTAACCATAATTATCAAGATGCATACAATACTCAAGTCACTACTTTATATAATGAAATAAGGAAATCCTGATAAAAATTAGCATGCGATCGAAAAGAAGCCTCTACCAGACACACACTTTTCTACTAACATCCAGAGCCATCCAAAAGCAATCCGATCATAACATAATTCATCAGCCCATGATTAAACACCTTTACTCTGATGAGGTTCAATCTCTTACCAAATTGTAAGAGAATCACTAGCATGACTAACAGACTACCGACTAGAACGCTCAACACAATGAAATGTCTATCTAGCAAAGTCGAGTAACGAAAAAATCACTATAATATCGTAGAAACCCTCAAGGTTACATGCATCCAAAACCAAGCCATAACTTTAAGCACCTAAGAGGACGTTCAATACACCAAGGGTGTACCCCCATACAACGAAATTTCACAATACAAAAAGCATAGAATGAGCTCATCATAATGCAAGAAGGAAACAAACGTTTAGCTAAGTAGCCAAATACATAATGAGTCTTAGTCACCAATCAAAATAAAATCTAAGAAATGTCAACAATCAAGGAAAGTGGCTAAATAGCCATATTGCAAAGTCTGAAAATTCTCACAAAAAATAAAATAAATAAAAGAGTCTCAGAGCTTCTCAAATCAATCATAAAATAAGATGTCGGTCGTTGATAAAATAACACAATATTACAAATGTAAAACACAAAAGTTAACACCACATTCACTCTGCAGCCCTTCATGGCCACTAATAGGGGTAATCTGCCTCGAGATTAGGTCTATGACACATATGCATGAATGGGGTCCTAAATGACACCTAGACTTAATGTCCACTCTCCCATATGGGTAACAAAATGGAAAAAGGACAACCAGACTCTCTTTCCTAACCAGTGAAGGAAGGAATCTCTAAATAGCTTCTGATTAACTCTTCTTGACCTAGAACACAACCACTATTTTCCAACCATAAGAGTCACACCATACAACTTATCATTCTAACAAATTTAATAAGGAAGGGTATCAAAAGGGCTTAACACATCATACAATTAAATCAATATTTAGGACTTGTAAAAACAACACATTTTCAAAGGGGAACCAAGTTTCCACTACACTAGAAGTTCATAAACATCAATTTAATTTGACATTCTTAGTTACCTGGGTTTAAACAAAATGCCACTAAGCATGCACAAGAACTATAAAAACTTGTTATTTTATTATGATTTTAATTCTCGTAGTTCAAATGAACATACTAATATAATTTTTCTTCACATGTATTTCCTTTTTCTCAATTTTCAAACAAGGTTGTTTTCTATATTTAAAAGTGTACTACGTTTACAATTCATGTCTCAAGTTTTTCTAGTGTGCCAGAGGGTCCAAGATTTTGAATCCACGTCTCTGATACCAAGTGTAATACCCACTAATTCACGACACAAAGACTAACATAGAAAAGTACAGGATAATTTTCTTTGACTTGTTTGATGTATAGAACGACGCAACAAGTGGTCACAAAGGTTATGGCTAACTCTTCAAACAACTTGACTCAATGATGACCTTATGGCTAGCGCGGAAAACACTAAGACCCATTAAGGAAATTTCATTTTACTTTTTGATAAGGCAGGTCATGAAATAAATCAACTACAATATATAGTCAAAGTTGGATACACTCCACAGTTTACAATCCCTTAAGGTTATGCATTTACCAAAAATGTTTTTTTTCAAGACCTGCCTTAACAATCTATAAGATTCATGTTTGGTTCAAGCATTCTTCTCAAAAAGGTGAACTTATTAGTTTAGTAATTTAGACTAACTAGCTGAAGCACAAGATTTCTGAAAGAGGTTCAACTAAAAACTAACAAAGCTAACAAAATTTGTTTGACCAAAAGGGACACCTTTCATCTCTCACCAAGTTTCATAAACATGCCTCGAGCTGAAAATATTGATCCGGACCTCCATTGCACAAGTGATGAGCATAAGCTCTAACTGAAGTGTAGTTCCATTACAACAGTAATCAAAACTATGACACCCGCTAAAATATCCCACTTGAGACCCAAGACCTACCTAGGATTAGTTAGGAAAAATTACAGAACAATTTTTTTTAAAAAGAGTCTACAACCAGGTTACAAGACAATAGTTTTCAACTAACAAGTTCCATATCAATTCTAATCTACTCGAATATAATTTTCTTTTTTTAACAATTATTAGAGGTCACAAGGTCCAAAATTTAGGGTTAGAAGGTTCAATTAGGTTAAGAGGGTAATTCCTCAGCATACCCACTCTGTAACAAGATTAAATATTTAACTTGATTTTTCTCAAAATTAACACATTCAAAATTTCCCTTAACCATTACCATTGGATAGGAAATTTCCTCACCTTTCCAATGATATAAATAAGTCCACCGAACACCCTATATTTCAAAAGTTATGGGCAGAGGCCTTAGGGTGAAAATTTTCCCCAAGAGAGGGCCTACGGGCCTAGGGGACAAGGGGTGGGTTGGTGGGCTGTGGGGAGAAAACTTCCCCCATGGGTAGGTTTGCAGGTGATGGGGAGAAATGTTTCCCCAAGGGCGGGTCGGCGGGGCCACAGGAGACGTTTTGGAAATTTCCCGCATGTGACGAAAATCCACCTTTGCACCCACACTCCCGTGAGTGCCACAAGGGACATGTGGCACCTCCTAAGCCAACACTGGGAAAGCATGGTAATGGGGATAAAATAATTTCAATGCCCAAAGGGTTGAAAAGTGTAAAATTCACCCATGCATCCGCTGACACCTCGTGATGCCACGTGGCAACTTCTGATTGGCTGTGGGCCAGTGGGGCCTAGGGGAATATGTACATAATTTTCTCAAAATATTTCTGAAAATGTCAAAGGGAAGAAAGGAACCTCCTTCCCTGCCGATGCCTCGCGACGCCACGTGGAAGCCCTTGATTGGCTGTAGGCCGGTGGGGCAAAGGGGAAAATTTAGAAAATTTTCCATTATTTTTAAAACACTAAGTTAAAAAAAGGATCCACCCCTCTGCCAATTTCTCGTGGTGCCACGTGGCAGCCTCTTGTTGGCTATGGGGTAGCAAGGAAAATTTATAAAAATTTCCCAAATTTTTTTTTGACAGTTAGAATTTTTATATTTTTTTACGCCAAATGAAGAAAAACTTTAGACAGGCCATAAATTTTGAAATAGAGCTCTTTTTTGGGAAAAATAAGACTTTCTGGAAATATCTCAACATCCTCTTTACACAAAATTCACTAAATTTATATTTTGAAAAATTTTAAGGAGTTAATTTTAAGAAAATTATCTGCAGACTTTACAGTGCAAACTGAGAAATTTTAAATTATAAAATTTTCTCAATTTGATCTTCTTCCTCTATCAACATTTCAAGTAGACATGGGGAATTTTTCTTAGATAGATTTAATAAGAATTTAAAGATTCAATTTGTCTAATTGATTTCCAATTTGAGAATCTACATCTCTTGACAGCAAAATGACTGTAAGAGGGTTGAGCCCATTTTTGCAAGGTAAGTTTGCAAAGTAATAAAGAAAAGGATTGGTTTTTGGGTCTATGGTACGCAGTGAAATGCAGAGCTTCCTTGATATACTTTTCATATGCACTTAAACACCTAAAAGTGGCCTTGAGACATTACTTATGAAATTGCATGATTCAAGTCTGTGTACTTGTAATGCCCCATAGGGCATCGAATCCTGTTTTTGCCACCTTGGCCTCCTCCTAACCACCCCAACCTGCCAATGATTATGACTGTCATGTCTGTCCTTGCGTGAGGAGTCGGTGGAGTCGTTTTTTTCTTCACCATGATATTTTTTGTTGATTTACTTCTTGAATGCGTGGAGGTGGCGTGTTGGACGCATTTTTCTTGGACTGTGTGAATGCTGGGTTTGATTTGGTGGTTTAGATGAAGCTACAGGCTAGCAGGCGTGTTACCTCCATTCTCTTGGGCGCAGCGCAGTGTGTTCTGGTCAGGGACCCGCAACAGTGTTTAGCCAGGTAGCAGGATGATGGCAGTCTATTCTGTGCAGCCTTCTATCCATTCTTTTGGTGGATTTCTGGGTTTAAGAGAGGATGCGACCTGTTTAACTCTCCCTTCAGGAGTGCGTGGGATCAAACACGGGAAGGAAGTTTGCTGTTCCAGTCGTAGGCCCTTCTTCTCCCTCTGTCACTTCGTTTTTCCCACACTTTGTGAATGCAGACACCCCCCCCATGGCATGTCATGGCTCCTCCTAGTCGGTATGGAAGAAGTGCGGCGGCAGGTAGGTGGCAGTTTAGTGGAAGCCTATGTGAGCATTTCCAGCGAGCAGGTTGTCCAACTATGTTGTTTTCTGTGCAATATCAATGTATCCTTTGAGTCAAAATCAACCTTGTGACAGTGAGAGAGTTACCAGGAGACCTGATGAAATTTATTGCAAGGATTCTCTTTTGAGACTTTACTTGTTTTACGCTGTAACTCATGGAAGAGAATCTCTTAGGCGTGGATCTGTTTCACATCAGAATATTCATGAAGCACAATTTGCCTTTCAATTTTATGAGCATGCTTCAACGAGTCACTAAGTTGGCAGGCATAAAGGTTTCTGTTGGATTTATCGCACCTTGCAAGCTACAGCTGAAATGTTTTGCACCGAGAGTTTGATGCTGTCCTCAAATCTACTGAAGGAAAAAGGTTTATTTATCATTACAGTAGATGCCTTTCAGTGCCAGGAGCGTGATGTAATGCATTATGTCAAAATGTCCGAGCTTTAAATCGTGGGGTTGGCTTGTGTACTGCTAATTATTTCATGCACGCCGAAGTGCTCTGTCGCTCCAGCGACGATGCTCACAAAGCACATTGGCAGTGTAAGGCAGCATACACTAGGGATGCACTAGGTGAAATATATCAGATGCATATTGAGATGCCGTTTTAAAGGATCAGGACCTCAATTTTCTAGGTTCCAAGTCTATACTGTTGCTCGACCTGGTCATTAGTGTCTGTCAAGTGGCCATTTATTTGTGCATTACTCTTTGGTATTGGTACAGGCATCTAGGTTGACAATGGGTATTGGTATGGCACATTTTTCATTAGAGGAATCTATTTGTGAATAAAATGTTATAAAATCCGTGCCGATGGCCCTGAGCTTGCTTGTGGAATCCACTTCACAATTTGTTTGTGGAAACGAAATAATGTGACAAAAAGTGTGGAAATTTCTATTCACATGTCTAATACTTGTTTTAATTATACTACAGCATGGGCCTTCAAATTGCCCATGGCCACAATCCACTCACAAGTCTTTTCACATTTTTTGTTTCCACAATACCCCCCCTAGGTGGAATCATACAAGACTTGGATTCACAAGTTTCTCGAAAACAGTTCTAAAATTGTGAATGTATAATTCTTTTTATGGGACAATGTGGCTTATAATTTTAATATTACACTACACATACACAATATGTATAGAGAATGTTATAATATACTAGTTTTACTATTAAATAAATTGTAATTCATAAATTCGAGGGCATGGCCGTTAGATTATACGTTTTTTTTTTCA
This sequence comes from Taxus chinensis, assembly GCA_019776745.2. Classification (NCBI taxonomy): domain Eukaryota; kingdom Viridiplantae; phylum Streptophyta; class Pinopsida; order Cupressales; family Taxaceae; genus Taxus; species Taxus chinensis. Next base: position 229,238,166 of record CM034147.1, on the reverse strand, counting down.
GCAGGATGAGGAAGACAAGTTGTAAAGGTTGTGTTGCTGTTGCTCAAAATCCTAATCGACGTAATTGTACGTTGGAAGAATTAATATAATTTACGTAAAATTAATAATAATTTATTAAATGTAATAAATTTTCAACCTTCAATCAGTATCTTCAATAATGATATACATTTTTTAATAATTTAATGGCGCCTACACAATACTAATAACTTTCGTGGAAATGTTTAAATTGGGATCACCAATGTGTAAGTTGTTACTTAAAATCTCGTATCCAATAGAGCAAGCAAACCCATATGGAATAAGTCCTTCCATGCTTAATGGACCATTGTGAATTTGGAAAACTAGATTTAGGAAGATGTATGAAGCTATTGCTCTTTATCATAAACATTATTGTCCATTTAGTGACATCCCTTTTTCATTTAAAATTTATTTATTAAAATAAGAACAATTTGTATAGTAATGTCACTATTTGAGTACATTTCAAAAGAGAGGAAAAAATGAAAATATCATTCTGAATATACCCATGTAATACATTTCCGTATGCATCAATTGAACTTCGTAAAATTTGAAATCTACGTTTAAGCCTGTGGGCATTCCTTACTTTCTGTTTAATTGGAAAATGGCATTAGGATCTTGTTTTAGAACTGTACATGGTTGAATTTTGTACCTAGTTCTAGAGGAGGAATAACCCGGCATCTATTTTGGCCTCTACGTGTTGAGAAAATTACTATACCTACTACATGGTTCAAACTCTTGTTTGATTAAAGTAAGGGGGAAACATTGTAAGTTTTATTGAATGAAATTTCTACAAATTTTATTAAGGGTCGCAAGCAAGCTATTAACAGTTGGACCGAAACAAAAGTTGTAGGTGAATCCATGGTATTGTACTTGTGAACTCGTTTCCTGTTGGATGATAGCTGTTTACAGTGATAATATAATAGGTGGTTACTATATTCATCTGTTTGATATTTGCTAGACATGTCCTTGATAAGCCCACATGGATCGGGTAAATATTCCAACTTCTATACCATTGGCAAGGAGTTCATAGACTTCTAGGCCTGACTGCCCTGCGTAATCTTCCTGATGGATTGTGGGTTGGTTCTTATTTTGTGCTTGTACTCATGGTAAGGCCTTTTGAGTCTGGGGAATCGCTAGTGTATTACCCACCGTGTATCAAATCCCTTTGTTTTCGAACTCGAATATCTTATGCTTTGAACTTGGTTACTAAAAGTCCCATTTTGTGGCCTTGTTAAGGAAATCAAATTTTTTTTTTTTATTTTAAAATACTTTTTGTCTTGTCGGAAATATATAAAAATTACTAACGACTTTTGGGTTTAGCCTTCCCTTATTTTATGTCGAGAGGTTGACGATTAGGATAAGGTTGTTGGTAGAATAATGGCCCTTTTTGTGTCTCTTTTGTATGCTTTGAAAGAGTGGAATTGTTTGGTTAACTAGTCCTGTGTTTAAGAAAACCTACATGAAGGTAGCGGTAAAGCTCCTTGGTTAAAACTGAAACTATAGTTTTTTTTCTTTTAAGGGCGTCGAACCCTAATTATTGCTATGAAGCCTCCCCTTGTGAGCATAGTTTAAAATTTCATTTGAAATTTCAAGTTAACCTGCATTAAACTTGCAGCAAAATCCGTTAATTAGCCTTGAATTATTTATTGAAAAGTATCCATAAATAGAAACAATCCATTCATGTTCGGCTTATAATATAATCCCTGAATTAAAGGCATGATTTCATTCATAAATTAAAGGCGCGATTAACTTAAAAATTGTATGCTCATTGTTATCTTTTATTTGTAAACTAATGATTACAAATGTCATCTTTATTAACAGTTGTCATTATTGTTTTTTTTTTTGATGCAACCCTTGAGTGTTTTCAGTATCCTCTGATTATTTTATCTTTTTTTTACTAGCTGCTACTTCTCTATGATTCTAAAATAAATAGATTTTGCCATGGGGATGCTCTATGAAATAAAGAAATTTCTTTCTTTTACAAATTCATATATAGGTTTCATGGTAAACAAGTAAAATAAAAATCAAATGAAAAATCCTTGTAATTGCAAGAAGGTCTGAATTTAAAGATTAAAATCTGTGAAGATCATAAGAAAACATCATTTACATAAAAATCCACGAATTAAATGTTGGTAGAACATTAAATTCCATATTAAAGTGATGAATTTGATCAAACCTACTTAAATCCTAATCCACTTATAACTTAAATCATCCATTATGAAAACAAATACAGTTTGAAAATTAATAAATGGGAAGAAGCATTGATATTTTGAGTGTCAATTGTTTCACAGTGCAATTGCAGCAGCATCCTTGAAAAATTGGACCTCTTTCATCATACACAAAAACATCATAACATTATTGTACTCAATGTATCTATGTTTCATTATAATTTTGGAAAGATTCAACTACTGTTTACTTGTAATGCCCCATAGTGCATCGAATACAACTTAAAATACCTTGGCCTCCTACCAACCACCCCAACCTGCCAATGATAATGACTGTCACCTCTGTAAAATACCTTAGGCAAATCGGTCAAGTCATTTAATGTTAAAACTTCACCATGATATTTTTTGTTGATTTCCTAATACTTGAATGCAATGGAGGTCCACGAATGTTAGGACGCATTTGATTGCCTAATAACCACCTTATAAATGCAAATGGGTATATAATGTTAGTGGTTTAAATACAAATTAATAGTTTAAAATTAATTTCTTAACTCCATAATATAACTTGGGTGCATTAGCATGGTATATTCTGATCAGGGACATTAAGACTATATTGTTAAGCCAGGTAGCAGGATTGATGGCACTCTTGATAAGGGCATTTTTATATACATATATATAATAATTGAATTATGGGTATTAAGAGATGATTAATAATCTGAAAATATATAATAATAATGAGACATTCAGGATTGTGTAAAATTTAATTAGACATTATACGAAGTTCACTGTTTCTGTCGCATGTGTTGCCATATTTTTTCCCTCAATCCCTTAAGATGTTGCCCCACGCTTTGTCAATATAGACACGATCCCTCCCAATTTATATTTCATTAGTGACTTAATCCTAGATATGGGGTATGATAAAGACAGTGTCAAAAATAGATTTAGGTGCCGAATTTTATATGTAAGCACTCCGAAAAAATATTCCAGCGAGCAGGTTGTAAAGAGTATGTATGTTAATTCTGTGCAATCATCTTTACATGCATCTCTATAAATAATTATTGAATATTATTTTTATACGAATATTCATGTAAAAATCGAATCTATTTTACAGTGAGACACTTTAAATCATAAGACCTGATGAATCGTTCATTGCATAGGACACTCTTTGAGACTAATTACTTAGATTTACAATAACATGTAACTACAATTGGACAGACTTATTATAAATCTTAAGCGTGGATTTGAGAAAAAATAATGTCAAAATATAAAATTAAGCACAATTTGCCTCCATCCAACTATGAATTTTCATATCTTCTACGAATGTCTTTAAGTTATCAAATGCATAGAGGTTTCTGTTAAAATTATCACAATGCTACAATTATTTTTAAAATTCTATACCTTTACCATATTTCTTGCATTCAAGATGAATTTTAATGCTGCTTTCAAAAGGTCTGCTGATTATGTTTAGTTTAAGTTTTTGAATTGTAAATACAAATTCGGATCTTGTGAATTGTCCACAATTTTTTAAAGCTATGTGAGCTCTTATGGAGTGCAAAATAAGCAAGTAATCAGTTTGGACTGAATACTGCTAATCTATTTGAATTCAAGGAAAAGCGCTGTTTCCCTCCACTGGGAGATTTTCAACAACAAAATTTTTGTAGTGTTGGTATCATTCACAAGGGATTCTAACCTAGGTGCAATATATAATTATTGCCGCCGTATCAACATCCACAATGACCTCCCTTTTTCTATGTTCAAAGTATAAGGTTATTTCTGGATACTCCACAAACATCTTCACAATCTCTATTTATTTGTGGAAACAATTGTGGATACAGGAGTCTGTTTGTAGCCAGTGAGGGTTTGACGGCCATTTTTTTTATGGCAATATATTTCAGTTAGAGGAATTTAGTTGTGGCTAGAAATTTGCTGCTACATTTGGGCCGATGGCTATGTATGCCCTGCTTATAGCATTAACTTCCAAGTGACCTGCTCATGCTCAAGTTATTGAGCTGGCATGCGTGACGTGATTTGGTGGAGATGTATACTTGGGTTTAAATGGGCGCCAGGAAAAGGGGGTTTTCATAGCCCATAGCCATAATCCAGGTACTTTTTTTTCCTTTTTTCTTTCCTCCATACCCCCCCTGGCTTATCATGACGAAACTTGTGTGGGTTTCTCGAAAATAGTTCAATGTCACGACATGCTCCATCAGATTAAAAAATGAGTGCTTCTATCATTTACCCCCATGGAGTATGCTCCCGAGGATTCCAGAGAAGCACATGTTTCGTACTATCACCCCTGATTTCCTGATGCCAAGGGCATGGTCGTTAACAGACTTTGGACCTTCAGCAGGCTAAGGAAGAGAAGTTGCGCAGGTTGTGTTGTTGTTGCCCGAGCCCTGGTCGACGTGCTTGTCGGATTGGAAGAATTCTAATCAGGCATGTTAACTATACTCTTTGTAGTAGTTTTCTACCTTCTTTTAGTATCTTGAAATGAATATTCTTTCCCCTTGAATGGTGCCTAGAAAAAATGTTTTCGTTGTTGTTTAAATCGCTTCCTGAACGTGTTGGCTGTTCATTTAAATCTCGTTCCTTTTTTGCTGGTTTTTCTTGGAATGTTCTTTTCTCTCTTATAGTTTACTCTTTTTCATATTTGTCTAAATGGGCTACTGCAATATTGAGTGATGCAGTCTAGTTCGTAGGGAAGGAAAACATTATAGAGTCTTCGTTTGCTTATATGACTCTCTTTTAAAGTAATTTTGTGATGGTATTTATAATTAGAAGCCTTACTATATGGAAGGTTAAGCCTTTGTATCTCTATTTGGTTGAATAAATACGTATTTCCTGTTTAGGGCTCTCCTATTTTGCTAAAAGGTACATTAATAGTGACGTTGGGTTCTAAAACTTGTTTAAGCCTGTGGGCATTCCTTACTTTCTGTTTAATTAGAAAATGGCGTTAGGGTTTTGTTTTAGAACTATACATGGTTGAATTGTTATACCCAGTTCTAGAAGACGAATAACCTAACTTCTATTATTGGCCTCTACGTGTTGAGAGAATCACTATACCTACTACCTGGTCCAAACTCTTTTTTGATTAAAGTAAGGGGAAAACATTGTAAGTTTAATTGAATGAAATCTCTACAAATTTTTTTAAGGGTCGCAAGCAACCTATTAATAGCTGGACCGAAACAAAATTTATAGGTGAATCCAAGGTATTGGACTCGTGAACTCATTTCCTGTTAGATGACAGTTGATTACAGTGATAATATAATAGGTGGTTATTATATTCATCTGTTCGATATTTTCTAAACATGTCGTTGAGAAGCCCACATGGATCGGGTAAATTTTCCATCTTCTTTACCATTGGCAAGGAGCTCATAGAACTTCTAAGCCTGACTACACTACGTAACCTTCCTGATGGATATGTGTGTTGGTTTCTTATTTTTGTGCTTGCACTCGTGGTAGGTCTTTTGAGTCTGGGGCATCATTGGTGTTTTACCCTCTGCATATCGAATCCCTTTGTTTTCGAACTCGAATATCTTATTCTTCGAACTTGGCTACTAAAAGTCCCATTTTGTGGCTTTGTTAAGGAAATCAAATTTTATTTTTTTAGTTTAAAATACTGTTTGTCATTGTCGGAAATATATAAAAATTATTAACGACTTTTGCGTTTAGCTTTCCCTTATATTATGTAGAGAAGTTGACGTTTATGATAAGGTTTGTTGGTAGAATAATGGCCCTTTTTGTGTCTCTTTTGTACACTTTTGGAAGAGTGGATTTGTTTTGTTAACTAGTCCTACATTTAAGAAATCCTATAAGAAGGTAGTGGTAAAACTCCTTGGTTAAAAAACTGAAACTATAGTTTTTTTTCTTTTAAGGGCGTCAAACCCTAATTATTGCTATAAAGCCTCCCCCTGGGAGTTTTGGATAGCGTCGTTTTGTTTCGTGCCTACGATCATAATTAGTTTGTTTTGTCTTCTCTTGGACCTCTTTAGAGGGATGGATTGAGTATTGGATTCTAATCACATAATCCATAGGATTACATGAAGGAAATATCAACACTCTTGACTTTCTTGTTCCTAACCCATAAGGTCTTGCCTTGATTTATGTGATTTTGTTCTTACTGGTATTTTGACTTTCTCCTTGTTTGGATGGTTTAGATTTCTTTCTCATGTGAATAATTTTGGTGTTTTGGGTTTTTTTTTAAATCCGTTTTTTTTGAATTAGAACATTCCTTTCTTGATATTGTTAAATGTTAGCTCACTGTTGTAATGTGTAGCCTTAACATGCTCAGTTATCGCAAACTGATTCCAGCTAGTATTTGTGTAGATGGATTATGCGAGTAGATTAAAGGAAAGAGTTGTAAAGGTTTCATCAGTGCAATTTATGAGGTTCCTTGTAAAATTGTCCAATGTGAGGTAAATTTTGTAATAGTGCTTGCAAAGGAGTTTAGAAGACCTCTTGCCTTGGGATATTCTAAAATTTCGTGATGATGTTGTCTTGTCCTTCTATAGGTAAACTGGTAACTTACCTTTGTAAGAAATGGTATTCAATCTTTACATTGATATGAGTATTGTAAAAATTTGATCTTGAGAATAAATTGCCAAGTTAAATCTTTCTAAGACTGAGTGACAATATATTATAAGTAAAGTCAAATGGGTCGGTTAACCCTTAAAGAAGCTTAACAAAAATAATAATTTTATATTCAACAAATAAATGTAGAGGTGATCTATTTGAAATCAAATAATTGCATGAGTGATCAAAATGAAACCATCCTTTGTGAAGTAAAAATTACATAACTTGATATCCCTAGCTACACTAGCGAACATTATCCTTTCTTTGGTGAATTCTTAAAATGATCCTAAGGTGAAACAAATTGTTAGTTGTTGTAAGATAATAAGATTTAATAAGTAGGAGGAATCAGTTTCGAAATCATGCAATCTATCTCTTAGCCATTGGATGGTAAATTGTTTTATTTTTATAAAACTCAATTAGTCAAGCCTAAGTAAAATCTTTAATAATTCTGGTTAAGTTCTCAAGCCTCAATTAAATCTTGGTAATATCAAATGAGGTCTTGAAGATGATTTCGACTCAACCTTCTCCCTCTAACCTTTCTCCAAGGTGCCTTGTCTTTCTTCTCTTAAGTAGGTTAAACGCAAACCCATGTTGTCATATGGGCATGAACAAGTTCTAGTAGCGTAAGGGTTTTTAGATGGCCTTGTAAAATTAATTTACACCCCCCCCTTTTTCCAAATAACGAATTAAGCAAATAAATGTCAAAACAGAGAAGATTTAAAGATGATTACTCAATGTAAAAAGAATAAACTTAGCTTGGTAAAGATGATTTGTAAGAATCATATCTTGAGCCTCCTTGAAAACATAAGCTAAGAATTGCAATGATGTCCTTTTAAAATAAATAAACCCCAAGAATATCTCTTTGTGGTTGGCCCTAACTGTAAGTGTGTGTTGTGGTTGGACTACTATGTTGTCATGTCTAAAAGAAAAGTAAATTGTCCTTGAAAGATGTGAATGTTTCCATGCTGCCTTTATGGCCATCCTTGTATCAAGTTGCTCACAGTGTTAGTTGTACCCTTAGTGACGACATGTTGCGTCATGTTATGTGTGGAAGTAAGTCAAAAAAAATTTATCCTGTCTTTTACTATGTTGTTCACGTGTGTGAATTGGTGGGTCGTTACAGGTTTGAAGTATTCTCCCTTAGGTTATTTTGTCTAATCACATTCATTTATAGCCTAACATGTTCAATTTTAATGTTTCATTGTTATTTCTTGATTACAGGTTTAATCGGTTCATTTCTGCTAAAAGTTGTACAGTTTAAAATGAAGCAAAAATAAAAACAACAAAACTAACTCACTGGTTTTTATTTTACTTTCCTTACAAATGAATTCATTTCATGCTAGTTTCAAATAGATTTCATTCCTTAAATCAACTGATAAAGAAAAGAATGCAACTTTTATTCTTTTCAAATCGTGCACTTCACAAAATAGAGTATTACATTTTCTTCATAAGCATTTCTTTCTTTAAAACAAAGATTATAACTCACATTTAGATGATCATATTCAATACAATGATGCAATTTCAGGAAGGTAGTGCAATCCTTTATTGATTTCAAATAGAAGTTTACAATTTTTCTTTCATTCCTCCAATTCCTCATACATAATACTATTCTTTCACATTCCTTCAAACGTTGAAAACAATTTTTATCTCTTTCACATCACAATATACAAATTTCAAATCAATACAACATATTTCCATTAAAAACATTTACAATTTCAACCACTTGAAGTGTGAAGGGTTAAAATATGCTTTCATTTCACAAGGAACTATCAAACATTCTTTTTCTCGGATCCAAGACAACAACATGCATATTTATCATTCTTCCAAATTGTGATTACAATAAGAGTAGGGGAAATACAACGCTCTCCACCCAACCAAGACATCCAATAAATAGGAGAAGCCATCCTTTTTCATTGGCCCCCGAGCCCCAACCACAATGCAATAAAAGATATGATTCAACTCATGGAAATAACAGGCTTCCACAAACACACAAACAACATTTTCACAATAAAAACATAGTCTAAAATAGAATGTAGTTTACAACTACATTAAAGCATGACAAACATTACTGAGGCTTCATCAAGCAAGCCAAAGGAGAAAGAAACTATGGGGGATGCTTCTTATGCCCCCCAAAATGGAAAATGGGTATAACCACCTGAATTACAAACCACCAAAATATAGTATATCAAAACAATGACATTCCTTATGCCTCCTCAAGTACCCCTTATTCCTCCAATTTCCGTATGCCTCCCCAACCTCTTATGGCACCCCATAACTAGTAAAGAAATGCAAGCTATTCCTTTGTAAGGTGGAACCCAAATCCTAACCCCCTCTGCCCTTATACCTCCCTAAAACACAATGGTGTCTCCCACAAAATAAACCCCATAGTCTTCTCCTACACCATTGCTAAGTCATCTACCCAACATCCCACAAACATGCCAAAACATTCACACAATAACATTTACATTCATAAAATAAGATCATTTCTAGGGCCAAGCTGTTACCTCTCCATGATGGAGTTTCCCAAGTTCCAAACAATAGTTGTTTGCAACAAAACAATCCCCAAAATCCACCAAACAACAATCATGAAACAATCTTCAAACTTCTCCAATAGCAAGAGCTTCCAAAACAGCAAGGAATTCTCCCAAGAATGAATTCTACAAAGTGAAGGAACCCAAAACTAAGATAAATAATTCCAATTTATAGAAGAGGGAAGGGAAGCAGATGAGGTGGATGTAAGTGGGATGCTGCATCACAAATCCTCAACTCAAAGAAAAAAATTCAACTTCATTCTCCAATGTATAATCAATATGTGGGTGAATAATATGACAATTTTACTTACACTCTCAAACAAGCCCATACCCCAAAGGATTAAAATTAAAACATGTAAGAAAAGTGCAATAAAAACATTCAACTTGACATACAAAATTGAATAAAGAAAGGCTAAATTTAAATCTCTAACCATAGATAAAGTTGGTATATAAATTTAAGAGGCGTGGGATAAGATTAACTTGTCCCACAAGTCTCCAAAATCATCCTCCAATGACAATTTTGAATTTCGAAGAAGATGGAGTATTCTATACTCCAAAATCAACTTACACATCTCTTACATGTCACTTACACATTTCTTACAACACTTTAATTTTAGGCCAACAACTCTAATAATTACTTTCTTATTTCCCAATTTGATTAATTAATTTTTAACAATATGATTACTCACATTAATTAACACACAATTTAATAAATAAGGGGTCAAAGCACCAAAAAATAAAAAACATACAACATTAAACCAAGGAAACTAAATAAAAGAAGCATAAAACCCCTCGGTCACATTTGAAGGTGATACACCCATGGGAATCCCTAACAACAATCAAACACACATAAACAAATAACGTTACCATGGTGACCTTGTTGAATTCATCTAGAATTCTAAAGTGATTGGTCTCCAATCCCTCGATGTGTGTTGTGATATTTTAACCTGCAAAACGTAAATACCTCCTTTGGCCTCGTGGCCGCATCAGAATATGAAAATGAATATAATATACTTCCAAAGTCATCAATATATATGTGAATCACAACAATCATCAAGCCAAACAAGAATGTCACTTAAAATTTCATCAACAACTATATCATCATCAATTTTAATTCAATTTTCATTTTCTAGGTCTACTCAAAATATCCAAATATCACATGTCTGAACAACAGCTATCATGTAACCATGTCAGACAATATATTAACGTCAATATATAAATATCTCTAATAATCATCATACATCATATATGGATTAGGTTTAACAATAAACCATGCTCTAACATCTAATCATCACAGTAAATCAATACTATAACAAAATTTCCACAATTTGACAGAATTGTAGAATATTTGTGGCATCGCTATTACAATTTAATTTTTCCTTTCTTGAATATTTTGGACATTCCACAATTCAAACATAGTGTAAGTAATTTGTAGAAAAAAAACACATCTCCAACTTTTTCTTATAGAAAATCCACAATTCTTAAAAAATAAAACAAAAAATTATTATTAAATTATCCATGACACATTTATTTATGGAATATTTTAAGAGGACTAATAAATCAATGTTGAAATTCCACATTAAATAGTTAACAAAAATGCCACATTTTCAAAAACATAGATTTTTTACATATTATAAAATGACTTGTATAAAATTAAATCTAAAATAGTAATACAACAAATGCTACACCAATACAATAAATGCTTCATTTTTCTTACGATTATTGCAAAAAATCTATAATTTGAATGAATTATAGAATACATGAGGCTTATTCATTCATTTTTATCATTGTTATATGATGGTACAATTTAAATATAATCATAAAAATTTGTAGAGAATTCACATATCTCACCCTTCTTAACATAAAATTTATTATTTTTAGATAATAAATTTAATTTTTATATATAATTACCCACCTATTTATACTTTTCTACAATTGTATCATATTTTCAAAATTAAGAACATAATATAATAATAATATGAAAATTCCTCTTTGCTATGATTAGTATAAAATTATCAAAATGTGGCATTACCACTTTTATATATATATATATATATATATATAATAGAATATTTTTAACATTTATATAATGTGAAAAGATTACATTAATATATTTTAAATAATATATGCGATACTTATATTTATAACATTTTATCTAATCTAATTTAAAATTATATATCTAAAAAGTAGTAATTCCAAAATAAGTATTTTGATATTAAAAATACAAATCTTAATCATTGTTAAAAATTAATAATTAAAAGGCTAAATAATAATCAATTTTTTATCTTACATATAATTATTAATATATTCAAAATTACATTTACTTATTTTTTATTGTTTATATTATGATTATTTGATTGTAAATAAATGTTTCTAATAGTATCAACTATAGTTTATTTGTGATTTATGAGTATTTTTTTCTGCTAGTCCATGGACAAGTCTTTGCATGATTTATAGGTACTTATCATTGGAAAATATTTTACATGTGATTTATTATATCCCCTTCGCAAATCTTTGCTATTTTTTTTGTATTTAGGCCCACAAATCTTGTAATGAGTTTTTGTATCCGCTTCATAAATATTTCCATGATTCATGCTAACGGTTGATATCTTTATAAATTGTTGAGTTTTATGGAGAGAAAATTTCACGCAGCCCATAAGGATGCACATGCAAAATAAAATATAAAAATATACATGTATATTATCACCCAACTTTCTTGTGAACTGGTGGATTAGCTATCTAGTGGAAGGCAATATTGTCCCCGTGCCAGACAAGAATCCATATATTTTAGAATTATTTTGTCATTGTATTTTCTGAATATTAAATACCTATTTCCGACAGGGTATATATTTTTATTAGGATCGTATAGGTGAATGAGGGATTTGAATTATTGAGTTCCACCCCTTGTCATTACCGTAATGGAATGGATGGGTGAGGGTATTAAATTACTGTGTATGTGCAAAGGAGCACATTGGGGATTTTACTTCCAGGACCAAATGCCCATCGCCCATCTTATGAAATCTATCTTATCAAGCACTCATATATCTCGCAAATAAATACAAAGCCATTCTGATTCTATGTTTGGGCTCGGTAATCAAGAACTCATAAATACATGTCTTTCCTTCCATGGAGAAAGAGTTCCTCAAAATGCATGATTTAGTCTTCACCAAGAGACCAAATTTTGGTCTAGGGAAGTATCTCTTCTACAATCATAAATACATTGCTTATTTTGCATTAGGAGGGTATTAGAGTAAACTGAGAAAGCTCTACACTTTCGGTTCACTCATAGCCAAGATATTTGAATATTTTTTATTAATGAGGGAGAAAGAGACATCGGCCATGATCCGCTCCATTTGGGAGCAAAGCGGGTGGGGCGTACACTGTGTGGATCTCAGGAAGAAATTTTCATGCCTCACTCGAAACATCACATTAGATATTAATTTTCCAATACAACATACTCCGACGACGATCTGGGTTGAGGCCATGTCTTTAAAGAAATGGTCTATTTGATGTCCTCTCTCTTCGACGCCTTTTGCATCCATGATTACATCTCTTTGTTACGTTTCGATTTGAAAGGCATTCGTCATCGGCTGTAGGATGCCCAACTTGTAAACTGTTAGGATCTATAATCATGTATTTAGATATCTATGAAATTATAGTGGGTGTCTCAAATGTCCTTTCAATGATGGTAAATTCAAGTATAAAAATAATACTAAGGTTAAATATGTTCTGAAATATTTTGAAATAGTTACATTTATTATAATTTGATTGAATTATTTATATTTAATTTGTGTATTAAATGTTTACTTTATTTTAGACGTCGCTTAGATTGATGAGGGATTCACATCAAAGGAGTTTGTGGCCTTCTTGTAGCAACATGATATCAAACAACATTTGGTTGTTTCCTTTATGCCTCAATAGAATGCAATCATAGAGCGTTGCAATCATACAATGATGGAAATGGCTTGTTGCATGCTTTTCAAAGCGAGAGTGGAGAACTATTGGGTAAAAGTAGTTTGAGCAGCGATGTATCTTCTTAACAAGTATCATCTAAAGGCACTAAAGAACACAACGCTAGAAAAGGTTGGAGTGGTTGTAAGCCATCAATCTCCATCTTTGTGTGTTTATTAGAAGTACATACAAGCACGTCCCCAAAAAATAAAAGCAAGAAGGTTGAGCCCAAGGAGGTTTACAATCCACATTATTGTGCCAAATAGATAACATGTTAGGGTAATGAAGGGTGAGTCTTAAATCATTACAACGTGGTTCAAACTTCTTGTGGTCGTCTCTATAAATCAAAACTATAACAAAATTTCCACAATTTGACAGAATTGTAGAATATTTGTGGCATCGCTATTAAAATTTAATTTTTCCTTTCTTAAATATTTTGGACATTCCACAATTCAAACATAGGGTACGTAATTTGTAGAAAAAAAACATATCTCCAACTTTTTCTTATAGAAAATCCACAATTCTTAAAAAATAAAAATAAAAATTATTATTAAATTATCCATCACACATTTATTTATGGAATATTTTAAGAGGACTAATAAATCAATGTTGAAATTCCACATTAAATAGTTAACAAAAATGCCACATTTTCAAAAAGTTAGACTTTTTACATATTATAAAATGACTTGTATAAAATTAAATCTAAAATACTAATACAACAAATGCTACACCAATACAATAAATGCTTCATTTTTCTTACGATTATTGCAAAAAATCTATAATTTGAATGAATTATAGAATACATGAGGCTTATTCATTCATTTTTATCATTTTTATATGATGTTACAATTTAAATATAATGATAAAAATTTGTAGAGAATTCACATATCTCACCCTTCTTAACATAAAATTTATTATTTTTAGATTATAAATTAAATTTTTATATATAATTACCCTCCTATTTATACTTCTCTGCAATTGTATCATATTTTCAAAATGTGGCATTACCACTTATATATACATATATATATAAATATAATAAAATAGAATTTTTTTAACATTTATATAATGTGAAAAGATTACATCAATATATTTCAAATAATACATGCGATACTTATATTTATAACATTTTATATAATCTAATTTAAAATTATATATCTAAAAAATAGTAATTCTAAAATAAGTATTTTGATATTAAAAATACAAATCTTAATCATTGTTAAAAATTAATAATTAAAAGGCTAAATAATAATCAATTTTTTATCTTACATATAATTATTAATATATTCAAAATTACATTTACTTATTTTTTATTGTTTATATTATTATTAATAGTATCAACTATAGTTTATTTGTAATTTATGAGTATTTTTTTCTGCTAGTCCATGGTCAAGTCTTTGCATGAGTTATAGGTACTTATCATTGGAAAATATTTTACATGTGATTTATTATATCCCCTTCGCAAATCTTTGCTATTTTTTTTGTATTTAGGCCCACAAATCTTGTAATGAGTTTTTGTATCCCCTTCATAAATATTTCCATGATTCATGCTAACGGTTGATATCTTTATAAATTGTTGAGTTTTATGGAGAGAAAATTTCAGGCAGCCCATAAGGATGCACATGCAAAATAAAATATAAAAATATACATGCATATTATCACCCAACTTTCTTGTGAACTGGTAGATTAGCTATTTAGTAGAAGGCAGTATTGTCCTCGTGCCAGACAAGAATCCATATATTTTAGAATTATTTTGTCATTGTATTTTCTGAATATTAAATACCTATTTCCAACAGGGTAGATATTTTTATTAGGATCCTATAGGTGAATGAGGGATTTGAATTATTGAGTTTCACCCCTTGTCATTACCGTAATGGAATGGATGGGTGAGGGTATTAAATTACTGTGTATGTGCAAAGGAGCACATTGGGGATTTTACTTCCAGGACCATGCCCATGGCCCATCTTATGAAATCTCTCTTATCAAGCACTCGTATATCTCGCAAATAAATACAGAGCCATTCTGATTCTATGTTTGGGCTCGGTAATCAAGCACTCATAAATACATGTCTTTCCTTCCATGGAGAAAGAGTTCCTCAAAATGCATGATTTAGTCTTCGCGAAGAGACCAAATTGTGGTCTGGGGAAGTATCTCTTCTACAATCATAAATACATGGCTTATTTTGCATTAGGAGGGTATTAGAGTAAACTGAGAAAGCTCTACACTTTCGATTCACTCATAGCCAAGATATTTGAATATTTCTGATTAATGAGGGAGAAAGAGACATCGGCCATGATCCGCTCCATTTGAGAGCAAAGCGGGTGGGGTGTACACTGTGTGGTTTTGACAAGACAATATAGAAGTCCAATCACAGAACACACTTACAGTTAGGACCAACCACAATGAGATATTCTTGTAGTGCCTCGTTGCAATTTACTTCTGAGCTGGCAGATGGGTGACATATCATGTCACTTCTTAAATGTCTGTAATCTCCTGGGTGGCGTGTGATAGTGGGAGGAGCCCCGTTTTCCTTGCCATGATCTCTTTCTGATCCTCTATTCAATGCGCATGGGTCTGACATGATGGTGAGATGAAGCTACAAGCCAGTGTAGCAGGCATGTATGAGACGTTTTCCTCCGTTCCTCCTGGGCGCGTCCTTTTCTGTCTTCCCCGGCCGCGTGAACAAGGAGGATTGTTTAGTTGCCCACGGTTTTCTTTTGGTCTGGCCGCGTGGGTTTGATATGGCACTTTTAGATGAAGCTTCAGTCGCAGGTGCATTACCTCAACTTCCCCAACCTTGACCAGCGGTCGTTTTCCAGTTTGAACGCTGTAGTTTGTATCACGAGGAGCAAATAGAGGTTTTTTTTTCTTGGCGTCTTTCTGTCCTGGTTCTGTCCTGCACGCTCATTTTGTTTGGACGGAGCTTCAAGCTAATAAAGCAGACGTGCTGCCTCCCTTTTCTTAAGTGCTGTAAGGTGTGTTCTTGTCTGGAACCCACAACGAACGACCTGCACAGTAGATTTCCAGGCAGCAGGAGTTTTTTTTGTGAGGCAGAAGCCATTTTGAACGCTTCCAACGAGCAGGCTGTCCAACTACCTTGTTATCTGTTTAGTTTCGATTGCATCCTCAAAGTCAGGATTCTCCTTCAAGATTTTTTGTATCAAAATTGATTAAGTGACAGTGTGAGTGTTACCAGGAGACCCAATGAAAGTTATTACAGAGATTCTCTTTTGAGATCTCACTGTTTTGCGATGTAGCTCATGGGAGAGGGTCTCTTAGAGGCGGATCTATTTCAGATCAGAATATTCATGAAGCACGTTTGCTTTTTTGCAGTTATGGCGCTTGCTTTATGTGTTGGTGACAGATCACACCCGTGGACACAGGAGATCTATGCAATGTTGGAGAAAATGTCTTGGGAGAGGAAGATAGCAGGATATTTTCTCAGACCCAGAGCAAACAAACTTTGAAGTGCTTCCTGGGAGTTTGAATAAATTTGTTGGTAACCATAATGTAAGCTATCTCCATGACAGTAGCTGTAACAGTTGTTTTTATGCAAAAAGGAAACTCGAAGACAGTTTTAGGGTTTTGAGTAATCTTTCAAGCTGCACCGGATTTTTGAAATCACAAAAGGAACTAAACTTTCGAAGTTCAGTGGAAAGGATGTTAAATACGTTTCTCAGTGGTTGAGCAAGCAGTATGAGTTGTCTTTTTTTTATGTGCAGAGTTTATGTTTTGAGGTTTTCAACAAATTGGTTAATCAAACCAGAATGGAACTGTTTGAGTAAGGCCGCTCTTCCATCATTATGCATAATCAAACATGAAGGGGGTCCTCGTTGTGCTCAAAGCCTTTCAAAACACAAAAAAAAAAAAAGAACCAGTAGCAGAAGTCTATATCAGCTTTTCAAGAAAATAGGTAAAAGTTGAGTCTATATTAGCTTAAGGAAGACGTTAAAGCTCTGGAATCTTGCAGAATGGCAACATTATCTTCTTGAATTTCGAATCATAGTCGGGTAGACACTAAAGACAGGTATATCTCAATAATGGGAAGCAAACGTTGTTCACGCTTCCAAATTCAAACTTGGGTCATTGTTAGAGAAGCTGGTGAGTCTCTATCAAGCTCTAATCCCTCAAAAATGCTCCTAGCTCGATGAAGAAGTGCAAAAGATAGTTCTTGTCTTTTGACATTCCTGTCTCTTGAACTTGCTAGGAAAGGTGAACTGACCTTCTTGAGTTTTCAAGATTGAAAGGTCAACTTAGGAAGTTGAAGGGGTGGCTCGAGGTTCTTTTGAAGAGTGAGTTAGTGTTGTGAGGAATCAGGATTAAATAGATAAGAAAGGTGTTTGAGAATTGGACTGAGAATTATAGAAAATACAAGAGTTGAGAGTGAATGTTTGCACCGAGAGTTTGATGTTGTCCTCAAACCTGATGGAGGAAAAGGTTATTTATCATTACGGTAAATGCCTTTCAAAGCCAGGAGTGTGTGGTAATCATTATGTCTTGTGTCCGAGCTTCAATCATGGGGTTGGCTTTGTAGCTGTTTTTCACCGCGTGAATGTGGCGATAGCTCGAGCTCGCAAAGCACTTTGGGTTAAAGGCAAGCAACGGCATTGAAACAATCATATGCATATGGAGATGGCGTTTTAAACCAGGCATGTTAAATCTACTCCTTGTAATAGTTTTCTACCTTCTTTCAGTATCTTGAAATGAATTTTCTTTCCTACTGAATAGCGCCTAGACAAATGTTTTCATGGTTGTTTGTATCACTGCTTGATTGTGTTGGTTGTTCCTTTAAATCTCGATCCAATTTTGCTGGTTTTGCTTGGAATGTTCTTTCCTCCCTTATAGCTTACTCTATTTCATGTTTGTCTAAATGGGTTACTGCAAATTTTGAGTGATGCAATCTAGTTCGTAGGGAAGGAAACATTATTGAGTTTTGTTTGCTTATATGACTTTCTTTTAAAAAGAATTCTGTGATTGTAAATATAATTGAAGGTTACTAAATAGAAGGTTAAGCCTACATACCTCTTTTGGTTGAATAAATATGCATTCCCTGTTTAGGGCTCTCCTGTTTTGCTAAAAGGTACATTAATAGTGACGTTGTGTTCTGAAACTTGTTTAAGCCTGTGGGCATTCCTTACTTTATGTTTGATTAGAAAATGGCATTTGGGGTTTGTTTTAGAACTATACATGGTTGACTGTTGTACCTAGTCTAGATGAGGGATAACCTGGCATCTATTTTGGCCTCCACGTGTTGAGAGAATTACTATACCTATTTCTTGATGTAAACTCTTGTTTGATTAAAGCAAGGGGAAACATTGTAAGTTTAACTGAATGAAATCTCTACAATTTTTATTAAGGGTCGCAAGCAAGCTATTACTAGCTGGACTGAAACAAAAGTTGTAGGTGAATCCATGGTACTGGACTCGTGAACTCGCTTCCTGTTAGATGACAGCTGGTTTCAGTGATAATTTCATAGGTGGCTGTTATATTTATCTGTTTGATATTTGCTAAGACTTTTCCTCGATAAGCCCACATGGATCGGGTAAAAATTTTCCATCTTCTTTACCTTTGGCAAGGAGTTCATAGAACTTCTAGGCCTGACTGCACTGCGTAACCTTCCTGATAGTTATGTGCGTTGGTTCTTGGTTTGTGCTTGTACTCGTGGTAAGGTCTTTTGAGTCTGGGGCATCGTTGGTGTTTTTCCCTCTGCGTATCGAATCCCTTTGTTTTCGAACTCGAATACCTTATACTTCAAACTTGGTTACTAAAAGGTCCCATTTTGTGGCCTTGTTAGGGAAATCAATTTTTTTTTTAATGTTTATTGACATTGTCTGAATTATATAAAAAAATTATTAACGACTTTTGGGTTTAGTCTTCCCTTATATTATGTAGAGAAGTTGACGATTAGGATAGGGTTTGTTGGTAGAATAATGGCCCTTTCTGTGTCTCTTTCGTACGCTTTTGGAAAAGTGGATTTGTTTTGGTTAACTAGTACTACGTTTTAAGAAATCCTATAAGGAGGTAGTGGTAAACTCCTTGGTTAAAACCGAAACTATAGTTGTGTTCTTTTAAGGGCGTCAAACCCATATTACTTTGAAGCCCCCCTGGAAGAATTGGATAACGTCATTTTTGCTTCGCGCCTACGATCATAATTAGTACGCTTTGTCTTCTCTTGGACCCCTTTAGTCGGATGGAGTAAATTTTGGATTCCAATCACGTAACCCATAGGATTACATGAAGGAGATATCAACACTCTTGACTTTCTTGTTCCCAACCCATAAGGTCTTGCCTTGATTTATGTACTTTTGTTCTTACTAGTATTTGGACTTTCTCCTTGTTGGATGATTTAGTTTTTCTCTCTCATGAGATTAATATTGGAGTTGTGAGTTGTGTTTTAATCCATTTCTGAATTTAGAATATTCCTTTCTTGATATTGTTAATTGTTAGCTTACTATTGCATTGTGTAGCCTTAACATGCTCAGTTCTTGTGAACTGACTTTAGTTAATATTTGTGCAGATGGATTATGCGAGTAGACTAGAAGAAAAGAGTGTAAAAGTTTCATCTGTACCATTATGAAGTTCCTTGTAAAAATGTCCGATGTGTTGTAAATTGTGTAACATTGCTTGTAAAGAGAGTTGATTTGACCTCTTGCCTTGTAATGTATGGTAATGGTGAAATAAAGTGTCTTGTTCTTGTGTAGTTAAGCTTGAAATTATCCTTGTGAGAAATGGCTTCCAATCTTTACATTGATATGAGTATTGTAAAACTTTGATCTTGAGAATAAATTGTTAAGTTAAATCTTTCTAAGACTTAGCGACAATATTTTATAAGTAAAGTAAAATGAGTCGGTTAACCCTTAAAGAAGCTAAACAAAAATAATAATTTTATATTCAACAAATAAATATAAAGGTGATCTATTTGAAATCAAATACTTCCATGAGTGATCAAAATGAAAACATCCTTTGTGAAGAAAACATTTATAAATTGATACCCCCTAGCTAAACTAACGAACACTATCCCTTTGGGGTGAACTCTTAAACAAGCTTAAAGGAAAACAATGGTTAGTTTCTGGAAGATATTAAGATTTAGTAAGTAGGAGAAGACTTTAAGTGAACTACTCTACAGTGTTTAAGAAATTAACTTAGTTGGTGAGATGAATTTGTGCGAACCATATATTGATTCCTTCTGAAAACTTAAGTCATGAGCTAAAGGGTGTCTTACCAGAATAAATCAACCCTAACCATTTCTTACTGTGGCTTGCCCTCGCTGTGAGTGTGTCATGTGGTTGGACTTCCATGTTGTCTCGTCAAAAAGAAAAATAAATTGTCCTTGATAAGTGTGAACGTTTTCCGTGCTGACCTTGTGGTCTTCCCCGTAACAAGTGGTTCCAAGTGTTGGATGTAACCTTGTGACGACATGTTGTGTCGTGTTGAGTCAAAGCAAGTCAAAAAAAAAGTTATCCTGTATTTCACTATGTTGTTCTTGTGTTGGAATTTTTGGTGCGTTACAAAGGTCTAATTACGAGGGGGGAAGAATACATTTTTAAAATTATCAAAGTAAATTCTTATTTACCCACTCCCAGAATTTGGTTAAAGATTAAATTTGAGTTTTTCCATGATTAATGCAATTAAAATTTCCTGAAAACACTCCCATTAGATAGGAAATTTCCTCCCCTTTCCATTGATATAAATAAGTCCTCATAACTCCTTGTAATTCTTGAGATATGGCCCGGCAGGCCTTGGAAGGAAAATTTTCCCAAGGGTGGGCCCGCGGGCCCAAGGGAGAAAGATTTTTCCCAAGCAGGCTTGTGAGCCTGGGGAAGCCTTTAGCTATTTTTTCGCTTTGGGGAAAAAACAAATTTTACACCCGCACCCTCACCGACACCCAGGGAGGCCATGTGGCAGCTCCTTATTAGATGCGGGTCAATGGGCCAGTGGGGAGAATGTGGAAAAATCTGACTTTTCAAAAGGAAAGGAAAAAAGGTCGAAAGGAACCCGCGCCTCTACCGAGGTGAGAAGATGCCACGTTTCAACCAATCATTGGTTGCGGGTTAGCGGGCCATTAGGGATAATTTGGAAATTTTGCCAAAAAAAGTTCTGAAGCATTAAGGCTTAAAAAGATCCGCTCTTCTGCCAACGCCTCATGTAGCCACGTGGCAACCCCTAATTGGCTGCAGGGCAATGGGGATGTGGAGGAAACTTACAAATGTTTCCAAATTTATTTTTGAAGTGCTTAAGGTTAAAATTGATCCGAGCCTCCATCGGCACCCAATGAAGCCACGTGCCGATCAATGATTGGCTGCGAGCTGGTGGGGCCGCGGAGGAAAAATTGTCAAATTAACATTTTGGACTTAGATCATTTTTAGACAAAATGAAGGCTTGCGGATTAGCAGAGCAGCGGAAAACTTCATGACTTTGCAATTTTTGGGCAAAAGAAAAAAAAAATGTTTTAGCCCACGAGTCTGCCCAAGAATATTTTAACTCATTTAATTTTGACAATTAGATTATTTTGAACCCGAAATGAAGTAAAAAATTCAGAAGGCCATAACTTTTGATAGGGAACTTAGTTTGTAGAAAATGAGGACTTTCTGGAAATATCTTGACGTCCTCTTTGCACATAAACCTTAAGAACTTGATTTTGATAAAGTTTAAAGGGTAAATTTTGAGAAAACATCTTTCTCTCACTTAGAAGTGAACTGGTATTTTTAACTTATCAATTTTGTTCTAATTTGTCATTAATTCTTTTTCATCTTGCCAAACAGGTATGAAGGATTTTACCTGGAATTTTTTAGGATAGATTACAAGATTAAATTTTCTTGATTGATTTGCATTCAAAAATTACCAATGTTTACACAACAGAAGACCTGTAATTTTGCCTTGATTTGATTTGAAGGGTTCTTTAAAATTTTCTTGAGTGTTTTAGTTTATTTTGGAGATCATTTTGATCTCATTAATTCCAATTGAATATTTTATGTCTCTTATATATTTGCAGGGTTGTTTTGGAAATTTGATAAAAAGGAATCTGTAAAGTATACGGAGAAGTAGAAATGAAGTTTGTACATTTAAAGAACAAATATTTCCTACTGTATATTAAACACATATTTCCAATGGAAATAATATCATATGAACAAGGCAAAACACTTTTATTATCTCAAAGGAATATCTTACAAATTCTTTCCCATTTGTTTTCGAAATATAACATACTAAATACATATCTTTCTTTTCTGTTCACAGAACTGAAGACTAGATATATTCTTCCATAATCAATTACCACTTTCATAGCTAAAATAGAGTAGTCTTTCCAACACAATAATATACAAGATCATCCACTTCAAGTGGGAAAGGTTACCCAAGAAGTTTCACAAGGGACTGTCAAAACTCTGTCTTCCTCCTCAATTACAATGTACATAATACAATTTCTTCCACATTTATTCAAAACCAGAAAACATAGTATATCTCTTTCACATTTCGAATTGTAACTTTCATAGACATTACAAAACATATTTCCATCACCAATAATGTACAATTTCATCCACTTCAAGTGGAAAAGGGTTACAAAAATAATAATGTCAACAAGGACTTTCAAACTTGTCTTTTTCCCTTGCTCCAAAATAGCAACATGAATATCCTTCATTTTCTTTATTTCAATTTGATCACAACAGAATAGGGGGAAAGGCAACGCTCTCCAACCAAGCAAGACATCCAATGACAAGGGGAAGCCACCCTCTTCATTGGCCTCCGAACCCTGACAACAATGTAATAAGAAATGTTTTTCAACTCATGGCAACAATAGGTTTGCACAACACACATGCAATTTCACATTTAAAACATAGTCCAAAACAAAACTGTAGTTTGCAACCACAGATAAAAGACGAAAACAACACTCAGACTTCCTCATGTAAGCCAAAGAAGAAAGAAACTATGGGGGATGTTGCTTATTGCCTCCCAAGGGGAAATGGGTATCACCACCTAAGAACAACCGCCAATATATATATATATAATTTCAAATCCTTGACATGCCCTTTTTCCTCCCCCAAGTACCCCTTATTCCTCACATTTCCTTATGCCTCCCAAACCTCTTGTGGCACCCCATAACGAGTAAAGAAATGTAAGTTATTTATTTGTAAGGTGGAACCCAAATCCCAACTCCCTCCACACTTATACCTCCCCAAAACATTTATGTCTCCCATAGAAATACCCCATAGTCTTCATCTACACCATCCCTAGGCCATCTACCCAAACAACCCACACACATGCCAAAACATTCACAACAATAACATTTACACAAATAAAAGAAGAGAATTTCAAGATCCAAGCTCTTACCGCTCCATAATGAAGTTTGTTCCAAGTTCTAAACAACAAGCTTTCTCATGGAAAACAACCCAAGATCAATGAAACACATGCCTATAAAAATTCTGCAAACTTTCTCCAAAAGCAAGAGCTCAAAACAAAAAAATAATTCACCGCAAATGAAGTATGCAAAAGTGAAGCAACCCCCAAAACAAGACAAAGAATTTGAATATATAGAGAGGGAAGAGATGAGGATGAGGTGGATCCAAGTGGGATGCCACATCACACATCCTCAACTGAACCTCATAAGTCAACTTCAATCTCCAAGGAACAATAAATAAGTAGGTGAATAAAAGACAGTTTTACTTACACACTCAAATCAAGCCCACACCCCATAAGGATTGAAATTGAAAGCATGTAAGATAGTGCAATTTAAAGCATACAAATTGACTTTAAAATTTTCATAATAAAAGTCTAGATTTAACTATTCAACCATCGGTAAGGTTGGTATACATATTTAAGAGGTGTGGGACAAGTTTAACTTGACCCACAAGCCTCCAAAATCAGCCTCCAAGGACAAATTTGAATTTCAAGGGAGGTGGATTGTTTCATACTCCAAAATCAACTTACACATCTCTTACACATTTATTACAACATTTTGATACAAGGCCAACAACTCTATTAATTACTTTTTTATGACATATTTTAATTAATTATATTAACAACATGATTACTCACAATATTAACACACCATTTAATAAATAATGAAAGGGGTCAATGCACCACAAAATAAACACATGCAAACATCAATAAAAGGGAGCCAAATAAATAAATACACATAACCCTTGGTCACATTTAAAGGTGATCCCCCCATGGGAATCCTTAACAACAATCAAACACACACACACACACACACATGAACAATACAAGTTGTCATGGTGACCGTGTTGAATTCATCTAGAATTTCAATGTGGTTAGTCTCCAATCCCCTGATGTTTGTTGTGATATTTTAACTTGCAAAACACAATACCTCCTCCAGCCTCATGGCCATATCAGAACATCCAAATTAATATAAATATAGTTTCAAAATTATCAATATATATAAATCACAACAATATCTAGACAATCAAAAATATCACTTATACTTTCATTAACAACTATTTCATCATCAATTATAATTCAATTTTCTCGGTCTACTCAATATATCTAAATATCATATCTACTAACAACATAATTAAATATATATAACTATGTATAAAAACTTGTCAGCTTCTATATAAAATGTCTCTAACAATCATCATGTATCATATGGGAATCAAAGTCAATAACAGTCCATGATCTAACATCTAACACCATCCTAAGTAAAAATATATAATAATGTCCATGGTATAGTCAATAGTGTCATGATCAGTATCAAAATGTGTTAAAGGAAAGTGGGCACTACAACCCCCTCCCCTCAGAGTCGACTTCCTCCTGGAAGTCACAAGAAAAAGAGATAGGAACAAATACAGCAAAAAAGGGTCACTCCCACTATGGGATTTCTTTCTTCAAAATAGTGTGGGTCCACAAAATCCCAAGGTTGGCCAATGCAATTCAGCAAGAAAACGGGAGATTGTAATGTATGAGTTCTAAAAGTTTTTCATGCAAGGCTACGACATTTAAATCTAGAGAGTAACTTTATGCTATCAACCAAGATACAACACATAGCAATATAACATGAAGAGTTCAAAAGAGGCTTAAAAGTAACCAAGTAGAGGAATAATAAAGAGAATTCCATGAGTTGAGAAAGACCACATAGTTTCCCAAAGTATACAACATATTACCTTAAGAAAAATTAAGGTTTCTACTAGGTTTAAATTATGCTTTCATAATTCATTGTTTAGGCAAGGCTGGCAGAATCAGCCAAGGCCAAAATTTTATACGAGAGACATGTTTACTCAAGATCTCACAATTTGAGGTTACACAAGATGAGGTTAATCAACAAGGAAGGACACCTAAATAAAAAATAATTTACAATCAAGGAACTATTTATGGAAAACACTTCTATAACTCGAGAGGGTACAGTTAACTTTTAATGGTAATATTAAGAAATTTCGTGACCACAAGGTTTCCTATAGTCTGATTTTTACACTTTTGTTTTAAGAATTGAACAAACCACACCAACCAAATCTAGAGACGTCAACCATTTAGCAATATATATATATATATATATATATATCCCATAGAAAATAACATATCAATACAAGAAGTACCATTCACAATAACACAATGGGATTCATTTATCTTATTTTTTGATCAAGCTCAAAATAACCACAAAGAGAACACAATCATAAATTGTAATACTAGAGAGCACTCAAGGTCTCTAGGGAGAAGAACAATAAGAAAAGAATACTTCCCAAATTTATTTTATATCCTTCACATATGTTATCTTAAAATTAAAATGGCTGAGGTCTCCAAGGACAAGACAACATGCAAGGAGGTTACTTAAACAAAAGATAAGCCTCAAACCGAAAAGACAAAAAATAACACTTGTCAAGCTACGAGACAATAAGGGTATGATGACCCAAAAATTCCACCAAGAAAGGAACATACCTCTATGAACAAGAAGGTACTAAGCAACTAGAACACACTAGTATCCACTAGGTGCTTCACAATTCTGGGTAGGTGACAAAACTATATGTTAAACTATGCATGATACTCAATACACATAAATCTTAATTTTTAAAAATCAACTCGTTAAGTCAAAAGATGTAGTTTCGGTTTCTAAGCACATTCCTTTACGAGTTTTCTTAATTAAACTTTCTACTATTATGACATCACAAGTTTTTGTTATAAGGCCCACTAAAGGGTCATGATATCTCACCATTATGTAAAGGCGGAAAAGAGAAAAAGTATTTATTTTACTTCTAGGGGAGGTAGATGGACATTTTTTTTCCCTTTCTATTCTTCTACGTGGTTTTTATTTCTTCTATTAATCTACCAAGGTTAAAGCAAGGACCATTTTTTCTTTCTATGTTCTAGTTTATTTATCAAGCTTCAAGGCCAAATCTCCTCAATTATAGTTTTGTAATGCCCCACCTTGTCGCCCTTAACCGATGAAGTGTGGATTCTACCTTCACACCTGGTTTTCGATGCAAGAGTGTACTCCTCCAGTTTCTCATATGTCCCTAGAGGTATCGGATCCAAGTCGTCTTATCTCACTGAAGCATTGACGACCTTCATGGACACTAGTTTTTCTGAAGTTATTTAATTTTCTTTTCTTTTCTTTGTTTTGGTTGGATAATGGCAATGAGGAGATCAATAAACAAATTCAAACAAAATATATAGATTAATTAAATATTGTTTAACTTGACCGAATCAAATAAATAAATGGAGATAGTTTATTAAACAAAAGTAAAATTTAATAGCAAGTAAGACAATATATATATGTACATATATTAAATAGAATATTATTAAAATGCATACATTTACATTATGGCAAATGTTGCAGTGGGTGGGCAGAAGGGTATCTTCCTTCCCTGCCACACAATACTGGAAGATAATTCTTTTGTTGGCTGTGAGTGTGAGGTGACTCCTCCCCCAACGTCCCTTTCAAACTTGACTCTTTCCTTGCATGAGAATACAAGCAATCTTTTAAGATCTAGAAGCCGTATCCGATCTTACCCGAGTTAATGTGAGGAGTGGTTGGATAGTGGTTGGATAGATCTTCCCTCTCTACGTCCTAGGACTCCATCCCCCCTTGCTGGCTCAAAAATGATTTTTTAGGATCTGTATTTTTTGGAGGACAGAATGTTTTTGTTTTCTTTTTCTAAGAAATAAATTCTTCCTACCTATTGTTGGTGTGGAGGATGATGATGGGGATCTATGGAAGTGTCGTTGCAATTATTGTGATGTTAATGGGATCCATAGAGTATGGCATTTCAGAAGACACGAATAGGGTTTTTAGTCCATGCTGAGATTCATTGGTGCAGAAGAAGGATGGATTTACGTTTGGTATAGCCTTCGCGGACAGGGACTCCTTCTACATCGACACGCAGGTGAGGACCAAGCTGCAGCTCTCACCCTATGATACGCGTTTGGCATTGTCATCTAAAGCATTTTAGTTGGATGTATTCAAGCCCAAGGTCGATGAGATTTCCCTCCTCACTATCAACACCTCCACCGGATCCTTCTCTCCATAGAAGAGGAACGAGTGGCCGCTTTGTGCAGAAGAAATGTCTAGCTAGGCACTGTGGTTCTCTTTTCAAGCATCGTGGCTCATGGAATTTTAATGTGAGCATGGAACAATCTTGCTATTTTCTTGTTGTTTCAGACAGTGGTGGTTTTTTTTTATGGAGCTTCAAGCTAGTGAAGTAGACGTATTACCTCCACTTCATGGGGTGCTGTGAGGTGTGTTCTTTTCAGGGATCCATAGCAGAGACCTGCCACAGTTTTCAGCCAGGATGCAGGCACGTTTCAGTAAGGAAGAAGCCTTTTTGAGTGCCTCCAAAGAGCAGGTTGTCCAACTATGATGTTATCTGTTTAGTATCGACTGCATCCTCAATTCGGGATTCTCCTTCAAGGTGACAGATCACACCCACGGGCACAGGAGATCTATGTAATGTTGGAGAAAATGTCTTGGGACATGAAGGTAGCAGGATATTTTTTTCAGATCCAGATCATGTACTGAGTTTGTATCTTCAAAATCGATTATGTGACAGTGAGGGTGTTACCAGCAGACTTGATGAAATTTATTTACAAAGATTCTCTATTGAGATCTTACTTGTTGTATGATGTAACTCATGGAAGAGAACCTCATAGAGGCCGATCTGTTTCATATCAGAATATTCATGAAACACAATTTTCTTTGCCATTATATGAGCTTCTTCAACGAGTCACCAGGTTGGCAGGCATAAAGTTTCCTGTTGGAATTATCACACCTTACAAGCTACAGTTGTAATGTTTGCACCGAGAGTTTGATGTTGTCCTCAAATCTGATGAAGGAAAAGGTTTATTTGTCATTACGGTAGATGCCTTTCAGAGCCAGGAGCGTGATGTAATCATTATGTCTTGTGTCCGAGCTTCAAATCATGGGGTTGGCGTTGTAGCTATTTTTCACCGTGTGAATGTGGCACTAGCACGAGCTTGTAGAGCACTTTGGGTTAAGGGTAAGCAGCTGCATTGAAATAATCAGATGCATACTGAGATGGTGTTTTAAACCAGGCATGTTAAACCTGCCCCTTGCAATCTTATGCTACCCTTTTATTATGTCATGAATTGAAGGTCCTTCTATTTTTTTTATCTGTTATGGCATTTAGAATGGGCTTCTGCTTTTTCCTTGTGAATCGACCCAGATTGAGGGAAAGGAAGGACTGTTGGTAGTTGTTTATTTTTCTTACCCTGATAGCAACTGTGATAGCATGTATACATTCCTTTCTGCCTCATTTTTTTCTTTTCGAAATAAAAGAGTAACTGCTATGTGATAACAAAATAATGGTTGAAGTTTTATATTGTGGGTGTTAGATCTTTAACCTAGGTGTTTCCTGCTTAATTCTTCAATTCGGGTGACGTTTAGAGACAATAGTGATCAATGGCCATTGGGTTCGATTTCTAAACTAGTAGTAGCAAATATAAACTTGAGCCATGAATAACATTAGTGTATATTTGTAGATTTTTTAAATCATGGCCAGTTTTAAGCTAAGTGTTGTTTTTGTCTTGGTAAAAGATTTTCTTGGGTTGAATCTATGTGTAGACCTCACATAGTGAGCATGATGTTTTCTTAGAGGCCTACATGAGTGGAATATCGATTGCTCAATACAGATCCTATGACGTGAGTCACTGTATCATAAGATAAAAGAGTTCAATTGAACTTTGTAGTAGCAGATGTTTCTTTGGAGCGACTATGAGGATAGGTCGAGTAGATAGTTGTGAAATAGATGGGTATGCCCAAGCTATTCATATGTTGTTTTAGAGACGGAAGAGAAGGCATAGTTCGTAGGAAGAGTATTTTGCTTTATATTCCTCCTTCGCTGACTGTTAACCTTGTGATTGGTGACTCGAGTTGGGTCACAGTAGAGGATCTTGTGTCGATTCACTTATATTTTCAACAGACTACCCCTTGCTTGTTTAAATTCAAGTATCGAATGAAATGGGTTTCTATTAAATCCATTTTGTAGCTTAGCAAACCTTCAATAATTCAGGTAGGGACTTTCTGAGTAAGTGTTGACTGAGGCATGTATGAAAATAGGATGGTTACCTTTCTTCGAATTGGGTTAGACTTGTATGAAAATGGAAAAGTTAGGAATCGACTCAGTTACATATTTTAGTGAGCTAAGTCCTTAACTCTTACAACAATCATACGAGTGGTGGATTACGGGTTTATTAATGTTTATGTGATGTAAGATAATAACAACCTTTGGTGAAAAGACTTCTTCTTGATCCTTGCTTGTGTAATCCAACTATAGTTGTTGAATGTAATTTATTTGGATAAAATCTAATTTATTTAACTTCTTGAAGAAAAATAACTAGGTTCGGTGAGAATTACTTGGTATTTTGAATCTTCAGATTCAATTTTTTTGTTGTGAGTATTATATGTATGTTGGTTTATTCAGTCGAGTGAAGTTAACTTTAATCTTTGACTGATTTGTGTTCATATATGGTTGGGGCCTATATTCTTCCTAAAACAAGGATGTGTGTTAATGCAGTCTTGTTACCAAGCAATTATGAATATGTTAATTCATTTTTCTGATCCTTATCTTATTTTGGTTAATAATATTAGAATGATGTTTGGGTGTTATATTTCAATCACGTAATCCATAGGATTACATGACTGAAATCTCAATACTCTCAGTCTTGTTGTCTTCACCAATAAGGTCTCACCTTGATTGTCTTTGGAATATCTCTCTCACTTGAATATTGGGATCCCTCCTTATTGGCTGGTATAAATCTCTTCATCTTGTGAAACATATGGATTAGTGGTTTGTGATTTGATCCATTCTTGAGTTTAGAATTTTTACTTTGATGATATTATAAAATGTTAGCCTACTGTTGCAATGGGTAGTCTTAACATGCTCAGTTCTAGCGAACTGACTCTAGTTAATATTTGTGCAAATGGATTATGCGAGTAGACTAGAGGAAAAGAGTGTTAAAGGTTCATTTGTACAATTTATGAAGTTCCTTGTAAAAATGTCCAATGTGTTGTAAATTGTGTAACATTGCTTGCAAAGAGAGTTTATATGACCTCTTGCCTAGAATTGTTCGGAGAATTACGTGAAGAAGTAGTTTTGTCCTTTTTTGTAATTTGGCTGGTAACTCTTCTTAGTGAGAAATGTTATTCAATCCTTTCACTGGCATAAGCATTGTAAAACTTTGATCTTGAGAATTAAGTGTTAAATTAAATCTTTCTGAGACTTTGCATTGATGGGTTATATGTAAGTTTTAATGGAGTGGCTTTTCCTTACAGAAGTTACCTAAAAGTTTTGTTCAAAGAAATATGTTGTGGTTTAGATCCCCTTGAAAACAAACAATGCCTTAAGTAATCAAGAGTGAGACTATCCTTGCAAAGTGATTTTATATAACATGTTATCCCTAACTGAACTAGTAAACACTACTCTTTTTGGAGAACGCTAAAGACAAGCTTAAAGGAAAACAATGGTTAGTTTCTAATAAGATTTAACAAGTAAGAGAAGAAAATTTTGAAACCACTCAATTTATCTCTCAGCCTATTTAAAAGTAAGTAGCTTCCTCTTGATAAGCTCTTTCGGTGAAGCCTAAGTAACAGCGCTAATAACTACGTATAAAACCTCAAGCTTCAATTAAACCTTAGTAAGAGCTAATGACGTCTTAAGGGTGAACTCATTTGACCTTCTTCCTTTAGCTTTATCTAGGGTACCTTGTAATTTTCTCTTAAGTTTGTTGAACGTGAACCGATGTTGTCATAAGGGCATGAACGAGTTCTAGTAACGTAAGTGTGAATAGATGGCCCTGTGGAATTAAATTACTATCTTTATCAAATAAATATATAAAACAAATAATTTTTATAAAGGAGAAGACTTTAAGTGAACTACTCTACAATGTGTAAGAACATAACTCAGTTGGTAAGATGATTTGTGCGAATCATATGTTGAATCCTTCTAAAAACTTAAGTCATGAGTTAAAGGGTGTCTTATCAAAATAAATAACCTCCAATCATTTCTTACTGTGGCTTGCCCTAGCTGTGAGAGTGTCTTGTGGTTGGGCTTCTATGTTATTCTATCAAAAAAAAAAGAAAAAAGAAAAAGTATATTATCCTTTTGGGTGTGAACATTTCCGTGCTGACCTTGTGGTTATCCCTGTAACAAGTTGTTCCCAGAGTTGGTTGTAACCTTGTGACAACACGTTGTGTCATGTTTTGTGTCAAAGCAAGTCAAAAAAAAATATACTGTCTTTTATTGTGTTGTCCGTGTGAATTTTTTTTTGGGTTGTTACAAGTTTTATGATGTTTGGGTGAGTCAATTTGTCAACAAAATTTAATGAGAAGGAAGTTTAAACATATCACACTATTACTTTTATGGGAGAGAGAGGTAAATCAACACACCACATTTTTAATTCTAAGGAAACAAGGGACATTCAACATAGAAAACACATTATTCATTTGTAAGAACTAGGAAACAATTAACCAAAATGGATCACAACAATATTTCGAGATTTTTCCAAGAATTACAAGTATCATAAAACATTCCTAGTGGGTTTTTGCAAGCTCTCAAAGGAAGTTACAAGGAAGACCCATTAAGGAAGCATAATTAATTTTACTGATCTACTAGGGTTTAACAATGTTTGTTGTTTTGGTGAAAATATTTTTACTCACATGATAAGATAAGGAAATTTTTCAAATCTACACCCATATTACCACAGGATACCACCAACGAAGCAATCAAAATGACTAGGAAATATTGTAACTATAAGAAAAACCACATACTCACTAGAAATCATCAATTGTAAGTAGTCAATAAACTATCTATTCAATATGGCTTTACAACCAAGAGTTAGAGTTTTACAAGAGAATCCCATTATAAGATACCATTGAGATTAATTCATCAAGGTCTAATTACACTAACATCACTAGTGGCATGGTCTAAAAGACTCAAGGCATCCATAAGTGTCTCCACATAATTTAAAATTAATAGGTCATATAGTGTTATTCATAGTAACCAAAAAAATTGAAGGAAAGGGTAGACTTATTTATAGGTCAAGAGGGCAACCAAACACACTTAATTTACACACATAATACTTGAATGGGGTTAATTCTAACCATAATTATCAAGATGCATACGATCCTCAAGTCACTACTTTATATAATGAAATAAGGAAATCCTTATAAAACTTAGAATGCGATCGAAAAGAAGCCACTACCAGACACACACTTTTCTGCTAACATCCAGGGCCAGCCAAAAGGATTCTGTTCATAACATAATTCATCAGCCCATGATTAAACACCTCTACTCTGATGACGTTCAAGCTCTTACCAAACTGTAAGACAATCACCACCACCGCTAATAGACTGCCAACTACAACGCTCAACACAATGAGTTGTCTATCTAGCAAAATCAAGCAACAAAAAAATAACTAAAATATCCTAGACATCCTCAAGGTTCTATGCATCCAAATCCAAGCCATAACATTAATCACCTAAGAGGATGTTCAAGACACCAAGGGTGTACCCGCATACGATGAAATGTCACAATACAAAAATATCTAAGTCACCAATCAAAATAAAATCTAAGAAATGTCGACAATCAAGGAAAGTGGCTAAGTAGCCATATTGCAAAGTCTGAAATTTCTCACAAAAAATAAAATAAAGAAAAGAGTCTCAGAGCTTCTCAAATCAATCATAAAATAAGATATTGGTCCTTGATAAAATAACACAATATTACAAATGTAAAACAAAAAATTTTACACCACATTCACTCCGCAGCTCTTCATGGCCACTAATAGGGGTAATCTGCCTCGAGATTAGGTCTATGACACATATGCAGAATGGGGTCCTAAACGACACGTAGACTTAATGTCCACTCTGCCATATGGGTAACAAAATGGAAAAAGGACAACCAAACTCTCTTTCCTAACCAGTGAAGGAAGGAATCTCTAAATAGATTCGAATTAACTCTTCCCGACCTAGAACACAACCACTATTTTCCAACCATAAGAGTCACACCATACAACTTATCATTCTAAAAAATTTAATAAAGAAGGGTCTCAAAAGGGCTTAACACATCATACAATTAAATCAGTATTTAGGACTAGTAAAAACAACACATTTTCAAAGAGGAACCAAGTTTCCACTACACTAGAAGTTCATAAACATCAATTTAATTTGAGATTCTTAGTTACCTAGGTTTAAACAAAATGCCACTAAGCATGCATAACAACTATAAAAATTTGTTATTTTATTATGATTTTAATTCTCGTAGTTCAAATGAACATACTAATATAATTTTTCTTCACATGTATTTCTTTTTTTTTCAATTTTCAAACAAGGTTGTTTTCTCTATTTAAAAGTGTGCTAGGTTTACAGTTCATGTCTCAAGTTTTTCTAGTGTGCCCTAAGGTCCAAGTTTTTGAACCCATGACTCCGATACCAAGTGTAACACCCACTAATTCACGACACAAAGACCAACATAAAAATGTACAGGATAATTTTTTTTGACTTGTTTGATGTACAGAACAATGCAACAAGTGGTCACAAAGGTTATGGCTAACTCTTCAAATAGCTTGAATCAACAATGACCTTATGGCCAGCGCGGAAAACACTAAGACCCATTAAGGACATTTCATTTTACTTTTTGATAAGGCACCATGAAACAACTCAACCACAATATATAGTCAAAGTTGGATACACTCCACAAGATACAATCCCATAAGGTTATGCATTTACCAAAAATGTTTTTTTTCAATACCTGCCTTAACAATCTATAAGATTCATGTTTGGTTCAAGCATTCTTCTCAAAAAGGTGAACTTATTAGTTTAGTAATTTAGACTAACTAGCCGAAGCACAAGATTTCTGAAAGAGGTTCAACTAAAAAATGACAAAGCTAACAAAATTTGTTTGACCAAAAGGGACACCTTTCATCTCTCACCAAGTTGCATAAACATGTTGTAACACCGCAAAAAGACGACGCTCACGATGATGACGATGATGAGAACTTGCTCCCACAAACATTCAACCCGAAAATGCGACAATTTTTTTTTTTTTTGACAAAATTATTTTGCTACGTTTTTCCATGATCCATGTCAATGCATTCAAATCGGGTCGCTTAGCAGAGTCTTGCTAAACGTCTTAATTTTCCACGTAGGCATAAGATGACTATAGTATATATATATCGTATATATATAGGCATATATTATATGAGCTATCGCCATATATATATATATATATAATTTCAAAAGGTTGGGCCTGACGGAACCGATACATATACCGACCAGAGTTTAAACAAATTATCAAATGGGCAAGAAGACAATATCTTAACTTAATCATGATTCCACTTTGTAAATAATACGAATGCATATACTTCGAGTTTAGTTAAAATCATACGGCTTCGATGAGTTTAGTTTATGATGTGTACCATCCAATCAAAGTTATATACTAGGTCAATCCACTCCTAAGCGAGTTGTTCAAATAAACTTGGTGAGCAATATTATTGGATCATCCAAATTTACTCCACTTTAACTCGTGCGAGTTATTTTACATATAACATTGCAACATAGCCAACCACCCATATAGCATGGGTCATTATATCTCTTACGACATTTCAGCCTAACTTTAAATCTCATACTCGATGGGGGTCAACAACTTTACATAGCCACGTGGCCTTCTATATACTAATAACTCACTACCCTTGGCGTGCGGTCTTATCCCAACTCTGGCCTTAATAACATCATTTATTCCTCGGTTAGAGTTACAAAGGCGTATGCGTCCTGGCCCAAGCCACATATCGTGTCTTTTACATAACCAAGCTCTTCAAGGATAACCTTAGGTCAACGGCAAGTCTTCGGTTGGGGGGGTGGGTGGCTTTCCAGCCTACCTGCTGAAATGCATTAACTCCATAGCTTTTGAACGTGCAGGCTCACACTAGCACTAGCCGCTTAACTTCATTTATGACACTTTAGATTGTAGCAAATCTAACTGCCGATTTTTTGGTCCGGTCTGCTAAATTTAACCAACTCCAACGTTTCCTGGCCACGTAGATCTAATGCATGGTCTGTCAATTGGATGGAACTACAGGTGAGTGAAGGATATGCATGTTACCTGCCACATTGGCTACTACTGAAGCCACCGTTGCTGCGAGGTGTGTGTGTGGCAGGGAACCAAAAAAAAACCCACGGCCTCTCAAAGAAAATGGCCAGGCAGTCAGGTTGGAAGCGTGCTACAGGAGGAACCACTTCAAGCGCTTCAGGAATTCCTCAGCAGGTTGATCTTATTTGCACCCTACTGAAATGCGTTAACTACTCAATATCGAAAGCATCTGATGTAAACCGCTGGACTAACACGCTTCAAGATCTTTAATCACTGTAAAGCCTATTATTAAAGAACCCCCGTGAGCCACGTGGAATGGATGGAGGCCTGAGAGGAGATTATTTCAACATGACTCTCAACTAAGGACAGGTCATTTCTATTGTTTGAGCACTCAAAACTCGTGGAGGAGAATCTCAAGGAGGCGGTTATCTATTTCAGTATCAGAATATAGCATGAAATCGCAAGTCTACCTTGCAAGATATGGTGTAAAAAAACAGTGACAATGCCTGTACCGGATTGCCTCTGATACAACTGATTTGGTGTTAAGATTTCTATACTTTCAAATGCTCTCCCGATGAAGCAGGGTCCTCAGTAGCGTCTAGCATAGCATGGCATGGCATGGCATGGTTAGCAACCCCTTTTAAAGCGCTTAAGACAGACGTGGGTTATGCTAAAACATACGTTGTTATCATGTTCAGAATTAGATTATTTGCATCCACAATTGCTTTCGGGATTTACTCTTCAAGGCGCATATAAATGGATTTCTTTACAAACCGACTAACCCCACTAGTGACGAGTGTTATGGGGCAAACCTGATGGAGTTTACTATACATACGTTCCTCTATGGAGACCCTTACCAGTGATACAATATTAGATCGAGCTCGATGAGAACAAATCTCATATAGGTGGATCTGTCTAATATTGGAATATTTATGAAACATAATTTGTTTTGCCATTATTTGAAATGGGACAGTGCATGGTTAGCTTATACCTACGTAGGTTTGATTGCATTGTATAACTCAATATTATTGACTATGGTTGTAGTTTTGATAATATACTTTGTTGAATACAAAGGGAATATTAATGGTATATTGTTATAATTAGAACTAAAATCCTATAATAGTAAGTACGTTAGTTGTAATATTACTTAGATATGGACTTGTATTGAAAATATTAGCTTCCTTATTAAACATTGAGGTAATATGGGGTGTTTAACTCATTAAGCTTAGTATTTTTGCATTAGAGATTTCCTTCTACACAATTCAATAAACATAGCATGGGTTTTCAAAAAGATTCGATTTCATTTCCCCTTTTACAATTTGCAATGGATTTACAAGAAATTCTTAAATGAAGAAGAACATGATAGAGTTAGGGTATAATTTATTTTATTGGCATATTGGAACCTAGTTAAAACTTAATTCCTTCCATCAACAATACAACAAGAGGTAATGCACTAATATTCTCACTTTTCAATACATCTTTTTTTTTTTAAGCAACAAAACGGATTCTAATATATATATTTTTGTGTAAATTTCTAAATATTCCACAAAAGAGTTCAACAATATTTCCAATAAGTTTTAGAATAAGAATTATTAACATTTCAATACAACTTTCCTTCAAAAACTTGTTACAACATTTTCCACTTAATGTGGAATCATTTTACAATAATGGAAGCTAAAATACAAGGCAATATTACATTTTTTCCTCCACTCAAGGTGGGTAAAATACATGGTGGTTTCACATTTGTCATCAACAAGGTTCCAATGCTCCAAATATCAACAAGGTGGCTCCTCCATAGTTTGCTTGATTCACAACAAAATAAGGGGAGAGGCAACGCTCTCCTCCCAACCAAGATACCCAATGGAGAAGAGAAGCCATCCTCTCCATTGGTCCCCGAGCCCCAACCACATCACAATGGGAGAAAAATTCCAACTCATGGCAACTACTAGCTTCCACATAACATGACATAAAATTTCACATACATTCCATAATCCTTCAAAACAAAATCAACAACTCAACAAGAGGGAAACAATGACAACAACAAGTTATAAGGCTTATCAAGAAAGCCACAAGAGTAAGACATATGGGGAGGCCACTTATGCCTCCCAATGGGAATGAGTGCCACCTAAAAGCCTCCAATGCAAAAAAAAAATACCCCTAACAACTCTTATGCCTCCCTCAAGTACCCCTTATCCCTCCATTCACTCTTATGTCTCCCTCAACTCTTATGGCTCCCTCAAAGTAAAACAAGAAGAAAATGCAAGCATTTCTCTTACAAGGTGGGCACCCAACCCAAAATCCCTCCTCAAGAACATGATCTCTTATGCTTCCCTCAATTTAAACTCCCCATAGTCTGTTCCCACTCCCAACTTGAGCATGCTACCCATTGGGAATGGGTAGAATTTCAAACAACAACATTCAACACAACATAAATATACATTCATTCAACAAAAGGAAACAAAATGCAAACAAAGGTGAAGCTCCTACCTTTCCATGGTAGAACTTGCTCCAAGTATGAAGTCTCAATCCCTCCAAAGATCAAGCAAGCATCCACAAGCTCCAACAAAATTTCCACAAGTATCAACAAGCTCCAAAAATTCACAAACTCTTTCCAAATCCTCTCCTCTCCAAAATACAAAGACAAAAAAAAAATGAAACTTCCAACCCCCAAAACAAACAAGAGGACAAAATAAATAGAGAAAATAGAGGGAGGGATGATGTGGCTCCAAGTAGGATGCCACCTCCTTTTCCCTCCACTCCACATCA
Source organism: Taxus chinensis (assembly GCA_019776745.2). Classification (NCBI taxonomy): domain Eukaryota; kingdom Viridiplantae; phylum Streptophyta; class Pinopsida; order Cupressales; family Taxaceae; genus Taxus; species Taxus chinensis. The sequence continues at coordinate 229,199,625 of CM034147.1, read as the reverse complement.
TTTGGTCAACATCAAATCCCAAAGCACCATTAATAAATGGTTGAAAGAAAGGCAAGCCCCTTACACACTCCAACTAAGCCTTCTTCCCCAAAGGACAAAATTAAATTTTGAAAGAAAGTGCAATTAATATTTTTACCCTTTTATCCCCCCAAAACACCTAAAAGACCCTAAATTTGGCCTTCCATCCCATAGGTAGGGTTGGCATGCGGTTTTAAGAGGTGTGGGACAAGTTTGACTTGTCCCACAAGCTTTGAAATTTGGCCTCCAAGGCTAAATTCGAGTTTCCCATGTGGGGTAGAGTGTGTTACAGTCAAACTCAAACACACATCAATCCACACAAAATCCCAAGTAAATAAAATCCTAATAAATGAACTCTCTTAGGTCACATCTTTTAATTAGTTTAGGACAATTCAAATTAAATTAATTAACCCACTACAACCCATGGCTAACAAAGGGGTAAACTCCAATCCAAGGAATATGAATAATAACATAAGTAAAATTTCAGTTACTAAGAGCAACACATACAACATAATAAAAGGGAAAAATAAAACAAAACAACACATGACCCCTAGGTCACAATTTTCCCATAACCAGATAATTTTAACACACACACAATTACTTGTTGCCATGGTGACCTTAGCTGGATTCTTCTCGAATTCCGATGTGGTTGGTCTCCACTCCCCAATATTGTTGTGAATATAATATACCTGCAAAACAGAAAATACCTCGTTCGGCCTATTGGCTGCATTAAAACATTCATGCCAAATATCCAATATAACCTAAAATAAACGACACGTGATTTACTATCATCTATGCAAGTACAATATCACTTACACTTTCTAGCACATTTCTATTCCACATTTCATTTATGTCAAAACGATCATCACATTAGTCCAATTATCAATTTCTACTCAATATGATTAAATATACCACATGTCATAATTAAAGATAAATAACCCTGTCAAAAGTATACAAATATCGTCATCAAATGTCCACCAGTAAACCATATGCATCACATAAAGATCAAATGAATAACATTCCAATGTCTATGATATCTACTAGCATGCTAAATCAAGAGGCCATAATAAATTCATAGTGAAGTAATCAGTCTCGAAAGGAACAAAAGAAAATGAGGTCGAAGGTAAGTGGGCACTACACATGCTCAAGCTGAAAATATTGATCCGGACCTCCATTGCACAAGTGATGAGCATAAGCTCTAACTAAAGTGTAGTTCGATTACAATAGTAATCAAAACTATGACACCCACTAAAATAGCCCACTTGAGACCCAAGAACTACCTAGGATTAGTTAGGAAAAATTATGAAACAATTTAAAAAAAAAGAGTCTACAACCAGGTTACAAGACAAGAGTTTTAAGTAACAAGTTCCAGATCAATTTTAATCTACTAGAATATACTTTTCTTTTTTTTAGCAATTATTAGAGGTCACAAGGTCAAAAATTTAGGGTTAGAAGGTTCAATTAGGTTAAGAAGGTAATTCGCAAGGGCGGGACGGCAGGGAGAATTTTTTTCCCAAGGGCGGGTCAGCGGGGCCGTGGGAGATGTTTCTGAAATTTCCGGCATGTGACGAAAAGCCACATTTGCACCCACACTCCTGCGAGTCCACAAGGGACCTGTGCCACCTCCTAAGCCAATGCTAGGAAATCATGGCAATGGGGATAAAATAATTTCAACGCCTAAAGGGTTGAAAAGTGTAAAATTCACCCACGCCTCCGCTAACACCTCGTGATGCCATGTGGAAACTTCTGATTGGCTGCAGGCTAGTGGGGCCTAGGGGAAAATGTACAAAATTTTCTCAAAATTTTCTCAAAATGAAAAGGCAAGAAAGGAACCTGCTTCCCTGTCGATGCCTCGCGACGCCACGTGGAAGCCCTTGATTGGCTGTAGGCCGGTGGGGCGGAGGGGAAAATTAAAAAAAAATTCCACTTTTTTTTAAAGAGCTAAGTTAAATAAAGGATTTTCCCCTCTGCCAATTCCTCATGGTGCCATGTGGTAACCTCTATTTGGCTATGGGGTAGCAGGGAAAATTTATAAAAATTTCCCAAAAAGAATTTTTGATAGTTAGAATTTTTTTTTTTACGCCAAATGAAGAAAAACTTTAGAATGCCATAACTTTTGAAATAGAGCTCTGTTTTGGGAAAAATAAGACTTTCTGGAAATCTCTCGACATCCTCTTTACAAAAAATTCACTAAATTTATATTTTGAAAATTTTTAAGGAGTCAATTTTAAGAAAATTATCTGCGGACTTTACAGTGCAAACTGAGAAATTTTAAATTATAAAATTTTCTCAATTTGATCTTCTTCCTCTATCAACATTTCAAGTAGACATGGGGAATTTTTTTTAGATATATTTAATAAGAATTTAAAGATTCAATTTGTCTAATTGATTTCCAATTTGAGAATCTATATCTTTTGACAGAAAAATGACTGTAAGAGGGTTGGGCCCATTTTTGCAAGTTTTGAAGTATTCTCCCTTAAGTTATTTTGTCTAATTGCATTAATTTATAGCCTATCATATTTAATTTTAATGTTTCATTGTTAGTTCTTGATTATAGTTTCAGTCGGTTCATTTCTGCTAAAAGTTGTACAGTTTAACGTGAAGCAAAAATAAAAACAACAAAACTAACTCAATGGTTTTTATTTTACTTTCCTTACAAATGAATTCATTTCATCCTAGTTTCAAATAGGGTTCATTCCTTAAATAAACTGATAAAGAAAAGAATGCAACTTTTGTTCTTTTGAAATCATGTACTTCACAAAAAAGAGTATTACATTTTCTTCATACGCATTTCTTGCTTTAAAACAAAGTATTAAATTTTCTTCATACGCATTTCTTGCTTTAAAAAAGAGATTATAACTCAAATTTAGATGATCAAATTCAATACAATGATGCACTTTAAGGAAGGTAGTGCAATCCTTTATTGATTTCAAATACAAGTTTACAATTTTTCTTTCATTCCTCAATTCCTCATACAGAATACTATTCTTTCACATTCCTTCAAACACTGAAAACAAATTTTATCTCTTTCACATCACAATATACAACTTTGAAATCAATACAACATCTTTCCATTACAATCATTTACAAGTTCATCCACTTCAAGTGCGAATGGTTACAATACGGTTTCATTTCACACGGAACTATCAAACATTCTTTTTCTCAACTCCAAAAAAACTACATGGATATTTCTCATTCTTCCAAATAGTGATCAAAACAAGAGTAGGGGAAAGAAAACGCTCTCCACCCAACCAAGACATCCAATAAAGAGGAGAATTCATCCTTCTTTATTAGCCCCCGATCCCTAACCACAATGCAATAAAAGATGTGATTCAACTCATGGAAAAAATAGAATTCAACAAACATACAAACAACATTTTCACAATAAAAACATAGTCTAAAACAAAATGTAGTTTACAACTACATTAAAGAATGAAAAACATTATCGAGGCTTCATCAAGTAAGCCAAAGGAGATAAAAACTATGGGGGATGATTCTTATGCCTCCCAAAATGGGAAAAGGGTATCACCACCTGAATTGAAAACCACCAAAATATAGTATACTAAAACACTGACATTCCTTATGCTTCCCTAAGTACACCTTATTCCTCAAATTTTCGTATGCCTCCCCAACCTCTTATGGCACCACATAACAAGTAAAGAATTGCAATCTATTTCTTTTTAATGTGAAACCCAAATCCTAACCCCCTCCGCCCTTATACCTCCCTAAAACACACTTGTGCCTCCCACAAAATAAACCCCATAGTCTTCTCCTACACCATTGCTAAGCCATCTACCCAACATCCAACAAACATGCCAAAAAATTCACAGAATAACATTTACATTTATAAAAGAAGAGCATTTTAAGAGCCAAGCTGTTACCTCTCCATGATGGAGTTTCCCAAGTTCCAAAAAGTAGTTGTTTCCAAGAAAACAATCCCAAAAATACACCAAACAATAAGCATAGAACAATCTTCAAACTTCTCCAACAACAAGAGCTCCCAAAATAGCAAGGAATTTTCCTAAGAATGAAGTCTACAAAGTGAAGCAACTGAAAACCAAGCTAAAGAATTCCAATTTATAGAAAAGGGAAGGGAAGAGGATGAGGTGGATCTAAGTGGGATGCCACATCACAAATCCTCAACTCAAAGAACAAAATTCAACTTCATTCTCCAATGCATAATCAATAGGTGGGTGAATAATATGACAGTTTTACTTACACACTTAAACAATCCCACACCCCATAAGGACTGAAATTTAAACATGTAAGAAAAGTGCAATAAAAACATTCAACTTGACTTATGAATTTGCATAAAGAAAGGCTAAATTTAACTCTCCAACCATAGATAAAGTTGGTATATAAATTTAAGAGGCATGATACAAGTCTAGCTTGTCCCACAAGCCTTTAAAATCATCCTCCAAGCACAATTTCAAATTTCAAAGAAGATGGAGTGTTTCATACTCCAAAATCAACTTAGATATCTCTTACAGATCACTTACACATTTCTTACAACACTGTAATTTTAGGCCAACAACTCTAATAATTACTTTGTTATGACCCAATTTGATTAATTAATTTTTAACAATAGGATTACTCACATTAATTAACACACCATTTAATAAATAAGGAAAGGGGTCAAAGTACCAAAAAATAAACACATGCAACATTAAACTAAGGAAACTAAATAAAAGAAACATAAAACCCCTTGGTCACATTTGAAGGTGATCCACCCATGGGAATCCTTAACAACACTCAAACACACACAAACAAATAAAGTTACCATGGTGACCTTGTTGAATTCATCTAGAATTCCAAAGTGGTTGGTCTCCAATCCCTCGATGCATGTTGTGATATTTTAACCTGCAAAACACAAATACCTCCTTCAGCCTCGTGGTTGCATCAGAATACCGAAATGAATATAATATACTTCCAAAGTCATCAATATATATGTGAATCACAACAATCATCAAGTCAATCAACAATGTCAGTTAAAATTTCATCAACAACTATATCATCATCAATTTTAACTCAATTTTCATTTTCTAGGTCTACTCAAAATATGCAAATATCACGTCCAAACAACATCTATCATGTAACCGTGTCAGACAATATATCAACATCAATATATAAATATCTCTAATAATCATCATGCATCATATATGGATCATATTTAACAATAATCCATGCTCTAACATCTAATCATCATAGTAAATAAAAAATATAACAATGTCCATGGTATAGTCAATAGTGTCATGATCAGTATCAAAAGGTGTTAAAGGAAAGTGAGCACTACAAGTATATATATTATATATCAATGTTTGGATAAGAGAACAAACATAGATTGCTTTTTCAAATCCAAATAAGAGTGAAAATATACAAATATGAGTGATGTTTTTTAATTCTTGGTCTAGATGAATATAATCATTAGAACTTCAAAAAATTATGTTTATTTATATCACAATTTAAATTAAATCTATTTTTGTTTAAAATATTTTGATAAACATAAAATCGTAAACCCCTATTAAATTTAGGTGTTCCTCATAATATAAGAGCTCTCAAAATTTGAAGAATTTATCAGAGAAGTCAATGTTTCTCATCCCATTATCACTCAAACAGAATAAACATTACCACAACCATGAAAGTGCATAGAAAATAAACTAAAAGAATCATATTAGAATGATGAAATCTCACAAACTAATACTAGAAGTAGAGATAGCTCCGCACAACTAGTACACCTAAGAAAGTTAACAAAAAAAGTGTAGAGCTAACAAAAGTGCAATAATTAACTTAATAAAAAGTAAAAGGATAAATAATAAACTACACGAACAACCACCGTAAGTGTAGCTTAGGTGGTTGGAAAAAAAGGTGGGTTTTGGAAATAAGGCATGATGAGGTACACACATACAATAACTGGGGAAAAGGGACAATGCATGATACCCAAAACCAGTAGCAAAAAAGTAAAAAGAGAAAACACCTGCTGCAAGGCACCCCACGAAGCTTGACTCAAACAATTCATAAAATGTTGAAGAATTTTTTATTGCATTATGGTATGAATCCACTACTCAATCACTAAACTCAAAAACTATTGACATTGGGATTTACCAGAATAGCTTCATACAAGTATACTTTTAATGGATTGATCTTGAAAGTGTAAAAAAAACAAAACATAATTCAATCCATTGCTACAAATAGGTGTGCCACGATCTAAGAACAATAACCAAGTCTAGAAGGCAAGAACACAAGATCCAAAGAAATAGGAGTGCCACTATCCAAGAAAATCCAAGATAAGAAGGAAAAGACACAGAACCCGAAGAAGAAGGATCAATAATACCCCCTCCCATACTACTTAATGGATGAAGTGACGATACAAATCTATATGAGTTGTCAATAAAAATACTTGAACACTAACACAATAACATTGGGTTCCACAAGAAAATCTCTACCACAAGAGAGATTGTCAATGTGCCTAATAATACAACAAAATGACCTTCTTTTCCACAATTATTCCACAAAATTTCCACAATTTGATAGAATTGTAGAATATTTTTGGCATCTCTATTACAATTTAATTTTTCCTTTCTTAAATATTTTGGACGTTCCACAATTCAAACATAGTGTAAGTAATTTGTAGAAAAAAAACATATCTCCAACTTTTTCTTATAGAAAATCCACAACTATTAAAAAAATAAAACAAAAAATTATTGTTAAATTATCCATCACACATTTATTTATGGAATATTTTAAGAGGACTAATAAATCAAAGTTGAAATTTCACATTAAATAGTTAAGAGAAATGCCACATTTTCAAAAACTTAAATTTTTTACATATTATAAAATGAGTTGTATAAAATAAAATCTAAAATACTAATACAACAAATGCTACACCAATACAATAAATGCTTCCTTTTTCTTACGATTATTGCAAAAAATCTATAATTTGAATGAATTATAGAATACTTGAGGTATATTCATTCATTTTTATAATTTTGATATGATGCTATTATTTAAATATAATGATAAAAATTTGTAGAGAATTCACATATCTCACCCTTCTTAACATAAAATTTACTATTGCTAGATAATAAATTTAATTTTTATATATAATTACCCACCTATTTATACTTCTCCGCAATTGTTTCATATTTTAAAAATTAAGAACATAATATATTAATAATAAGGAAATTCCTCTTTGCTATGATTAGTATAAAATTATCAAAATGTGGCATTATCATATATATAATAAAATAGAATATTTTTAACATTTATATAATGTGAAAATATTACATTAATATATTTCATATAATACATGCGATTCTTACATTTATAACATTTTATTTAATCTAATCTAAAATAATATATCTAAAAAATAGTAATTCCAAAATAAATATTTCGATGTTAAGAATACAAAACTTAATCATTGTTAAAAATTAATAATTAAAACACTAAATAATAATCAATTTTTTATCTTACATATAATTATTAATATATTCAAAATTACATTTACTTATTTTTTATTGTTTATATTATGATTATTTGATTATAAATAAATGTTTCTAATAGTATCAACTATAGTTTATTTGTAATTTATGGGTCTTTTTTTCTGTTAGTCCATGGACAAGTCTTGCATGATTTATAGGTACTTATCATTGGCAGCTATTTTACATGTGATTTATTATATCCCCTTTGTAAATCTTTGCTATTCTTTTGGTATTTAGGCCCATAAATCTTGTAATGAGTTTTTGTATCCCCTTCATAAATATTTCCATGATTCATGCTAACGGTTGATATCTTTATAGATTGTTGAGTTTAATGGAGAGAAAATTTAACGCACCCCATAAGGATGCACATGCAAAATAAAATATAAAAATATACATGCATACTATCACCCAACATTCTTGTGAACTGGTGGATTAGCTATTTAGTGGAAGGCAATATTGTCCCCGTGCCAGACAAGAATCCATATATTTTAGAATTATTTTGTCATTGTGATTTCAAAATATTAAATACATATTTCCAACAAGGTATATATTTTTATTAGGAGCCTATAGGTGAACGAGGGATTTGAACTATTGAGTTCCACCCTTTGTCACTACCGTAATGGAATGGATGGGTGAGGGTATTAAATTACTGTGTATGTGCAAAGGAGAAAATTGGGATTTTTACCTCCAGGACCATGCCCATGGCCCATCTTATGAAATCTCTCTCATCAAGCACTCATATATCTCGCAAATAAATACAGAGTCATGATTCTATGTTCGGGCTCCGTCCACACCATCATCATGTCTTTCCTTCGATGGAGAAAGAGTTCCTAAAAATACATGATTTAGTCTTCACCAAGAGACCAAATTGTGGTTTGGGGAAGTATCTCTTCTACAATCATAAATACATGGCTTATTTTACATTAGGAGGGTATTAGAGTAAAATGAGAAAGCTGTGCACTTTCGATTCACTCATAGCTAAGAGATTTGAATATTTCTGATTAATGAGGGAGATAGAGACATCGGCCATGGTCTGCTCCATTTGGGAGCAAAGCGGGTGAGGCATACACTGTGTGGATCTCAGGAAGAAATTTTCATGCCTCACTCAAAACATCACATGTAGAACATTTTCCAGCAGAACATACTCTGACGACGATTTGGGTTGAGGCCATGTCTTTAAAGAAATGGTCGATTTGATGTCCTCTCTCTTCGACGCATTTTGCATCCATGATTACATCTCTTTGTTATGTTTCTTTGATTTGAAAGGCATCCATCGTGTAATGCCCCCCCCCCCAACCTACCTGGGCTTGGTCAGCTTCATCTCCTTAGCGTGGAAGGTGGAGCTTTTATCGTGCAACGTGATGGAATCAGATTTTTATTTGACCTTCCTTGTGTTTGTCTCCCTCCTGCCATGGTTTTAAAGAGCCCTGCACCCTTTTCTTGGCGTGTTGAGTTTTCTTCCTAGTTGGTGGCCGCACATGCCCCAGTCATTAATTCTTTTGACTTGCAACCTGCTGGTGCCTATTGTCTTCTGCCCAAACCGCGTATGCTTGTTTTGCACTCCATCAAATGCTGAAACAGATGAATTGCTTCAGCATGTTCTGGATAGTGGATTCGTTAATGGTGAAATTAAGGTCTGTCGCCCTGGTGTTGCGTGAGAGGTTTTGGATCCTCAAAATCGTGTTGTGCAGGCAGTCTCAGTGGAGCACAGAACCGAAATCCTCCTAGAAAGTGCTGTGAGGAAGTTTTTTGGTGGTATGCAACAGCTACAGGGTCGAGAGGTAAGCTTACCTCAGAAAATCAGTCGCCTCTAGGGAGAGAAAGTGTGACAGCTGCTGCAAGGCGATCCCAAGGAACCGTTGGTGCCGAACTTGTTGTTCTAGTTGCACATGACCATAGTTGTGATCAGTGGTTGCAAATCTTGCAGCCGTAGTAGAAGGACGGGATAAAGTTTTAGTTGAGCTGTCTTTCCTTTTCATTTTGGAAAGTCACTTCTGTCCAGGTGGTGAATCTAACATCGAAGAAGCTCGATCAATCTTGAGGCTGCGTTATGTGCTTGTATTTTATTTGTTTCTGCCATGAGCTTGTCCCAGTTTTGGTGACAGATCGCACCCACGGGCACAGGGATCTTTTCAATGTTGGAGAAAATGTCTTGGGAGATGAAGGTAGCAGGATATTTTTTCAGATCCAAATCTTGTACTGAGTTGTTCCTGCCAAAATCGACCATGTGACAGTGAGAGTGTTACCATGAGACCTGAAGAAATTCCTTTGCAATGATTCTCTTTTGAGACCTCCTTTTTGCTTTGGATACTGCTATTGTAGATGGTGTGAATGTGCCCATTCTTTCATATGTATATTGTGCTTGTTTTCTATGCTGGTATTTCTGTTTATGGCCACTGTGTGCATTTTTTTCAGATTATAAAACAAAGAAAAAAAAATGGAGGTGGCACGTTATCATGAGCCGAAAGCGGTTGAGCGGCCATTAATTACGTAGGGTAGACACAAAAATAAAGGCCAAGGAGGGTGACTTTGGAATCGAACACCACTTGCACAGGGGACGTGCACTTGCAGCTTTCAATTGTCTCATTGGAAATTGAGCACAGAGATTGAATTCACTGGGGTGTGTCCAAGAACAAATGGGACAGTCTTCACGAGGTCAATCACAAGCCTCCTCTGAGATTCAGGTGTTGCTTTCACAGCTGACACAAAGTGAAGAGAAGCTTCTTATCTCCATAATTCCACTCGCTTTTATGCATTTTGAAAATAATGTTTTGGTGGCCTCTTGCGCTTTTCTTTTAGAGCTTTGTGGATTATCTGCTAGTGTGCTTCATGTGGATGTTGCTTCTTTACGTCGGATATCCTCACTTTACCAAAGCCTTGGGTCGAATGAACATTCGAGCTTGTCTAAATCTCATGGTGTCACACTCTTTCCTAGTTCTTTTGAAGATCATGTGGCAACTTCTCTTGCTCGTGCATTATCAGATGAATATGTGGATACTGGTATGGGGATTCTATTAGAAAGGCACACAGACTCCTCTGTCAAGGAAGCAACAAATCACAGGCTATTGAGGGCTCTCAAGGCTGTCCTACAGCACCTAGAAAAATCCAGCCTTCCAGAAGCAGTTAAAGGTCAATCTCCAGGATCATGGCTCCAGCACAATGTTTGGGACAGTACTAAACTATGTAACTTTGAGACTTCTTGGCCAAGGGTCTGATGGAGGAGATAAAGAAGCAATGGAAAAAGGTCGTGTATGGATTTTGGACCATGGCAGTGCTACTGCTATACCTTCATGGGGAAAAATGTGGCTTCCGACGCTTGGAGTAATTGATTGGTCTGGAAACAATCCATTGCCTCCAGAGATTTGGCTTCTTCCATATTTTCTTTCCATCCATCCAGGGAGGATGTGGTGTCACTGTCGAATGGTTTATTTTGCCAATGTCATATTTTTTATGGGCAGAGATTTGTGGGACCTATAACTGAGACTGTTATGTGTTTAAGAAAGGAGCTCTATACAATTGATGTTATGAAGTCAAGAGCATGGCCGTTAATAGAGTTTGGACCTTCAGCAGGCCGAGGAAGAGAAGTTGCGCTGGTTGGGTTGCTGTTGCAGGCCCTGTCCATCTTGTTATCGACTGCGGGAGCTTAATCAGGCACGATATTCTCTATACCATTGATTCTTATGTTGTTATTTAACTGATTCATTAAATAACTCTACTCTTCATGTAAATGTCTCGTGTGATGGTACACTGTTTGGTTTCGACTTCCCTTGCTTGTTTGTATTCCTTTTTGACGTTAGAAATGATTGCGCTGGTTGAAGCCTTTATATTGTTTTCCGGATTTTAATAAATATTAGTTGGGTGAACCTTGTTCTTAAGTCTAAAAAAACAAAATAGGTGGGGGTCCTGTAATGAACACCCCCTAGTTCCTTGTGTTGGTCTCACGATTTGAATGTTTTATCAAACATTGTTGTTGGACTCAACCTTATAGTTCCTGTTTTGTTCTTATTCTTGTTTCGGTTCTAGATCTGTAGTTCTGGGTTATGTCGGGTATTTGCGAATTAGCGATTGAGTACCGCGAGTGCATTGTGTATAGGTGAATGATGCTTTTCTTGTCTCTATCCTTTTCTTTTAGTCATTTTAGGTTCTAGTAATCCTTCCTGGTTGGCTTGGTGTGTGCTTAGCTTGACTTATTTTCAAATTGAGCCAAGTTGATATTACTCTCAACTAGGTTAGTTGCTTTTGTTATTTTTTTTTAAATCACTCGAAGAAATACTTTATTCTTCAAGCGTCATGGTTGATCTTCATAATTTGATATCAATTCATGTTCACCGTTTGGAGATTGTTTTCTTTGGAATCACCTTCTCTCCCTTGGTGACTGTAGTATGTTTGAGGAAATTAGCTGATCCTATGGAATGTCTTCTTTAGACGTTACTCACATTTCTTTTTGATAGCTTAAAATGTCAGAGGAAATACTCTTTTTCGTACCTTGATTTTGTTTCACACATGTTGGAGGATACGAGACCTACTGGATCATTATTGAGGAAATTTTCAAATCTTAAAATTGGGATGTTGGTTTTATGCATAAGAAATTACCCTACGTTTTGCTCCGTAAAAATGTTTAAATTTCATTCTCCTGTGACTTAGAGGTTGGTGTGTTTGGAAACTCATTGGTTGACTGGTTTTTGTGATGATCGTTGTGATACGACCTCCTTGCTGTCATTGTAGTAGAATGGTTACATGTTGACCAGAAAGGTTAAAGTCAACTTGTTGTTGACGACGGATCCTTTGGAAGCTATGTATCCTGTGTTGTGTTCTTCGGAATGATCAAGTAACCCTCCTGTAAGATTTATAATGGTTATGTTTGGTCTTGTCAAGTTTGTGCTTTTTCTTAAGACATCCTCTTGATTAGAAGAAAGTTTAATAGAAGGATTGTTAGGATAGGATGTGGCCCATACGGGGTCATTTGTGCATTTCATTCCTTTCCTTTTCAATTTATTTATTCTGTACTAACATAAAATTAACTGTTTTAGGCACATCACCTTAATATGAATGAGTCATGTTGGGTTAGATATTCTCATATCGATTGATTGTTTGGGATCTTCCAGTGGCATAGTGAATCCTTGGCTTGGTGAACTAACTTAAACAAATAGGGACAGATCATGTTTGAAATTAATTCTCTTCTTGCAATTGTTTTTGTTTCGAAATGTTATCATGTTAAAATGACGGTCATTATTGGGATATGAGTGTAATTCACTATGATGTTTATTAATTGCTCCTATGAGAAATGATAATTAAATAGAGTTATTGCCGTTCCATTTTATTCAGACATTTTATGCTATTGGACAACTCTTTAATTGCTCTTTTTTGGATTCTTAGATTATTTTTCATAATCAACGGTGTTTTCTTCTTCCTTGAAACAGTTAGATAACAACATATCATCTTAATGTTATAGCTTTTATCATGCTCAGTTCTTGCAAACTGACATGTGCTAACAAATGTGCAGGAGGATATCCTGAGTAGAAAAGAAAAAAAAAGAGAGAGAAAAAGAAACACGTGTAGAGAGTGGTTTCCAGCCTTCTTAGGAACTGCTGTTGTACAAATGTTTTCCTTTGGTTTAAAACATTGGTATGGAAATTGTGAAGACTATATAGAAGGCATGGTGTTATAATTTTGTATTGTTCTCATATAGGTTGTTATCGTTTGAAAGTCAATTTGAGAAATATTATTGTCACTAAGATTAAATGAACTTGTTTTGACATGTGTATCCTTCATTGAATTTTCACTTTTCATAATATGATTTATCCTTGAATTGTCAGCCTAATTATAATTATCTAAAACATGAATCAACTTACATCACTTTGGTTACCTTTGATCATGTGTCATTTGGTAGAGGACTATGTTTGAACCTAGAAAAAAGAAAACAAGAGAAACAAATATACCCGGTGATCCCACTTAAACTAATCAACAATCTCTTATTGTGGTAAATCCTCAAAACGGTCTTAAGGTGAAATCAATGATTGAATTCTTGGAAGATAATAAGATTATAATAAATAGAAGGAACTTGACTAAGAAACTCTTCGACCTATCTTGCCCGTTGAAAAAGTAAACAATATACTTATGTCTATCTCTTCAAGTGAAGCCCAAGTGAAACCTTTAATAATTCTGGTTAGACTCTTGCCCCAATGAAATCCTTTTTAACCACTAATAAGATCTTAATGATGAATCCAAGTCTTAGACAGTCATGTACTGTAAAAATAAAATAAAATAAAAACATGACCGCTTAAAAGGGGTAAAACATATATGTTTAAAAGCACAACGTTGAAAAAAGTTTAATGAAGTTAAGAGCCTTGATAAACTAACTGCCTCCTAACCAATGAACAAGTTAATCAAGTTAATGAAGCAACCTCTTACCATCCAATAATTGGTTTACACTGTATATTAACATTATCAAGGTAGGGGAAAATTCTTCAAAGGAGACATGACTTTCAGATTCTCCTATCATGATTCCTCTACGAAAAGTAAAGAATGTAAAAACACTTACAGCTAAAACATGAATCTAAAGAAACCTTCTGTGGGAAGACCTTGTTGTAAGACTGCTTACTTTAGATGAACCAGTGTGTCCTTAGTGTGTGCCTCATGTTTATCTGTAACCAGTGTGGGTCCGTGTTGTGGAAAGCATGTCTTTAGTTGTTTGTATTTCCTAGAGAACTTGTGTAGTGTCCTATTATCTTCAAGCGAGTCAAAAAAAAAAATCTTGTCTTTTACTATGTTGTTTGTGTGTGAATTTGTGGGTCGCTACACTTTGTATCAGAGCATAGGTTCATGCTCTCAAACCTATGGGCCGTATTGGTGTTATATGATGATGTTACATGGTGGTGGTGGTGTTACATGATGATACTGCATGATGATGATGATGATGTTGCATGATGGTGGTAGATATTGCAAGAGTAATGTGCTTTAAACGTGATGTGATTATTGTCGTAATTGTGATATTGTGAACGCACGTGATGTGTATGTCACTTAGTGTGTGTTTGTTACCATGTTGATATGTTGGGGATGGGAGTATTCTCTCTCCTTCTTGTGGATTCTAGGAAGAATTCACGTGTGAATTATTGTTTGTGATGTGTGAAAAGAATTCTAATGTGGATGACGTAGTGTTGGAGCATTGTGACATATTGTGATATGTGGGTGTATCAATGTGTTGTATGACTAGTTGATGTTAAAAGAAACGAGTTGTATCATGATGTTTTTACCATGTTCTGAAGAAATGTGTGTACCACCTTGCTATGTTGCAATGGATGTTATGTTGTGATGTACTATGTTCATCATATGTATGACTGTGCAAATAGGTAATGCTTCATGTTGTGATTTTGGGTCATACGATGAATGTATGAACTCTATCGTATGGTGATTGCGCTTTGGGTGTAGAATGTGGTAAAGTGATGTATTACGCCCTGTGGAATTATGATTGTGATCTACCTTGTATGCATACCATACGTGAGACATTATGGTAGTTACGTGTGTGCCACCGTTATGTTAGTGATGTTGTTGTATGTTATGTTGTGAACCTTATGCTAACCGATCCAGAGGGAAATCGGTAGAAGTGTATGTTGAGGGTGAGGAATGGTGTACCATGGGTCAATAACTCGAGCTAAAACTCAGTTGAGTAGATAACATGTGATTCTTTCCTCTGTCTTTATGTGGTTGTATGTATGCAACCTTAGTGTATCTATGACTATGTTTAGCCTTGTCGAAGTTGTGGCGGGATGATTCAGATGGAGGTGATGACAGTTGTATTACTGATATGTATTTTATGAGCTGAGGCTCAATGTTCCGAGTGCTAGCAACTTGTTGAGTACCCCTTTGGTGGCTAGATAAGGCCACACAATTATCGTAATGTGACATTATTATAAGTTGATTTTATTCGTAATTGATTTTTTTCCTTATTTTGTAAGGACTAACAGCTTTTCTTGATTGCAATGCTTTACAATTTTGGGCATTTCCTTGGTTTGTGGCACTAACATGGGGATTTTGATACTAACTATGGCCATTTGGTCATTTATTTTTTCTTGATTTTGGGTCTTCTTTTTAATTTGGAATTTTTACCGCCCTGCCCAAGGTTTGTACTTTGTAACTTGGCACTTTGATTGGATTGTTGTGCTGGTTCTATTGTCGTGATGTGTGGAATAGGGTCATAGGATGCACCATGGATTGGTTGGACCTATCGACCCGCTTCGTTGTATGGGGGTACGCCCCAAGGGGTACATATAACTAGCGGGTTGTTGAACCACGCGTTATTATGTCACTTGGGTTAGGAGTGTTCGAACTCTATATGTCATGGACCATAGGGACAACTGGCCTCCTTGAGGGAGGCATAAGAGTTTGAGGGAGGCATAAGAGTTTGAGGGAGGCATAAGAGACTTGAGGGAGGCATAAGAGACTTGAGGGAGGCATAAGAGTTTGAGGGAGACTTATGATATTTGTCATATTGGTCGATGTTTCAGGATATATGTTGAGTTATTGTGATGTTTGGTAGTGGTCTTTTGATGTATGTGTTACTCATGTCAGATGGATATGTGTTGTGATGTTGTGGTTATGTCATTGATTCCCTTGTGGGCACTATGTACCTGTGGCATTTGTTTGGTGTTATGTGAGTTTTTCATTGATGCAAATTGAGGAAATGTCTAGTGGATTGTAGTACTGTTTTGGTTAAGTATTTTGGTATGTCAGTCATTGATGTGTGCCGATTACTACGTTATGTGGAGTGTGCCTATTCTATTCCGTAATTGTGTAACCTTTTGTGGTGTAATACAGTCTTGAAGTATATACTTGTGTGCTTGTGAATCTATAGGGTCTTGTGAACCTGATAGGGTGTTGTGTTAGCAGTTCATGTTGGGCACCCACAATACGGAATAAATCAAAACCCTTCAATGATGATATTTTTTTAAAAGAAACTAAAAATAGAAATAATGTTAATGGAAAGAGACTAATGAAAATAATAAACAAGAAAGAACTGCCAATCTTCAGAGGACATTGAAAGTTAAAAATTCTACGAAATGTTCCTAAGGCTACCTTCTGACCGTGCTTTAATCAACCAAAATTTCAAACCATAGGGTGTGTTTTCTTCGGTATCTATCCCTTGTTACGTACCATTTCCTTTCCTCTATGTAATGTCACATCGAGGACGATGCTTTCTTAAGGGGAGGAGAATGTAATGCCCCCCCCTAACCTACCTGGGCTCGGTCAGCTTCATCTCCTTGGCGTGGAAGGTGGAGCTTTTATTGTGCGACGTGATGGAATCATATTTTTATTTGACCTTCCTTGTGTTTGTCTCCCTCCCACCATGGCATTAAAGAGCCCTACACCCTTTTCTTGGCATGTTGAGTTTTCTTCCTGGTTGGTGGCCGCACATGCCCTAGTCATTAATTCTTTTGACTTGCAATCTGGTGGTCCTGTTGTCTTCTGCCCAAACCACGTATGCTTGTTTTGTACTCCATCAAATGTTGAAACAGATGAATTGCTTTAACATGTTCTAGACAGTGGATTCGTTGATGGTGAAATGAAGGTCTATCACCCTGGTGTTGCGTGAGAGGGTTTGGATCCTCAAAATCGTGTTGTGCAGGAAGTCTCAGTGGAGCGCAAAACCGAAATCCTCCTAGGAAAGTACTGTGAGGAAGTTTTTTGGCGGTATGCAACAGCTACAGGGTCGAGAGGTAAACTTACCTCAGAAAATCAGTGGCCTCTAGGGAGAGAAAGTGTGACAGCTGCTGCAGGGCGATCCCAAGGAACCGTTGGTGCCAAACTTGTTGTTCTGGTTGCACGTGACCACAGTCGTGATCAGTGGTTGCAAATCTTGCAGCTGTAGTAGAAGGATGGGATAAATTTTTAGTTGAGCTATCTTGCCTTTTCATTTTGGAAAGTCGCTTCTGTCCAGGTGGTGAATCTAACATGGAAGAAGCTTGATCAATCTTGAGGCTGCGTTCTATGCTTGTATTTTATTTGTTTCTGCCATGAGCTTGTCCCAGTTTTGGTGACAGATCGCACCCACGGGCACAGGGATCTTTTCAATGTTGGAGAAAATGTCTTGGGAGATGAAGGTAGCAGGATATTTTTTCAGATCCAAATCTTATACTGAGTTGTTCCTGCCAAAATCGACCATGTGACAGTGAGAGTGTTACCAGGAGACCTGAAGAAATTCATTTGCAATGATTCTCTTTTGAGACCTCCTTTCTGCGTTGGATACTGCTATTGAAGATGGTGTGAATGTGCCCGTTCTTTCATATGTATATTGTGCTTGTTTTCTGTGCTGGTATTTCTGTTTGTGGCCACTTTGTGCATTTTTTTTCAGATTAGATAACAGAGAAAAAAAATGGATGTGGCACGTTATCATGAGCCGAGAGCGGTTGAGTGGCCATTAATTGCGCAGGGTAGACACAGAAATAGAGGCCAAGGAGGGTGAATTTGGAATCAAACACCACTTGCACAGGGGACGTGCACTTGCAGCTTTCAATTGTCTCATTGGAAATTGAGCACAGAGATTGAATTCACTGGGGTGTGTCCAAGAACAAATGGGACAGTCTTCACGAGGTCAATCACAAGCCTCCTCTGAGATTCAGGTGTTGCTTTCACAGCTGACACAAAGTGAAGAGAACCTTCTTATCTCCATAATGCCACTCGCTTTTATGCATTTTGAAAATAATGTTTTGGTGGCCTCTTGCGCTTTTCTTTTAGAGCTTTGTGGATTATCTGCTAGTGTGCTTCGTGTGGATGTTGCTTCTTTACGTCAGATATCCTCACTTTACCAAAGCCTTGGGTCGAATGAACATTCGAGCCTGTCCAAATCTCATGGTGTCACACTCTTTCCTAGTTCTTTTGAAGATCATGTGGCAACTTCTCTTGCTCGTGCATTATAAGATGAATATGTGGATGCTGGTATGGGGATTCTATTAGAAAGGCATACAGACTTCTCTCTCAAGGAAGCAACAAATCACAGGATATTGAGGGCTCTCAGGGCTGTCCTACAGCACCTAGAAAAATCCAGCCTTCCAGAAGTAGTTAAAGGTCAATCTCCAGGATCATGGCTCCAGCACAATATTTGGGACAGTACTAAACTATGTAACTTTGAGACTTCTTGGCCAAGGGTCTGATGGAGGAGATAAAGAAGCAATGGTAAAAGGTCGTGTATGGATTTTGGACCATGGCAGTTCTACTGCTATACCTTCATGCGGAAAAATGTGGCTTCTAGTGCTTTGAGTATTTGATTGGTCTAGAAACAATCCATTGCCTCCAAAGATTTGGCTTCTTCCATATTTTATTTCCATCCATCCAGGGAGGATGTGGTGTCACTATCGAATGGTTTATTTTGCCAATGTCATATTTTTTATGGGTGAAGATTTGTGGGACCTATAACTGAGACTGTTATGTGTTTAAGAAAGGATCTCTATACAATTGATGTTATGAAGTCAAGAGCATGGCCGTTAACAGAGTTTGGACCTTCAGCAGGCTGAGGAAGAGAAGTTGCGCTGGTTGGGTTGCTGTTGCAGGCCCTGTTTATCTTGTTATCGACTGCGGGAGCTTAGTCAGGCACGATATTCTCTATACCATTGATTCTTATGTTGTTATTTAACTGATTTATTAAATAACTCTAATCTTCATATAAATGTCTCGTGTGATGGTATACTATTTGGTTTCCACTTCCCTTGCTCGTTTGTATTCCTTTTTGGCGTTAGAAATGATTGCGCTGGTTGAAGCCTTTATATTGTTTTCTGGATTTTAATAAATATTAGTTGGGTGAACCTTGTTCTTAAGTCTAATAAAACAAAAGAGGTGGGGGTCCTGTAGTGAACACCCCCTAGTTCCTTGTGTTGGTCTCACGATTTGAATGTTTTATCAAACATTGTTGTTGGACTCAACCTTATAGTTCCTGTTTCGTTCTTATTCTTGTTTTGGTTTGAGATCTATAGTTCTGGGTTATGTCGGGTATTTGCGAATTAGGGATTGAGTACCGCGAGTGCATTGTGTATAGGTGAATGATGCTTTTCTTGTCTCTATCCTTTTCTTTTAGTCATTTTAGGTTCTAGTAATCCTTCCTGGTTGGCTTGGTGTGTGCTTAGCTTGACTGATTTTCAAATTGAGCCAAGTTGATATTACTCTCAACTAGGTTAGTTGCTTTTGTTATTTTTTTTTAAATCACTCGAAGAAATACTTTTATTCTTCAAGCGTCATGGTTGATCTTCATAATTTGATATCAATTCATGTTCACCGTTTGGAAATTGTTTTCTTTGGAATCACCTTCTCTCCCTTGGTGACTGTCATATGTTTGAGGAATGTAGCTGATCCTATGGAATTTCTTCTTTAGACGTTACTCACATTTCTTTTGGATAGCTTAAAATGTCAGAGGAAATACTCTTTTTCGTACCTTGATTTTGTTTCACACATGTTGGAGGATACGAGACCTACTGGATCATTATTGAGGAAATTTTCAAATCTTAAAATTGGGATGTTGGTTTTATGCATAAGAAATTACCCTACGTTTTGCTCCGTAAAGATGTTTAAATTTCATTCTCCTGTGACTTAGAGGTTGGTGTGTTTGGAAACTCATTGGTTGACTGGTTTTTGTGATGATCATTGTGATACGACCTCCTTGCTATCATTGTAGTAGAATGGTTACATGTTGACCAGAAAGGTTAAAGTCAACTTGTTGTTGACAACGGATCCTTTGGAAGCTATGTATCCTGTGTTGTGTTCTTCGGAATGATCGAGTAACCCTCCTGTAAGATTTATAATGGTTATGTTTGGTCTTGTCAAGTTTGTCCTTTTTCTTAAGACATCCTCTTGATTAGAAGAAAGTTTAATAGAAGGATTGTTAGGATAGGATGTGGCCCATACGTGGTCATTTGTGCATTTCATTCCTTTCCTTTTCAATTTATTTATTCTGTACTAACATAAAATTAACTGTTTTAGGCACATCACCTTAATATGAATGAGTCATGTTGGGTTAGATATTCTCATATCGATTGATTGTTTGGGATCTTCTAGTGGCATAGTGAATCCTTGGCTTGGTGAACTAACTTAAACAAATAGGGACGGATCACGTTTGAAATTAATTCTCTTCTTGTAATTGTTTTTGTTTCGAAATGTTATCTTGTTAAAATGACGGTCATTATTGTGATATGAGTGTAATTCACTATGATGTTTATTAATTGCTCCTATGAGAAATGATAATTAAATAGAGTTAGTGCCGTTCCATTTTATTCAAACATTTTATGCTATTGGACAACTCTTTAATTGCTCTTTTTTAGATTCTTAGATTATTTTTCATAATCAACGGTGTTTTCTTCTTCCTTGAAACAGTTAGATAACAACATATCGTCTTAATGTTATAGCTTTTATAGTTGCTCAGTTCTTGCGAACTGACATGTGCTAACAAATGTGCAGGAGGATATCCTAAGTAGAAAAGAAAGAAAAAAGACAGAAAAAGAAACACGTGTAGAGAGTGGTTTCCAGCCTTCTTAGGAACTATTGTTGTACGAATGTTTTCCTTTGCTTTAAAACATTGGTATGGAAATTGTGAAGACTATATAGAAGGCATGGTGTTATAATTTTGTATTGTTCTCATGTAGGTTGTTATCGTTTGAAAGTCAATTTGAGAAATATTATTGTCAATAAGATTAAATGAACTTGTTTTGACATGTGTATCCTTCGTTGAATTTTCTCTTTTCATAATATGATTTATCCTTGAATTGTCAGCCTAATTATAATTATCTAAAACATGAATCAACTTGCATCACTTTGGTTACCTTTGGTCATGTGTCATTTGGTAGATGACTATGTTTGAACCTAGCAAAAAGAAAACAAGAGAAACAAATATACCCGGTGATCCCACTTAAACTAATCAACAATCTCTTATTGTGGTAAATCCTCAGAACAGTCTTAAGGTGAAATCAATGATTGAATTCTTGGAAGATAATAAGATTATAATAAATAGAAGGAACTTGACTAAGAAACTCTTTGACCTATCTTTCCCGTTGAAAAAGTAAACAGTATACTTATGTCTATCTCTTCAAGTGAAGCCCAAGTGAAACCTTTAATAATTCTGGTTAGACTCTTGCCCCTATGAAATCCTTTTTAACCACTAATAAGATCTTAATAATGAATCCAAGTCTTAGACAGTCATGTACTGTAAAAATAAAATAAAATAAAAATATGACCGCTTAAAAGGGGTAAAACATATATGTTTAAAAGCACAACGTTGAAAACAGTTTGATGAAGTTAAGAGCCTTGATAAACTAACTGCCTCCTAACCAATGAACAAGTTAATCAAGTTAATGAAGCAACCTCTTACCATCGAATAATTGGTTTACAGTGTATATTAACGTTATCAAGGTAGGGGAAAATTCTTCAAAGGAGACATGACTTTCAGATTCTCCTATCATGATTCCTCTACGAAAAGTAAAGAATGTAAAAACACTTACAGCAAAAACATGAATCTAAAGAAACCTTATGTGGGAAGACCTTGTTGTAAGACTGCTTACTTTAGATGAACCAGTGTGTCCTTAGTGTGTGCCTCATGTTTATCTGTAACCAGTGTGGGTCCGTGTTGTGGAAACCATGTCTTTAGTTGGTTGTATTTCCTAGAGAACTTGTGTAGTGTCGTATTATCTTCAAGCGAGTCAAAAAAAAATATCCTGTCTTTTACTATGTTGTTTGTGTGTGAATTTGTGGGTCGCTACACATCGTCGGTTGTAGGATGCCCAACTTGCAAACTGTTAGGATCTATAATCATGTATTCAGATCTCTATTGAATTATAGTGGCTGTCTTAAATGTCCTTTTAATGATGGTAAATTCAAGTATAAAAATAATACTAAGGTTAAATATGTTTTGAATTATTTCGAAATAGTTACATTTATTATAATTTCATTGAATTATTTATATTGAATTTGTATATCAAATGTTTACTTTATTTTAGACTGTGGCAAAATTTTGTTAATAAGTAATATCTTTTTAGAAAAGCTCTTTGGCTTTCACGAATTAGATGAGTAGAATTATTATTTTTTCCAAAAGCTTCATGTTTTGAACCACACCAAAAAAATATTAAAATAAAGAAACACTTTTAATTTATTTTAATTTAATTGTTAAATTATATTGTATGTTTTTATGCCGAGAGGCATTCTCATATATATATATATATATATATATATATATATATATATATTGAGTGGAGGAGTCTGATGTCGTGCTTGTGAAATTGTGTCCGTGATATTTAATTTTAATTTTAATTTCTAAAATTTGTGTTGGGAAGTTACAAAACACTTTACTAATTTAATTTGTTAAATTCTCGGTGTGGGGAAGTAAATAATTTAATTTTTTAAATTCTCGGGTGTGGGGAAGTGAATTATATTTAAAAATTAAAGTAAATAAATTGTTTAAACAAGTAAATAATACTTTAGTAATTTAATGTGTTAATTTAAAAACTATAATGTTTAAATAAATAATTTTTTAAACACTTTAGTAATTTACTAATTTAATTTCACTTTAGTAATTTACTAATTTAATTTAATTCTTGGAGAAATTACACAAATTAAAGTAAAGAGGGTGTCGGGAGGTAAATAATTTAAAGGTTAAATAATTAAAAGGTAAAAAATAATTTAGTAAACTAATTTTTTAAATTATCGGGTGTGGGGAAGTGAATTATATTTAAAAATTAAAGTAAATAATTTTTTTAAACAAGTAAAACATACTTTAGTAATTTAATGTGTTAATGTAAAAACTATAATGTTTAAATCAATAAATAAGTTTAAATATGTAATATATTATTAGGTAAATAATTTGAAGTAATAAATAAGTTACATAACTTCCCCACGCATTATAATAATTCAATTTGTTCCTTATAAACAAAGCTAGATTGGAAATTGTGACAAGTTAAATAACTTGATAGTAAGATCTTATTCTTTTGGTTTCATTTCAGTATAATTCCTTTTTTAGATAGAACATTGCTCACTATTAAAATTTATGCATAATTTAATTTGTTCCTTACAAACAAACCCGTATTGGAAATTGTGACAGGCTAAATAACTTGATAGTAAGATCTTATTCTTTTGGTTTCATTTTAGTATAATTCCTTTTTTAGATAGAACATTGCTCACTATTAAATTTATGTATAATTTAATTTGTTCCTTACAAACAAACCCGGATTGAAAATTGTGACAGATTTAATAACTTGATGGTAAGATCTTATTCTTTTAGTTTCATTTCAGTATAATTCTTTTTTTAGATAGAACATTTCTCAATATTAAAATTTATGCATGGAATTCAGATTAAAAACCAATCCCCCAACCTTTACTTAAAAAAAAATTCAATATGTATTTACAGTGTTTTATATATTTCAATTTTATTTTTGGGATTATGTTAAATTTTTACCTTACATGACATTGCAGAAAATGGAGACATGATTAATTGTAGTTCACATAACTTCAACACACTCCAGGATTAGTCATTAATTTCAATATGTATTTATAGTGTCTACTTTATATATTTCAATTATATTTTTGGGATTATGTGATCAAATTCTTACCTCACATGACATTGCAGGAAATGGAGAAATGATTAATTGTAGTTCACATAACTTGCACACACTCCAGGATTAGTCGTTAATATGATATAGGTATGAAATTTATAAAAAAAAATATGATTAGAAAATATATTCAGTGTCTTTTTCACTTTGATGTTTAGGTTTGATATGTATTTTTAAAAGTTACTTTATGAATTTATAAATATGTAGAGGATAGTATTGTAAATCTCCAAGGTGCATCATGAGCAATTATAGTTGAGATGACATGTATTGAACAAAAATACCATTTTTTCATCACATAAAGCATTTGACATTCTACTTAGCCATGTTGTGGCCACAATGCAATTGTGTACTGTACATCTTGAAAGTTCTTTTTACATAACTATAAAAAAGGCATGCATTATGTAAGATTTATTCTCTTATGTTAACTCTTTCTTCTCTTCATATAAATGCATTTTTTTCTTAACAAAACTATTGTGCAGTTTAAAAATTTTTGTGAATATTTATGCCTTATCTATGTGATGCCCCGTTCAATGGTTACCCCGATTCTTGTCACAGTGACCCCTTTCTGCTGAGCGTCGAAGGACTGTGTGTAATTCTGATGTCTTGGACCATGTCTCAGTGATGTTTTAGCACCGTTCATCGTCTCCTTCTTTCTTTCTCGAGTTGTTATTGACACCTGCTGTGTGTGGACTGTGTAATGCTTCATGTGCGTGTCCTCCGCAACAATCATTACTTTTCGCTTTTTCGAGTGCAACTGTTGTGTCTGCGAATCCTTGTAGGCAGTTGGAATAATGTTTGGGTTTTGTAATAAAAGTCGTGCCCAGTTAAAAAAAGAGAATGCTATCATAATAATAATAATTAAAAAATAACATTTTAAATTCTTTTGACAATTGACTGCTGACCATTTATGACTATAATGTGATACTTATTTTAGCAAGCTTGTATTAATGATAATAATGCATAGATAATAATAACCGTAATAATGATCGCTCTATGATGCTCGTACCCCTCGATCAACATTATTGTATTTTGTTATTATTTTCGTGTTATATCCTAATTGATTATTCGATATCATCCGTTTAGGTGTCATGACTTTTTAAAGCTATCCTTCTAATTTGATAATAAATGTCACTCCCGTATCGATTGAGCCTCGTTGCGCAAATGAGTGAATAAGTAATAAAATTTCATGGTGGAATAAACTAAGCCGTTTGGGGCATGGTGTTCGCGTAAATATTTCATAATTATGGAAGTGTACCTTCAACCACCGATTCTGCCTTATATGGTTGACTGATCCCTTCAATCTTAGGCATTGTTTTAAGGGTTACCTAATTTTCTGGCAAGAGGGGTGCGTGGTATTTTGTATGTCCCCAACCGACCATATGTCCTCTCTCTTATTGGTCTCCTTGTGTACCACGTTTGGCATGGGGAAGGTGAATGTTAATGAAACTAATTTGGACTACCCACCCATCGTATGTCTTCCTTGGTTGGCTGGCTGGTGGGTGGCTTTCAATAGCCACCTGTCATTGCATTAAAAACCCCCATCCTGTCTTGGCGTGTTCAACCTTCTCTTGCTTTGTTGCTGGCTGCGTGGGATGCTCCATTTATGGAGGTCTATTTTTTTATTTGCAAATCTACTATCCTTCGTGGTCTGCCTGTTGTATTCTACCCTGGCCGCGTGAGTTTGTGTGGTGAAGGAATTTTTGCCTTGTTTGGTCACATGGACTCATTTTTTTTATCTGGGCTCTTGCAGACTGATTCCTCCTTATTCGCAGTAATAGGTTTGATATGGTGGTTATAGATGAAGCTACAAGCTAGTGAAGTGGGCGTGTTACCTCCACTTTCATTGGGTGCTGTGAGGTGTGTTCTTGTCGAGGATCCACGGCAATGACCTGCAACAGGAATTAGCTAGGCAGCAGGCATGTTACAGTTTAGTAGAAGCCTTTTTTAGCGCTTCCAAAAATCAGGATGTCCAACTATGTTGTTATCTGTTCAGTATCGAATGCATCCTCAAATTCAGGATTCTCCTTCAAGATATTTTTATCAAAATAGAGTGTATGTGATAGTGAGAGTGTTACCAGGAGACCTGATGAAATTTAATGCAAAGATTCTCTATTGAGACCTTACTTGTTTTACAATGTAACTCATGGAAGAGAATCTCATAGAGGTGGATCTGTTTCATATCAGAATATTCATGAAGCACAAATTGCCTTACTGCGTATTCCTACCCTCCCCTCCTCTTTCCTATACCAAACGTGAATCTAATCTGTTCCTTCCACGCGTGCCATTTTCTTCTACTCTGCCCTGTAGATGAGGGCCTGATAACACAAAATATGGACATGGTTTTATGTTGTTTCCTGATAGGTAGTCTTGCCTTTTTCTTGGTGCGAGGATTTTGGGAGTTCCAACAAGCATTGTTCAACTTGTTGTTAGCTGTTCAGTATCAATGCATCCTCAAATTCGTGGATCTGCTTCAAGTTTTTTTATCAATGCTCTGTCCCTTCCTTACCTCTGGCCACGTGAGTTTGGGAGGATGTTGTTGGGGATTTTGAAACCATTGGAGCTCAGAACACAGTGCAGTTAGCAGGGGTTAGACAGCGGCATTTTCTCCTTTGCTTTCCTCCTGGCTGTGACATCTTAAGGGGAGCCTAGAGTGGTGTTTTTCAAAGCTAAAATAAGTGGATCAGTGGGACGTGTGTCATATGCAGTCCCTGTTGGATGTGTTTTTGGTGGATGCATTTATAATAATTATGATAAGACTAACCCTCTCTCTTAATGATTTATTCCCTTTAGTATTTGGGTAAATCAATCTTTACAATTTTGTTTGAATGCTGTAGATGTGGGTTTCTTTTGGAATGTTGATGTGTTTTTGTTTTACTAAGTAAATAGCGTTTGGACTCTGGATATTATATAACATGTATTTACATATATTGACTCTTTCTTGAAAGAGATGCCCAAAAAGAGATGGGTTTTCAAATGACTTTTAATCATAATTGCATGAGCTGATCTCTCTCCCCTTTCCAGTTTATCTTAATTACTATTTGACAAGAAGAAATCTCTCCAGTGATTCTCGCTTATCGATCTTATAGAGTTGGTTTATCTTTTTGCCATGATTGTTCCTGTGAACAGTGGTTTCTGTAGAAAATATTGTGGTGTGTGAATGAGATTTAGAATATTCCTTGTATTGTTTTTATTATGTAGAACATGGCTTGAAAACGGGAATTTTCTTGGAAGACTGTGTTTGTCTTTTAATGTGGATTGATAATAATATAAACCCCCCCATTAGGATTGGAGGCTTCTATTTGGGGAGAGTCGTACTGGTTTTACTGGTCTTTCTAGATACCATCTGACTCTTTTGATCACCGTTTACCTTGGGGATTATTGAAAACCCCTCACCAGGCCCTCTGTTATTATTATTAGTACTATGAGCTTATTTTTTTTTTTTAGATTGGAACGCTCCTGAAGCATGTGTTAATGGGGTTCTTTTTTTGTGACATTTTATTATATGGTAAGCACTCAAGACGTTAGCTTGTGTGGATAATTATATGGCTTAAGTTTGAGGCACTACTTAGATATTCGAATCAGTTAAAGTAATATTGGATACATCGAACTCTCATGAATGTGTACATTCTTCAAGTTTGATTGACATGTGATGGCCCTCAGGCATATGAATTCAGGTAATGCTTGAAATATGAAATTAAAAATTTATCCTATACTTTGACTTAGAAGCTTGTTGAAATGCTTTTTGGTAGGAAAACAGATGAATAGGGAAGTTATGAGAACTACCCTAAAATGGATTCATGCACAGCCTTAAGTAAAGGTGACAACTGCCATAATGGGACTGTACATACCATGTATGACAGTAAGGATAGAAGTTGACCTGAAATTATTTAACTTCATTATATAGAACAATAATTAATACCCATAAATTGGGGGTATGCAAGTGGAGGTTGAATTATATAACATGATATATTATGTTATCAGGTAACCAGTAAGGATAAATATGTTATTTCAATACTTGGTTAACGAGTGGAATATTTTCTGGCATTTACGATGATTATTATGTTAGCTAAAAATTGATACTTGCATCTCAATTGGGAGTTGAGATAATGTTGATACTTGTATTTATAGTGGCTTGGACCACGCTTACATATCTTAGCTAGTCAAATGTATCTTTGACATATTAGCAAAATATGACAATACTGTTGATCGTGACTCATTCCAACGAGTTGGACTCTTATACTAATAGAAACATATAAAGACATGGTAATAAGCAACCAAAAGGATATCTAAGTAATATATGAACTTGCTGGATTGGCGGAATATTTGTTAACATAAGTATATTCTTAAAATTGTGAGATAAATATCAAAATTATACTTACATATCATCACTGATTATCTATAAAGGTTTGATACTTGGGTAATATCGATGAATAATATAAGATTGATACTTGTATTTATTATATAAACTTAATGTCGTTGGTGCTTTTATTTAATTGAAAGATAATATTGTTGGATACTTATATATGTGAAGTAGGTTGAGGGTATTAGGTGAGTGTTATTATTATTACTGTAATTTAAGTATGATTGATTGCATGGTTAAGGTTGTATATCTAGTCACTTGGAATTGTGTTCTTATGTAAGCAGATCTTAAGGAAGTGAACATTAATGAGTATGAAATGTATTATCATGAGATGTGCAGTTAATTTTTGAATGTATGTTAGAAATTATTTGATAGGGAGTATTGCAAACTTTCATTTATTTAAACGCTAGATGGCATAAATTATTAGGTGAGGTTTATATCTTATCATGCTTAGTTCTAGCGAACTAACTCTAGTAAATATTTGTGCAGATGGATTATGCGAGTAGATTAAAGGAAAAGAGTGTAAAAGTTTCATCAGTTCAAATTATGAAGTTCTTTGTAGAAAATAAATGTTCAATGCATTGTAAATTTTGTAACATTGCTTGCAAGGAGTTTAGAAGATCTCTTGTCTTGGTATGTTCGGAAAACTACGTGGTGAAGTGTTCTTTCCCCTTTTGTTGTTAGACTAGTAACTTACCTTGGTGAGAAATGATATTCAATCATTACATTGGCATAAGTATTGTAAAACCTTGATTTTGAGAATAAAGTGTTAAGTCAAAACTCTCTGACACCTTGTAATGATGTGATATAAGTAAAATTAAATGGAGTGGTTAACCCTTATAGAAGTTAACCAAAATATATATATTCAAATAAATTAATGTAGAGATGACTTACTTGAGAACAAGAGATTCCTGAAGTAATCAAAGGTGAAACTATCCTTGTAAAGTAAAATTTTATAAATTTGATATCCCTAGCTAAACTAGTGAACACTACCCCTTTTTGGGTGAACTCTTAAACAAGTTTAAGGGAAAACAATGGTTAGTTTCTGGAAGATAATAAGATTTAGCAAGTAGGAGAAACAAATTTAGAAACCACAAAATTTATCTCTCAGCCTTTTGGAAAGTAAATAGTTCCTATTGTAAAGCTCTTTCAGTGAAGCCTAAGTAAAATCTTTAATATTTCTAGGTAAAACCTCAAGCTCCAATTAAATCTTGGTAATAACGAACGATGTCTCAAGGATGAATTCAACTTGAACTTCTTCCTCTTAACTTTATGCCAAAGGTGCCTTGTAATTTTACTCTTAAGTTATGTTGAACGCGAATCCAATATTGTCATAAGGTTATGAATGAATTTTAGTGACGTAAGGGTAATAGATGGCCTTGTGAAATTAAATTATCACCTTTGTCAAATAAATGGAATAAAATAAATAATTGTCATAAAGGAGAAGACTTTAAGTGAACTACTCTACAATGTATAAGAAAATAACTCAGTTGGTAAGATGAATTTGTATGAATCATATCTTGAATCTCTCTGAAAACATAAGTCATGAGTTAAAGGGTGTTTTATCAAAATAAATAACCTTCAATCATTTCTTACTGTGGTTTTCCCTAGCTGTGAGAGTATCATGTGGTTGGACTTCTATGTTGTTCTGTCAAAAATAAAAGTGTATTATCCTTTTGGGTGTGAACATTTCCGTGTTGACCTTGTGGTCATCCTCTTAATAAGTGGTTCCCAGAGTTAGTTGTAACCTTGGTGATGACAAGTTGTGTCGTGTTATGTGTCAAGCAAGTCAAAAAAAAAAATTATCCTGTGTTGTTCGTGTGTGAATTTTTGGGTCGTTACATTTGTATTTTTAATAAACCCATGTAAAACTATTTATTTTTACTTTAACAGTTTATTTAAATAAAGTTTTTAAATAGTTATTATTCAAAGTGATATGTAATTTATAATAGTAGTAACTTAGAGTAAGATGTGATAGTCTCTCTACAAACTTTTCTTTTAAAAAGACAATTGGAAACATTACAATAGAGATGTATTAGCAATATCAACTAAAAATTATAGAAACTTGTTAAATATTTAAATTGTTAAGATTTTACTTTTGTTATATAGACAATTTTTAAATAGTTCAATTATTAAGATTTTGCTTTTGTTATATAGACAAGTTTTAACATCTTAGTGTGCATTGTGTATTTAGAAATTCAATATTTGTATATTTATAATTTTAAGACATTGACTAATATTAAATTTCTGAAAAAAAAAGAATGTGATCTTTATGAGAAATTTTTGTATGTGTATATATATCCTTACATTATTTTCTTTGGGGAACATTTGTGGATATTTGTCCAACTCGAAATCTATCATGGCACGCGCCTTTTTCGATACTAGGAGCTAGGATTTGCAAATGCGATGTTTCCTGTTATGCTCTCCTAGCACGTCCTAATTTAGATGTCATCCTATGATCTCGAAAATGTTTTTAAAGCGATGTAACAAGGGACATCCCCATGTATGTATGACATATGCATCTTTCGATAATGCAATTTTTCTATATTAAATCTCTTATATAAATCTTTTTATATTTCTATAGCAAAACCGTGAAATCATATTTTGTGTATGCATATTTTATATTTCTATAGCGAAACTGTTGAAATCATATTTTTGTGTATGCTTAGAAAAATATTTTAATACAAATTCTTAGGAACTATGGTACCATCATAATGTTTTTCATTTTTGTGAGTGGATGACATGTTATTTTATTGACATTTGTATGTTGTGTTTTTTCGAGCAATGATTAACATGGATATGTGCATTTGAACATTTCTTTACAAGGTGGTGTGTGTTTATTTCATTCAAGGACATGAATATAGTTGATTTTTGAATACACAATTGATAATTGTTTGTTTTATATTTTTGTCTTTGATATTGTGTTATTTATGAGAGGAACATTGTTGAATTGTCACAACTTGCCTATTTAATAACGATTTATACAATGATGTTGATGAAGAATTGTTTTGTTAATAGAGAATTGAGGTATTGTTTTTTATTTGTAAATGTGATAGTTTGTGTCGCTTTAGTTCATATCATATTTTGAGCGTCCTTCATAATTTTAAGATTCTCTATACTATATGATTATTTCCCATCACATGCACTTGAAGTTTTAACTAATATAAATAATTAGATGATTTTTTGAAAATAATTTATAGGCTTGGCTCCACCAATTTTAAATTTTGAAAATGAATTGAAAATAAAATAATATCAAAGAGAATATCAAAGAAGAAGACAACAAGAAATGACAGATGCACAATGAGAGGAACAAAGGAAATGTTGAAATGATAATGATAGAAGAGCATTTGCAGAATGGAGGGTTGAATTGACAAATGAAGAAATAGATGCAGAGAGATGAAAACATGCAAATAACATGATGACAATTCATGCACAATCATCTCAAGATGAATCAAATGTATCAAGAATAAGGATACAAGGACAAATTCGTATAGATCGGTTTCCTGAGGAAGAAAGACGAGAATGTGAGGATTTACTTGCATTATTTATATAAAAGATTTTATAAATTGCATAGTGTTTTGAGTGTGTTGGTGAAAAAAACTATTAAAAAATAAACAAAAGGTCATAGATATGGAAATGGAAATTCTTTTTCTAATATCCTATTCTCTTAAATTCATATCATTCTTTGATAAGCCTTGTTAATTGTTACAAACTGGATAATATATGATTGATTTATATTACATGTGCATGGATTTTTTAGTTATATAAATAATTACAAAATTTGTTGAAAATACTTTATAGGTGTGGCTTGACCATGATTAAATTTTAAAAATGGAGATGGAAGAAGAGCATATCAAAGAAAATATCGCAGAAGGAGACAATAAGAAATGATAGATGCACAACGAGAGGAACAAATAAAACTTTGAAATGATAATGATAGAAAAAGGTTCATAGAATGGAGTGTTGAATCAAAAAATGAAGAATTAGATGTAGAATGACAACAACATGCAAATAACATGACAATATTTTGTGAACCATCATCTCAAGATGACTCACATGTATCAAGAGAAAGGTTACAAAGATAGATTCATTCAGGTCAGTTGCAAGAGGAGGAAAGACTACATAGACAAGAACTTCACCATGAAGCATCATAGAGAATTTATCGTAGAATGGCTAGTAATGTTGAAGTTTAATTCTGGGGCAAGAAATTCAACATCAATGAATCGCATGCTCGAAACGCCAAAAAAATTGGCTCAAGATATAATTAATGTAGATGTTGCAAATAATTTAGAGAATGATAGTGTGCAACAGGAGAAAACATTACAATCAATATGAACAACGAGAAGAAGAAGAATGCAAAATTATGATTTACAAGAGGAGTCAACAATCGAACCTACAAGAAGAAGAAGAATGCAAGACTCGCATATTATGAGAGAACACATGATAGATGATCCTAATGGAATGATTGGGAGAGATTTCAATACGATCCAAATGATTTTTTTACACGGTCTTGATAACCTTTATTTGCCGGTCATGTGTTATATTTGTCAAGAATATTACATTGGAATAAAAGTTTCTCAAACGCCGGAAGGACCTATGTGTACTAGATGTCTACAAGAGAAAGGTCATGATCAATTTTTGACATCAAACAATATGGATCCTGGGCCACAACTGCTCAAACTTGCAAACTTAACTCAAATAGAGGAAATGTTAATAGCCCGTGTTTACCCAATCCTATAGGTGAAACATGTAATACGATGTCAATATAAATATGAAGGTCACACAATACGTTTTCCTCAAGAAGTAAAATAAATCGCTAATATTTTTCTTCATAGATTGAAAGATTTTTTGATGATTATTGTTCAGTGGAGAGATAAACGTGGAACCAATTATGACTTTATAGTCAATAGAGAGAAAGTTTACAATGCATTGAAATATAAAATAGAACATGATAAGTTCTATTCAGATGTCCAAATCGATGAAAATGCTTTTAATGAACTTCCACCTCATTATGTTGAGAATGTGTTCGATTAGCTAAACTCAGTTCATATGGAGTTTGATTCTGACACAAATGAAATTGTGTTTGTAGGTCTGACCATGGAGACAGATGAAGGAAATATAATCAGTCATATAACATCCATGGCATTTATACCACCTAATGCATCAAGGGAGATGGAATTAATCCATGTGTGGGTGAATAACCCTCATGCAGACCCTGGAGCACTCATTGATTGGCCAGGGATAGGAGCATCTTGTATAAATTAGTTTTTGACAGTAGGACTACTTGATATGGAATTCCCTACTTTGTTTCCTGATGGAAAATGTGATTGGATAGAACCGTGATTAAGATGAGTACATCTCCTTGAATTTGTAAAGAATTTATTGTGATATAGGGGTCACTGATTTGGCTAACATCATCAGTTTAGGTATTACATGATGAACATGATCATGAGACATCGTCACAAAAATTAGTCTGTAGTTTTTGTGAAGAAAAACCTCCAAGATTTGCTAATCACCATTAACGAGTTTATGTGAGCATACGAAGAACATTCCCCATTCCAATTTAGCTAATTATTTGATGCGGTTCAGAACATTGTTGAGGGGTACAAGGTCTTACTAGGCAAAATGTCTTGGTGAATTGGCTTACATGTTGCATCAAATAGGATCACCTACTGTTTTTTTCACATTTAGTGCAGCTGATATGTATTGGCCTGATCTACATGCATTAATGCTTGGAATACTGCTGGATAATCCATGAGAAGAAAAAAATTGGCAAAGGAAAAATATCATCGAATATCCACATATAGTGGCACATTATATGCACCTACAACATACACTTTTCCGAAAGGAGGTATTACAAAAAGGAATGAAAGTTAAAGATTATTTGTGTAAATATGAATGGCAGCATAGAGGTTCACCACATGTGCATGGATTCATATGGTTGGAAGGGGCACCGAATATGGACAACCTTGATTGGAAGGATAATTTTCAATGTGGAAATGCTGAAAAATACTTCCATTCTATTATCCATGCATGGAATCCTTGGGATGACCCACACCAATGAAACGTATAGGTAATTTATTGATTCTCATCAAGTCTATGATTTATATAGAATTTTTACGTTCTCAAAATATATTTTGTATTCTTATGTTCTATGTTACAGGTCTACCCAAATTTTATGCAACATCCGTGTCTCCGAAATACAAGACAACTGACACAATTCGATATGGAACGGGACTATAAAGAGATTCTCAATAGTGTAGAATGACATATGATGTGTAGAGAGGGTGCCTACCTACGTAAGAAAAGTGGAAAAATTGTTGTAGGTAAGATGTTCAAAAATTTGAATAATTAAATTGAAATAAAAAACAAATACATGGAAAAAATAATAATTGATTATTACATTTTGCAGGTATAATTCACCGTGGCCATTGAATCTCAATGGATAAAAGTTATGTCAAGACTCAGAGACAAGAGATAAAAAATTTGAACCTGCAAGAAATAATGATAGAGTAAATACACACAATTGCTACATATTACAATTGTGGAGAGAAAACGTAGATTGGAAACTTGTTCTTTCCAAGCATGCCATAGTCAAGTACATTGCAAAGTATGCGAACAAAAGTGGATAAAATCTCTAACACTTATCATCAAATGTTTATGCGGATGGAAAATATTGAAAACCTAGATGAAATGGCAGTGACAACATACAGAAGAGTTCTAACTGAAACAATTTTTGAAAGAGACATTGGCACACAAGAAATATGTCACATGTTGTTGGAGCTCCCTTTGGTAGAGAGCCATTGAGTATTTTTCAATTTGAATGTTGTGCGTGAGGTGTTAATAAAAGTAACAACACCTGATGCAGATGACCATGAGGAACATGTAAAAATTTTCATTGATGGGTACAAGAATACGCCTTTTTCTATGGAAAGTGTGTCTCTTATTGATGTTGCTAGATATTTGACATATAATCCAAGGAGAAAATGGGATAAAAAGTGGGATTTCAGTAGTTTTGTAGTTATTGTGAGAGGGTTCTTGAGGTTTTCCTCTATCCCTTCATGGAAATCTCATAAATGGGTTGATTTTTTTTTGTCATATTTGTTGCTTAACAATCCATTTTGAGATATAGACAGAGATATCAGACAAGATTCTGATTCAATAAGTTCAAACTTGGATTCATTCCATTATAATGCATGGCATGTCAAAAGGAGGATTGTTGTAGAAGAAGTTGAAAATAACAGCAATTCTGAAGAAGAAATTAATCAACATGTTCAACAGAATCCAATAGAACATGAATGGGAAATCATGTGTAAGCTTCATCATAGTCAAATTTTGCAAGCGAAGGAAATAGATATGTTGGGAAGGAGAGATATTAATAGAAAAACACCATGGAATGATGAATATCGAGGTGAAGAATACACAAGTAAAGTGATAAAATTCATAAGCAACATGAAAGATAATGGGTTGGTTATAGATGATGAATTAGCCCATAATTTCAATTGTGACACCTTTGGTACTGAAAAAAAACAAGCACTTGATATAATAATGACACATTATAATCAACATCAAAATAACATTCCATTGCTCATGATAGTTCAAGGAACAACAAAAACATGAAAATTGTATTTGATTGGTGCGATTCATCGGGAAATTTTTGATGCATCATTCCCTGAATGTTCTCCTCTTCTATTGCTTGCACTAATAGGAGTTGCAGATTTTAATATTGGTACCTCAACCATCCATTCACAACTTCGAATCCCTATTATAGATTTTACAGAATTGGAGGGATCAAGACTTGCAACATTCCAACAAGAGATTTGCCACATAAAATATGTATTAATTGATGAAATGATTTTTGTCGGAAAATTTTTTCTAGAAAACGTGGACTCCAAACTTCGTCAAGCATTCCCTAAAAGAGAAGACATGATTTTTGGTGGTGTTTCTATTATTTTGGTAGAATATTTGGGGAAACCTCCTCCTGATTACTGACTAACCACCATATGATAGTAATAGACGTGCAAAGCTGTTATGGCAAGCATTCACAACAATTGTTAGATTGGATAAGGTATTTAGGAAAGTAGGAGAAGATGAATACCAAAGGTGTTTTCGAGAACTTCTGGCCAATCTCAGATATGTGAATCTGAACACTGGATGATTAGATGTTGTTAATGAGTAAAACGAGTTCTGCATTAGACAAAGATAACCAATGAAGAATTCTATAATAATAGTCACCTAATGGAAACAAAGATTAACATGAATAACCACAACAACAAAAAATGCATTCATTGAAAAGACCTGTCGCGCGTAACATTGCAACTAGAACAAGTACTACCAACACATTGGTAGGAGGTTTGAATTACGAACTTGATTTAGAATTATTAATTTCTAATGATGCAAGGGTTATGCTAACATCCAATATTTGGATAGAATCATGTCTTGTAAATGGAGCTCTTGGATATATTTGAAACATAGTATATGCACCTGAAACTGGTCCACCGAACCTACCAATAAATGTAATGGTTGAATTCGATAGTTACTTCGGAATACCACTTGAAGATAGAAATCCACATACCATCCCAATTACACCAATACAAAGGGAACATACACAACAATTACCCTTACGGTTTGCATGGACCATTGACGATACATAAATTGCAAGGTTTGACTCTTTCCAAGGCTACAGTTGATATTGAAGAAAGAGAGACAATGGGGTTAACATTTGTGCAGCTATCTCATAAGTGAATTCATTGCAGAGTCTAAGAATATCTCTGCCATTTTCATATAAGGGCTATGCAAAAAGGAAGAATGGAATACTACTTTCAAAATGGAAGGCTAACGAAAAAAAGACTTATGTCCTTGGAATAAAAATAATGTACCATGCGTAACACACATTTCATTCTATGAATTTGTCATTACATGTGATGTACATTACGCATTTCAATTTGTATGAAAAAATATTATATTTTTTTAACTTGATAATACGGTTACTAATAAAATCCATAAGAACTTCGTGCATTATAGACCTTGAGTTTCTTTGCTCATACTCATTCTCCAAAGACAAATATGTGTTAAGTTATATAGTAATATAATTACATAAGAAAATTACATATAAGTGACTATGTTTTGATAATATATAATTATAATATTAAATTATAAATTTTATTTTATTCATACATGAACTAAATTCCCCCTTTTTTTTCATACTTTATTTTTGGTATTGTATTATGTATAATGCAACTCCTAGGATTGCTACTAGCATACCTATATTTTATAAATATATGTAATATATGTTGAGAGGTATATATTACATATATTTATATATTATATAAATAATAGGTGCCTTGTGAACTTCGCCTCTCGACATATTTTACATATCATGTTTTGGTTTATGTTTTTTATGCGTATGTAAAATATGCCTAGAGGTGAAGTCCACGAGGCACCTATATATTTGTATAATATATAAATATATGTAATATATACCTCTTGGAATATATTACATATATGTATAAAATATAGGTATGCTAGTAAAATTTATTTGGCATAACAATTGCCCGTTATTTTAAGAAACATTCATTCTTGATTTTTATTTTTTGTTCTTTAAAATATATATTTTATAATATTTAACGATAACTAATGATAAAAATTACAACAAATATTTTATATTTGGATATATTTAGTGATAATAATTTTAAATACTTTTCTTTATAAAGTTTCTGAATGAAAAATTAATTTAAAAAATTGAATGAATTTTAAATTGTCTCTTGTAATTGTAGACAAGCAACATACAACATTCTCGAAAGTAATGTAAAATTACGAGAATAATAATTGTAATGTTTCTACATATTTTTAAGAGATATATCACAAATAATAATTGTGGAAATCAAATTGTAGCTTCCACCTATAAGTTGGTTGTGGTAATCTTAATTGTAGAAAAATATTTTAAAAATTCCACATATATCACATTGATGAGTGATCCAAATTTGTAAATTGTAAAGTAATTACAAAGATAAAATATATAGACAAACTACAATTTTAACAAAAATGTGTAAAACTAACAAAAATAAAAATGGTAGGAAAGCTACATTCATGAAAAATTGTAGACAATATACAATTAAAAAATTGTAGATGAGTTATAAAGTTAATAAATTGTGGTCTATCCATGATCTAAGTAATTGTAAAAGAGATAATAAAACATGTTAAACTAGGGATGAGCTACAAATCCAATGCCATATTTTAATTTATTAGAAAGTTTGGTAACTAAAAATATATTATTGAAAATTTGTAGCAAATATCCTTGTTTGTTGTAGTGTAAAAGTGTCGAAAATACTGATACAAAATATCTCAAGAAACAAGATAGATATACTACACCTACTAAATAAAAATTATCAAAACAACAAGCATTGCAATGCATACACTATAAAAATTGGATGAAAAGGATGAATGGTGGAGGAGCCATGCCTGTAGAGTCCTTTCAATAAATTTTTATGTGGCCATCACGAGTGATCAAACATACAACCCAAATCAAAAGGGATGGATGAATAATTTGGCTACATATGATTCAGTGTGAAATGTGTCACGTGGATCATGTTTGACAGGTTAAATCTCATGTTTCTAAAGCCTGAATTAAGGTGCAGAGCTTGTGTGTAGATCATGATCCTTTGAAATAGTCGAGTGAGCAAAAATAAAGAGCTTTGTAAATGTGTGATCTCAATGACATACCTTCTCTAAAACTAATTACATGGAGATAATTAATAGGTGGAATAGGATAATTAATACCATGTGAATGTCTTCTATCACCTCCACCAATGAAATGCATAAAACGGAGCATGTGAGAACTGTAATGCCCATATTTTACATACAAAAAATACAACAATAAAAAGACCGGAATAATTGATTTTTTTACTTACATTTCTCACTACACAACACCAAATGGTTTTCCAAGTAGAGAAAATCAGCAACGCATAAGACACTTACATAAACATGAACCCACTCACACAATAGAATAACATAGGGTACCCATCAATATCATACTTAAACAACATAAGTATGGAAAATGACTGAATTACAGTAAGAAACACCAGGTAGGCATAATCCATGACATGACCTTCTTATGGTTAGAATATTCATTACATTTAGGTTTCCATTATACGAATTTATAATTTTAAAGAAAATTGAACACATAAGGTTTCAGGAGAATGCAAGGCAATAGTATTTTAAGGAGAATGCACGATTAATTCCTTTACTGAATCCCATTAATTATCCATAGATATTTTTTTAATTAAAGTCAAGTTTTTAGGCAACTATGAGTGTCCCAATATCCAACAGTCAATTTTTTCCACTAGAACAATGTAGTTTGTTTTAGACATTCTATCAAAAATTTCTCCTACACTATGTAAAGTTCCACATTTCCATACAGAACTACAAATGCATTTGAAACTCCAACGTTTGGCAGATTTCCTCTATCCTTTTTTTTCTTTGATGGACGTCCATACCCAACTCCCGAGCTCACGTTTTGATATAGGATGGGAGTGCAGAGGAGGATGTAAGTAGATTAGGTTTCAAACCTATTTGTTAAAATGGGAGACAATCAGACTGTCTCATGAGGATAACCATGTCTCCTCTATGTTGCACTATCCAAAAAATGTTATATTTTTAAATGTTAATGTGGGTTGAGAATGGAAAATAGCTAGATATCATAAATTAAGTGCTTTTATTTCTACACAAGGTTAATGACAGGTCGGAATGGCCACCTTCCACACACCATCTCCCATCCACTCTTGTCAACTCCATTAACTACCCCCCATTGTTTTTATCATACATGAGAGTGATGAATAAACTAACTAGTATGTATTAGATGAGTTAAAAATTAGATTCAGTCAAGTTATTGAGATGCATACAAATATGATAATTTTGGATGCAAAGCCACAAATAACCCCTCACCAAGATAAGAAAAAAAACCATCATACTACTACAAAATAGGGAGTCTGTGGAGAGGCTGAGTTGACCATTGAGGTAGGGTAGATTTATAGGTGGAAGGACTAAGGGAGATGGTAAATCTGAGCTAAGTTAGGGAGTTGAAGCATCCAACAGAGTTGTCGAAATGTGCAGACTTACAATTAAACAAAAAAATTAAACTAGTGACGACTTAAATGGAAGGGCATCGAATCAATAACCACTAAGCCATAAAGCATGTTTTATGAGAAGAGGCTTCCAAGTGCTAAAAAAAACATAGACCAAGAAATTTCCATGCAAATAAAAGCTAATGCAATTTAATGGTGTAACAGACCTGATCTATGAAGGACAATCCTCTCATAGGTATCAAGGAACTACAAGATCACAATGATGAGCCACATACAACACCAATCTATCGTTTCATGTGTAATATCACTTGAGAAGATAAAAACAACCTGAGTTGAGGAGATAATTCAATAGAAAACTGTAAATTGATTTCACAAAATTGAGAAATGGCATCTGAAGCACACTCTGATACCATGTTGAAGAAGTCAATGCTTCTCATCTCAAGATAACTCCAGTAGAAAAAAATTACCACAACCATAAAAGTGCATATAAATCAACTAAAAATATCATATTAGAATGATCAAAGTGGTGTACAAAGAGTAGGAGGAAAATGCAGCTACCACCTAGATTAGTGGTGAATAACTCTCACTAATTGATACTAGAAGTAGAGCTGACTCCGCACAACTAGTAAGTTAACTTAACACAACTTTTAAGCTAACTCAACACAACTGTTACACCTCATGAAGTTAACATGACAATTTTAGAGCCAACACAAGAGCAATAATTATCCTAATAAAGAAATAAAAGGATAAATATATACCCACACTAGAATTTATTGAAAATTAATTATACTATATTTGAAAATACATTAATATATATTTACTTGATTCAAAACCTTAAGTTATTATTTTAAAAAATTTATAACACTAGGTTTCTTGTAAATGTATGAATATATGTGATGGACCATATTTGCCAGAATACTAGTAATTAATAATAATATAATTCTAATTTTTGAGTGACATAGTAAATTTATCATGGATAAAAAAATATTTTACTCATAGAAATTGTAAATATTTTATTCAATGTTATGCTCTGAAATCTACACATTTATATTTCCTAGAATTATCATTAGTTGCTTCTTTTTCATAATAATATTTTTTATGTACATAAAATGCCAACCTTCATGTTAA
Organism: Taxus chinensis; assembly: GCA_019776745.2. Classification (NCBI taxonomy): domain Eukaryota; kingdom Viridiplantae; phylum Streptophyta; class Pinopsida; order Cupressales; family Taxaceae; genus Taxus; species Taxus chinensis. Next base: position 229,157,984 of record CM034147.1, on the reverse strand, counting down.
ATAGGGATAATTTTAGTAGTGAAAATTCGTTATATAGTGAATATTCCATTTTTGAAAAATTTGAACAGGTGATTTTTTTGGCGTGGGTCAGTGACCTATTCGCCTAAAACTTACAGTTTAATTTTTTTTTAGGGGTCGGATTCGCTTACCCTTGAAACTATCCCCTATATAATCTAATCCTAGATTATTGACTAGGTAGAAAACTACAAGATCACTCATAGCACTTGGGGGCATATGTATTATCAAGTACACTAAATGTGTGATAGGAGGGAAAAGGCTACAGACATGTGACAGGAGCATGGAGGCTACAGACGCGCGACATGGAGAGTTTGTTAACGTGCGACATGGAGAGTTTGTTGATGTGTGATAGGAGTGTGGAAGAAGTAGACGTGTGAAAGAGAGTTTGTTGATGCACGATACAAAGATTTTGTTGTCGCACTACTAGAGGGTAGAGGTCGCAGATGTATGACAAAATATTTGCTATTGCGTGTCTAAAAGGAACGATAACCATATCATACCAAGCCAAGAACACATATTCTAATCAAACACCACAATCAATAAGATGAAAGCAATTCACTAGAATAACTTTACATAAAGCCTTTACAAACCTATGAGAAACAATATCATATATTATTATGGAACTTAATGCAATACATTGAGAATGGGCCTTGCTTAAATAGGCAAGGAATAACACTCTAAGAACCAGTCAAGGTCGTAGATCAAGCCATAAATCAAGGAAATAACTAGTCATCAAAGAACTAGTCAAGACCATAGATTTATGAGAGAACTACACATCAAGGATCTATTCAATACCATAGATCAAGGAAAGCACTATACCTTACAACTAGCTAATATCTCATAATATCTAAATAAATAAAAATAAATATCCACACACATAAGTGGGTGAGGATAAAAACAATAATGTACTTAGGAGAACATGAGCTAAGGTAAATACCTACTGTAACACCCCCCCTCAAGTGAAGAAAGGGGCCAAAATAGAAGTGGCATGTCCACAGTGTGAGTCCCGAAAACTAGGCTTGATGAGGTACACATGTACAATAACTGGGAAAAAGGTACACCGCAAGGTACCCAAAACCAGTAACAACAAAGTAAAGAGAGTAAAGACCCACTATAAGGCATCCCAAGAAGCTTGGCTTAAAAAACTCATACAATGCTAAAGAAGTTTGGTGTGCACTGTGGTCTAAATCCACTACTCAATCAAAAAACTCAAAAACAACTGACACTGGGCTCTACTAGAATAGCTCCATACAAGGATACTGTCAACGGAGTGATGTCAAAAGTGTAAAAAAAACCAAACATAATTAAGTCAATTGCTGCAAATAGGTGTGCCATGATCCAAGATTAATAACCAAAGCAACAAGGCAAGGACATAAACTCCAGAGTGTCATGATCTAGGAAAAGCCAAGGTAACAAGGCAAGGACACAAAACCTAAAGAAGCAGGATCAACACCACACCCTCCCATACTGTTGAATGGGTGGAGTAATGCTACAAATATGTATGAGTTTCCCAATATCAACTACTCAAACACTGAAAAAATAACACTGGACTTCACCAAAATAGATCCCCCACAAGAGATATTGTCAACATGCCAAAAGTGTCGAAAATACAGATACAAAATATCTCAACAAACAAGAGAGATACACTACACCTGCTAAAGAAAAATGCTCAAAAAATGAATCATCACAATGCATAAGGTATAAAAAGTGGAGAAAGAGGTCAAATGGTGGAGGAGCCATGCCTGTAGAGTCCTCTCAACGAATGCCTATGTCACCTCCATGAGTGATCAGATATCCACCCCAAATCAACACGCATGGATGAAGAAAATGCCTGCATATGACTGTGTGCAAAATGCATAATGGGTGAATGCAAAAGAACATCAGAATGTGTATCAAGTTGATCATGTTTGAAAATCAAAATCTCAGGTTTCTCAAACCTGAGTGAAGGTGTAGAACTCATGTGTTGCTCATGATCCTCAGAAATAATCGATGCGAACAAAAAAAAGGATCTTTGTCAATGTGTGATCCCAATGAAGTATCTGCTCGAAAACCAATGTCATGACAAGAATTCCACTTAACATGTGGAATAGAGGAAACAATACCTTGTGAATGTCTGCCAATGACTCCACTAGTGAGACCCATAGAACAGAGCATGTGAGAATGGAATGTAGTGGTACGCTTCTCAAAAAATCCATGCAGCTGAGCAGAAGTAGGATACACAACATGTGGTACTGTAATAGTCACAGATGTGGAAGAGCATGCAGAAACAAGCCTCATAGGTTTAGAAGCATCAAAAGCAGGTTCAGGCTCAAAGACTGGGAGATCAATGTCAGTGGGTGTAAGAGCAACAACTACAAGTGGACTAGGAGCATGAATATGGTTGTCCACAATATGATGGTGATGTTGTAGGCTAGTAAGTTTGTTCTAAGGAGTGTATTATTGTATCCTTATCATGAATAATTGATTGTAGAAAATAATTTCATTTCTTTAGTGATCTATTTTCTTCCACAAATTTTACAATATCTTCTTGAAGTCCACATACTTCAGAGAAAAGCATATCATTCTCAGAATCCATGATAGGTACAAACTGCAACTCCCAAAAAATTAAGACGTCAAGCTCAACCAAAATTACATCCACAATTGATTACAACACTCCTCCATATTTGGAACTTTATTATCATAGTCCAAGTCTCAAAATAAATATCTCCAATGGAAATATCACGAAAAACAAGCACTTTTGGAAAAAATGACACTCAAAACGGAGTTACCGATCAAAAGATACAAGTTTCTAAATATTTTGCTCTATAATTTATTTAGTTGCCACTAAAACAATGTAAATAGTTGTCACCTTCACCACACAAATAAAAATAGAGGGGGCTCAAGTTAAGCACCTACCAGTAGGAATCACATGTTTTAAGCCCTCATATGACCATACCATATGACTAAGGGCTAAGGATTTTAATGGGTGTTTGCACAACCATTTACTTCTTTTTTGTGGGTGCGAGTCCTGAGGTGATCCAGTGTACTTCTCTGTAACAAGAAAAAAACCATGAAAATGAATTTTTGTAGAAACGACTGAGTTTACAATCAATCTTAGGGTTTCCACACCTTCTGGATCCAATGGAAGCCTCTATTTTCCATAAAAATGAATGCAACAACAAAATACAACCAAATCCCAAATATATGAATATACAATGAATTTATTTACAAAATAAAATATACAGATGGATGTCAACAACAATCTTCTGCTCTGATACCATGAAAAGAATGATAACCAGATCGTACCAAGCCAAGAACACAGATGCTAATCAAACACTATGATCAATAAGATGAAAGAAATTTTCTAGAAAACCTTTGCAAAAAAACTTTGCAAACAAATGAGAAACAATATCATAAATTATTATGGAACTCAATGCAATACATTGAGAATGGGCCTTGCTTAAATAGGTAAGGAATAACAATCAAGCCATAAATAAAGGAAATAACTAGTCATAAAAGAAATATTCAAGACCATAGATTTATGAGAGAACTAAACATCAAGGATCTAGTCAATACCATATATCTAGGAAAGAACTAGTCAATACCATAGATCAAGGAAAGAACTATACCTAACAACTAGCTAATATCTCATAATATCTAAATAAATAAAAATAAATATCCACACACATAAGTGGGTGAGGATAAATACAATAATGTACCTAGGTGAACATGAGCTACGGTAAAGACCTACTCTAATAGCGTCAACAAGGTGTTTGAAATGTGAAAAAAATCTCCTGTCGCACGTCTGTAGCCTTCTGTCACACGTCTTAAAAATCAGGAAAAAAATTTGTTGTCGAACCCCCAAAAAATTCATCTTCCCACAAAACCGGTTCTGAGGATATTCACCAGGTATTTTCCACCTCCAATTTCTAAGAGGTATCTTAAAATGAACCTTGATGTTAGAACACATTTTCGATAGTTTATTTTAAAATTCTTGTATATAATCATTATATGTTAGGATTTCATACAAATCCTTTAATGCTTATACGAAAACCTTAGAGCATCATGTAGTAATGCACTGTTCAAATTACCTTATACTCCATTATGAGATGAGACACAATATGTAAAATGAGGGATGGAACAAACATTTATATCCTCCCATTTTTTTTTCAAAATCTAAGGAGAGAACGTCTAATACATACCTTCAAATTTCCATCAACCTCCCAATGAAAAACCTACATCTTTCAAACTATTATGATTTTAACGAAAAATTACAAAATAATCAAGTCAATATATCAATTGTTCAAGTTCTTACTGAATTTAATGTCTACATGGGTATTTCTTTAAAGTCTTAGAGGAAATAACATTTTTTAAAACTCAAACATCTCATTGCGTATCTATTGTAAGATGTTTTAAAGATACTTAGAATATGATCACCTTTGATGATGTGGAAATACCTCCCCATGATATATTTTATCAACATTTATCCTTACATATTCAAATTATTATCAATAACATAGGGATAGAAAGGGTTTTTATTTACCATTGTTATAGATTGAATATTTTGTACTGATAATTTTCTCTTATAAATAGGCATTGATAGAAACTCCATAGCTACAACTTGATATGATCATAAAATATTTTGATACGCACATAGATTTGTTTTAGTGATTACACTTAATTAACCCTTACAAGACAAATAATTGCAACAAAGCGTCATGGTATAAATAATGATGTCAATAACCTAATTAAATGTATGCTACGAATTTATTAATTTTTAATAATAAAGGGCACACTGACTACAAGATGAATTAGACTACATCTTGATATTTGAATGTCATATTAATATCTCTAAGAATAGTAAAACATTAATTAGGGAATAGAAATGGAAAAAAATCAACAAAAAAATTTGATAGATGATGAAATAAAATGATAAAATGTGACACAAAAGTTGCACAAACAAATATCAAGATGTTGTTAAAAGTAGGGGTTGATAGTGTTTCTTGGGAATATTGAAAAAGGGTAGATAGGTTTGAGGAAAAAAAATCATGAGTAGACTACATGGGGTTCACATTCATCTAGAGTCCATGAAATTATTTGACTTGGAAATGCAAATCCTAAATTTATGGCATACATTTTTTTTATTTATTCCTCTAGCCTCTATTACTAGAATGTTGTAATAACTCTACAATATAAAAATATTACGTTTTCATGTGTCAAACTCTATCTTGAATATAGATGAATACAATAATTATTTAAAAGGGTTTATTGTTTTGATGAACAAATCCCAACCACCCAATTGGATGAGGGGTTTCTACATATCACTACTCCTAAGAGGCCTCAAAATCATGTAGTTCTCCCACAATCCTTTGATGAGATGCAAATAACAATATGGAATTAAACTCTAATTGAAATTCTCAATTTGACATTGGAGCTTGAAAACATGAATTTTGACCTTAATATTCATTAGAAATTTTCCTTTGGTATGTTTAAGGGTTCTCTTGGAAATTAGTATCTGTGTCTTTGTTGTCTCCAAGTTATGAGTCCCATGTAAATTTTATTCGTATATTGATATAATGGATTGGATCATTTTATTATATAGTTTATATTTCATTTGTTTCCCACTCAAACTTCCTTAAACTAGTCTTAAGAATGAAAAAATTAACCATTAAAAATTGTTGTTATGATATTTAGGAAAAGTAATATGATAAATTATAGATCCGCCTCATTAAATTACCCAAAATTATTGTTTATGATATGTAGTGATTAAAACATGGATTAAGATGTTTATATTACATATTTAAAAATGTAAACAACATGAAACAAAAAGTAAATGAACACATTGACACAAGATATAAGTAGGTAAACCATTAAAAAATAATTTCAAATCACTAATTTTATTGAGAGTTTAGCTTCACCCAGCACTCCCACTATTTCTAGGTGATCCACTTACAGTTACACCTTGAAGAAGGGATTACAAACCACCTCATAAATTTTCTCATGTGTTTTTCACCTTTCACATCACTTATCTATGATCAACTCGGATTCATATGTAAATATATTTTTTTCCATAGTGTAACTGATCTATAATGAGATCACCTTGTTTTAAACAAGGTGGGTGAATTATTCTGGGTCACTCTTACATTTTAAACACTTCAGAAAACAATAGTATATCCTCCAGGCTTATATTTTAAATATAATTTATTAAAAAAATATATATATTCTTTGGAGGTTTTGTAAACAAGCAGTTTCCCTCTTGATACTATAAACCCAACACTCCCCCTTAATGTTAAGCGTGAAACATGAAAAGTTACTTTTCCATGTCAATTTTTTTTTTGTTCGAAATAGAACATGCAAAGTCACGTTTTTATAAAGGAATTACAATCAATAAATCATCACGTTATTTAGGCTATCATGCAGAAAAAGTACTTGTTCTACGAGTTTTTGTAGTTTCATTGTGGACTACAACAGTGTCTGAGGGATTTTTCAATTAGACAATGCACTACTATAAGTCTCACATATTTTACAATTCTTTGGTACACTACTACATAGTGTTCCATAGGTTTTTCTACTCTTTGGTACACTATTGTAGTATTTCATGGGTTTGCGAAAGTTCCAAACAACTTAAATTTCTCCGCATGTTTCTCAAAAATATGTGGTAAACTACTTTAGTGGTTTGTGGACTTTAGGAAGTTTCAATACATAAAAAGTGTCCCATTGGCTTTGTACAAATGCAATATAATATATCAAACGAAATTCTCATTATAAAGTGATAAAGCATGAAGTCTTACAAAACATCATGCAATTTCTCTAAAACAAAAATCCTCTCATATCTAAAGATTCACCTAGGATTACAAGTAAAATTAACATATGCAAATAATTTATTTTTTATAAATGAAATTATTTTAGGGAGTATCTAATTTGACACTATCAACTCGTTAAGAGATCACATTGCACACAAAAACATGCAATATGCTCATATATTATTCCTCCCTCAAATGTAACTCTGAAAGGCCAAAAATTAGATGATTTAGTGATAAATACCAATGTCATCCACAAATTCATAAGAGATCAAATATTAAATGCCTAACATATCATGGAATTTTTTAAACTTTGGGGCACACAAGGGCTAGGTGAAATTTTCTGTAGCCTACTCTTTAGTGGAACAAAAATTGAGTTTTATTTCACCATTCAGAAGTTTCTCCTGGATGTAGTGCATATGGATCTCAATATGCTTGGTTCTTTGATACTAGACTAGATTTTTTACAAGGCAATGTAATTTTGGTTGACACATAGAAGAAGTATGTTTCCTTTTGCACCCATGTGATGTTCTTCCAATAGTTTTTGAGGCACATAGCTTCCTATACTTCTTTCATAACACTTGTATACTCTTCTTTCGTAGAAGAGATATATATTATGTGTTTCTTCTTACTACTCATAGTTAAACCGTTCAGCCTCATGGTAAAGAAAACAATAAGCAAACAAAATTGCAATACGACAAGAATAATAACACAAACCATGATTGATTGTACCTTTGATATACCTTAAAATATTTTTTTTCCATTTTGTAATGGTCCTCATAAGGATATTGAATGAATCTATAAAAAGTTGTAACCACTCATGATATATCTGGCATAGTGATAGTTAAATAAATGAAACTACCAACAAGTTGTCTATATAAATAGGTATAGATTTTTCACCATAAGGTTTTGGATCTAATTTAACACCAACCTCTATAGGAATAGATGAGGGATTATAATAAATCATATTAAATATTATAAGAATACGAGTACCATATTTTGATTGAGATGTAATAATAGATATGTGACTTTGAGAATTAACCATGCTTATAAAATAATCCAACAGTCCTAAATCAGCCATTTCAATCTGTTATCTTCATTTCTCTTTTTAAAAAAATTGTTCAGTTAAATTCTTATCACTACTAGTAATCAAATATCATCAACATGCAACAGATTGATGATAACATGACTATTTGAAGTTTTAATTAATAAATCCTTATCAGAAAAATATTTATTGAAACTAAGCTCTTGAAAGAAACTATTGATTTATCTTAGCTTATCAAGATCTAAAATCTTGTTTATGATTATAAAAATATTTCTTAACTTTACAAACATATAATTATTTTCTAGGTTCTTCATATCATTTAAGTTGATGCGTATAGATTTCTTCATTTCAATTTTGGAAATTTTAATTTAACACATTTCTCTATTTGGTGAATTCACCATTAAATTTTTTTTTTACATTCATAGGTAGAATAATTATAACCATGTTGAGAAGCTACAGAATGATTCATAATAATATAAAAAGATATGTGAATTTGAGAATTAATTTTTGAATGCTTATAAATGATTCATCATAATATAAACCATATTTTTGAGTAAAACCTCTAACAAATAAAATAGCCTTAAATTTTTAAATATTACAACATGCAACAGATTGATATAACATGACTGTTTGAAGTTTTAATTATAAATCCTTATAACTAAATATTTATTGAAACTAAGCTCTTGAAAGAAACTATTTATCTTAGCTTATCAAGATATAAAATCTTGTTTATGATTATAAAAATATTTCTTAACTTTACAAACATATAATTATTTTCTAGGTTCTTCATATCATTTAAGTTGATGCGTATAAATTTCTTATTTAAATTCACCATTAAATTTTTTTTTTGACATTCATTTGGTGAATCTCCAAACCATGTTGAGAAGCATTTTACTCATCTTCCATGGCTACAATCCATTTTTCATATAATTCTATATAATAATAACTAATTTAGAATGATTTTTTCTGGATGAAGAGGGACTGATTCACAAATTTGATTAGTTATTAGAGCATTGTTCTCATCTTCCATGGCTACAATTCATCTTTCATATAAGATGGATTCTTTGAAATATTGATTTTCAACCTCATAAATAGTTGACAAGGCATAACAAAAATGTTGACTACTGGTCATATTTCTAAAATCGTTAATTTAAGAATTTGAAACTATATTTTTAGCTCATTTAGGAACTTTTCATTGAGATAAATATTGAGAAGATGCCACCTTAATGTATATATGGATCATGTTAAAATAAGGATTATACTTCAATTGCAAATAACATTTCGTATTATCCAAGGAAAGATTATCGTAATTGATATTTTCACATTTGGGAAAGACATAAGAGGGAACAAAGAAAAATTTACAAAAAGGTTTCTCAAGAACATAAAAATTCTTATTTTCTATAATAACATTATTAACTAGATCATATACTCTTAATCCTATTATTTGACCACTTAACCTAACAAAAATTCCAGAGTGTCCTAAGTAAGATCATTTTTTTATCTTTTAACTTTAGGAATGAGAAAAGAAGCAAGATCTCAAATATCTTTAAATGAGATATATCATGTTTTTACTTAGTCCATACTTCATGAGGTGTGCTTTGATACAAATATTTTATAGGATTTATATTAAGGATATAAGAAATAATTTTCATAGCTTTATCCCATAGAAACTTAGATTCATTAGAGACATGAAGCCTATTCCTCGCAATTTCTATGATGGTTCTATTCTTCCATTCAGCTATACCATTTTACTAAGGAGAATGAGGAGTTGTTAGCTCCATTTGAATTTTAATTAACAAACAAAACTAGTCAAACCTTTTATCAACATAATCACCCCCATTATGAATTATGATTCTTTTAATTTTCATATTATCCACATTCTCAACCAAGGCTTTAAGTTCTTGAAAATTATATAAGAGTTCATACATTTTCTTAACGTAATAAGACCAAGTCATTATCGAGAAATCATCCACATAGAGAAGGAACTTACAAAGATCCCATTACATCACTATGAACCAACTAAATCAAGCAATAAGATTTGGAATCATGAGGTTTTTCAAATCATTGAATATGTTTTTTACCATTCAAGTAACTTTCACAATTTCCATGGTTTGATTTTATCTTAGAAATACCTAATACAAGGTTAATGCATCACATTTCATACAAATTCTCAAATTTTACATGTCGATTCTTTTCATGCCACAATTGAATAACGTCATAAGAGGAAAACCAAAACAAGATTCAACAAAAAATCTAAACAATTTTTTGTAAACCAATAACAATAACTTTAGCAAGATCATTTTTAACATACCATTTATCACTCAATAAGAAAACTTTATAGTTTTCTTTGGTTAATTGAGAATAATGAAAAAAAAAATTCTTTAACTTAAGAAGAAATAAAAAATTCTTAAAGGTTTCATTTAATAACTTAAAAGTGTTAAAACATTCAAACATGATGACTAAATTATCACCTATATAGATATTCTCATGATAGTGAACACCATTAGATAGAATATCATGCATATATGCATTACGTCTAGATGCACAAATTTGTGACCATTTTGGTCAATCATTAGAGATAGGTACAAAATATTTTGGCTGCTCACTTTTGAACAGGTTAGGAGATGATATGCAGGAAAATCAACAACTTTATGTGTTGTTCAAAAATGTAATACCTCAGATATGCATCCATTCCAACATATCATCATCATCAAGACCATGCAGAAGCCATGAAATAATGTTTCAATACTTTGATGGATGTAGGAAGGGAAACATATATCATAAAATAAATTATGAAGTAGAAAATCCAGTTTCAGATTTCTAGAGTTAAATTTAAGTACATCATGCATCAATTGTGTTTACTTGTGTTCAGGACAATAAGAAGAAGGTACAATTAATTAATTCATTACTTATGATTATGTGAAATTATCTTAGTGTGTTGAGTTGTAAAAGGTTTATTTCAAATCATCTTAAAGAAAATAAATTCAAAGGAAACATGTACAACTCATCACATTAAGAAATTTTCATTCATTCAAAAGGAAAGAGCATATTGATCCCACATAAGCCGTGGGAAATGACTAAGAAAATAATGCTTGTAAATGCGAAACTAGAATTGTAATGAGTTAAAGAAAACACAATTCCCTATCGAAGATGAGCTCACCTCCTTGAGTATTGTGCTCCATTATCTCCATCAAACTGCTGTAGATTCCCGAAAAAAGAAGATGATAAGGGTTAGAGCTCAGGGTTTTATTTATCTCGTTATATTTTTAGCTTCAAAATAGATACATTCTAAACAACAGGAAAGAAATAAGCAAGAGATTACAATTGTTAATTCTCATTAATGAACTAAGAACAAGAGACACAATCAAATAAATATTTGAGATCTAAAACGATAGTTGCAAATTATCATGTTATATCAATAGCAAGTTCAAGAAGTATGTAAAAGGGTTATATTTGCAAAAGGATGTTAGATATTCATAGAGTAGGAAGTTGATAAATCACATTTCATTTTTTTAATGGTTCTCAAAGCAAGGAAATGACAAAAGTTTCATCTCAAATCTATGATTAAAGGAAAGAACCAACTAGCCATAAAAATTTCAAAGTGTAAAAAAAAATCTAATATCCACAGGTTGCAAAATGTGAGTGAAAAGGTAACAAATTTAAAAATTGTGAAATAGATCATTATCAAAGAGAGAGGATCATAATACTAATCAATTTCAAGAAAAAAATTACATCCAGAATCATCCCCGACATGCATACAATTGTTTTTAGAGTAGTAACGAGTTCAAGAGATAGAAACTTTCGAAGCTCAAATAGGATTATTCTTTGCAATGATGAATAAGGATTAAATGACAAATCTAGAGATTTTAAGCAATTACTGATTTTTCCAAATTTAAAAAGGTTCAAATGTTTAGATCCTAAATAAGGAGCATATTGAAATTAATGAAGTAGTAGGTGTTATGAAGGGCATTTGAATGAGAAGTTTTTATTCATCAAACATATATGAAAATTATGGGCATATATCATTCTACGTGCACATTGAAGAGAAAACAAGAATATAACTTCCCATAATTGGAAAGAGATTACAAGCATCAAATATATCCAAAATCTCTTCCATGTTTGCACAGTAAATTGTAATGTATGTTTAAAAGTAGAGATTAAACTTGTGATTAATGAAGATTCATCTGCAAATATGGTTGTTAAAATCTAAATAATCTTAAAAAAATTACAAATTTCTAGAGGTTCAAACGTGTGCACCAAAAGGGTTACATTCCATCATATAGGTTTTCTCCATTCTATTAAAAAGGGTGCATCACCAAATGAGCGATTTGACAAGTATATTTATAAAACAACCAAGGCACAAAATTATGCTCACACAACTCACGTTGAGATCATGTCACAAAGCTGACAAATAAGAACATAGATTGAGCATCTAAAAAATGAGTGATTTCTGATTTTCATCAAACAATCGAGCTACGCATAAAATAAATGACAAGATTAACTTTGTACCAAGTATATACACCTAGAATCAAATGCAAACATGAGCTAGTGAAAATAACAAAGACTTACTTTTCTCACATAACAAGTTTTTATAAACAAGAAAAAATGATCAAACATAGATAAACCAATCTCTAAACTACAAAACTCTCATCTCCATCTACCGGATCGACCAATGCCATAAAATAAAAAAACACAACTTGCGAGTTGTTACCAAATGAGAGTGTCGATCTCAGAATACAAACACAAATCCAAGTCCACAAAAATAGAGCACAATGAAGATGCAAGGGAAAAAGGATAAAAACTGAAAATACAAGAATGGAGTCCACAAGTTCCTTTTGATTTAATGTAAGAATACATATATCAAGTCATACATATAAAGAAAAAAACTCTAGTCTGAGCTAACTAGTTGAAATTCGTGTTAAAAAACACATGCCAAGGATGCTCAAATAGAAACTAACCAAACCTCATGAACCCCAGATGAGATTAAATGCTGAGCTAACAGGTTTGAAGACAAATTTTAACAAGTCCTTATCATGTAAAGTGGGATATATCTTAAATGGTGAGTAGTAATGATATCTCAATGAGCTAGATCAAAGCTAAAGCCATATTCCCTGCTTGAGTACTGATTCAATGATTTACTAAAATAAAGTTGTGGGAAATACATAAAGAGGTCAAATAAAAACTAAAACAACATTAACAAAGATATTACCTTCTTATCACATGATTGATTCTTTCAAATTCAGTGCAAGCCTTCATCATGTTAGGATCAAAACATATATGATAAATAAAACGGAATTAAAATAGAAATAATATAAGCATGAAATCACAAGATAAACCCAATATTTAATGTGGTTCACCCAATGTGGGATACATCCACAATAAACAAGCCAACCTTCTCCTTTATTCAGTCCAGAGGAGTACAGTAAAATTCTCTCTTTTTCATATTCTAAAGAGTAAATCCATGCACATATATATAACTTGTGCACCTCTTGGAAAAAAATTGCTTCAACCACAAGCAACCTAAATGTAGCATGTTTATAAATAAGACATGCATATAAATAAGATAAACATAAAAATAACAACTCCCATCTATTAATAAGACAATGTTATTTTTATAAACATAAAAATAACAAATCTCGTATATTAATAAGATAATGCTATTTTTATAAACATAAAAATACAAAATCCCATCTATTAATAAGACAATGTTATTTTTATCCATGGCCATGCTTTCCTCAAGGAAAAAAAAAACTGTCATTTCATCTTACAGTTAGACTCTACATCTCAAACAATATCCCACTTGGAGACTAACTGCTACAACCTACTATTACATCTCATCCTCGGACTCTTATCTAACTCATTTCTCTTCTTCAAGATAACTATTTAAGACCTATCGAATCCGAATACCTTCCAGCTTCTCTTTTTTCACCACCTTTGTCAACATATCAGTAAGATTTTGACTTGTATGGCTCTTCTCCAACATCAATTGTCCATTTTGCAAAACTGATCTAATGAAGTGATACTTGAGTTATATATGTTTGGTTCTCGAATGGAATGCTGAGTTCTTCACAAGATGGATTGCACTTTGGTTATCATCGAATAACCTGTAATCCTTCTTCTTTTGTAACTCTTCCATGAACCGCTACATCCATATCATCTCTTTGCTTTCTTCTATAGTAGCAACATACTCTTCCTCTGTAGTAGACAAGGCAACTATCTTCTGGAGTTTAGAAATCCAACTAACTGTTGGGCCACCAATATTGAATACAAAACCTATGGTGCTCCTCCTACCATCCAAATCTCCAGCCATGTTTACATCAACATATCCATGTAAAGAAACCATTGACCCTCCATAGCATAACTTCTTGCTACTGGTCCCTCTCAAGTATGTGAGAATCCACTGGATTGCATTCAAGTGCTCCTTTCATGGATTACTCATGTATCTACTGAAAACTCCCACTCATGGGAGATGTATGGTCTTGTGCATACCATAACATACATCAAACTTCCAACTACTGAAGCATATGGAACTCTAAACATATATTTAATGTCTTCATATGTTTTAGGACACTACTCTTTACTCAAATTGAAGTGCCCTACCAATGGTGTACTTACTATTTTTGTATCGTGCATCCTAAACCTATCCAACACCTTTTTCACATAATATTCTTGAGACAAAGTCAATATTTTAATCTTTCTATCTCTATTGATTCTCATACCAAGAATTTTCTTTGTTGCACCTAAATCCTTTAGGGAAAATGCATTCGCTAACTTTCTCTTTAGCTCATTTATATTCGAAAATTTTGACCCTGCCACAGGCATGTCATCCACATACAAAAACAAGATAATATAGGTGCAATTATCTAGTCTCTTAAAATAAACAGGCTGATCAGAATGACATCTAGAGTAACCATGTTCTATCATGAACCTGTCAAATCTCAAATAGCATTTCCTTGGAGCTTTCTTAAGGCCATACAAGCTCTTCTTCAGTCTACACACCAAATTATTCTTCCCCTGACTTCATATCTTTGTGGCTAATCCATATATATTTCTTTCTCCAAATCACCATGAAGAAAAGTAGTCTTTACATCTAATTGTTCAAGATGTAAATCTTCCACAACTACCAAACTTAAAAAACTTCTAATAGAAGTCATTTTAACAACATGAGAGAAAATTTCATCAAATTCTATACCTTTTCCCTTTGCAAATCCCTTCATAACAAGTCTTTCCTTGTACCTCTTTTTTTCATCTTCTTCTTCCTTCAAACGGTAAACCCACTTATTCTGCAACGCTCTCTTTCCTGCAGGAAAATGAACCGAATCCCAAATTTGGTTGTAATCCAAGGAGTCCTTCTCCTCATCCATAACCTTCTCCCACTTTTTTTTCGTTTCTACCTACATTTCTTCTTCAAAACTTTCTGGTTCTCCACCATCTATCAATAAACAATAGTAAAGCTCATACAAAGATAACTATGCAGGAGGTTTACTTACCGTAGCAGAACATCTTACAAGGTTTTCAGGATTTTGAGGATCTTATTGTTCTTGCTGATTTTGATCTACAAAATCAACATGGATTGTGTCAGGATTGATGCCAACTTGTTTATTTTCTAGTCCTTTGAGCACTTATCTATGTTTAATCTCATCAAGTTCTATATACTCAAACTTTTCCAGCTTCTTATCCTATAGTTGCTCTTTGTACATAACCCTTTCATTGAAAATAATATCCCTACTCCTAATGATTTTCTTCTCAACCAAACTCCACAACCGGAATCTAAAATAATCAGTGTTAGATCCAATGAAAGTACATTTCTTTGACTTAGCTTCTAACTTGGTTCTATTCTCTTTATCAATGTGTACAAATGCCTCACAACCAAATTTTTTTAGAAAAGAATAGTTTACCTCCTTACCAGTCCAAGCCTCCTCCGGTACTCCACCTTCCAAAGCACTTGAAGGTCCTCTGTTTATCGATTAAACAACACTATCTACAACATCTACCCAATACTGTAAGGGAAATCCAACATATAATTTCATGCTCCTTGCACGCTCCATGATAGTCCTGTTCATTCTTTCTAACACACCATTTTGCTGTGGTGTTCTAGGAGCTATCTTCACCCAAAAGATTCTATTATGTGAACAATAGTTATTAAATTCATTGTTGCAGTACTCTCCACCATTATCTGATTTGAGATACTTCAACTTCAAACCTGTTTGATTCTCACCCAAATCTTTCGACGTCTTGAAAGTATTAAATACATTAGTTTTCTTCTTTATACAGTAAACCCAAACCTTCCCAGTAGCATCATCAATAAAAATAACATAATACCATGAGCCACCAAGAGAAGATACTTGAGACAGTCCCCACACATCCATATGAACAATCTCTAATTTGTGCTCCTTGGTTGATCCAACCTTGAGAAATCTCACACGCTTTTGTTTCCCATACACACAATTCTCACAAAAGTCCAGGTCTATGTTTTTCAAATCTGACAACTTTCTTGATGAATGTAAAACCTTCATCCCCTTCTCACTCATATGGCTAAGTCTTTGATGCCACAGAGTTGTGTCTATACATGTAGTAGCTAAAATAGAAGATGGATATGTAACAACACTGGATAAATACAAAGTACCTACTTTCTTACCTCTTGTTACCACAAGATAACCCTTGGTAACTTTCCAAGAATCTGATGTAAATATAACCATACAACCCTCATCTCCTAATTGCCCTATAGAAATTAGATTCCTCCTCAAGATAGGAACATGCCTAACATTCTTCAACACCCACGAGTTACCATTCTCAAATTTAATATGACCTATTCCTTTTCCAATAATGTTACATGGCTTATCATCACCAAGATATACCTGCCCAAAATTCCCTTGAACCTAATCTTGAAAATACTGTCTATGAGGAGTTGCATGAAATGAAGCACCAAAATCTAAAACCCAAGATTTTTTTTTCTATCTAAAGAAAGAATAAGAGCATCCTATAACACATCACCATATATGTTTGCCTCTTTTCTCCCTTCTTGTTGATCTTTCCCTGATTTTAAAGATCAACAATCTTTCTTTACATGTCTTGTTTTTCCAAAATTCCATTATACCATCCTGCTTCTTGATTTAGATCTTCCCTTTTTAGCCTTTCCAATGTGTGCAGGACCTTTTGCTTTTTCCTTCTATCTTCCCCTGTTCTCTACACTCAAAGCATTACAAGATGACTCACATGTGGATTTTCTTCTCATCTCTTCCCTAAGAATCGCACCAATAACATTATCAAAATTTAAAGTGTTTGAACCAAAAACATAATTACTCACATCCATAACCAAAGTATTCCAACTTTCAAGAAATGAGCGCAAAATAAAAAAATCCCTAACTTCATCATCAAAACTTACTCCTACAAATCTTAACTGATTAGTAACCGTGTTGAATTCATTTAAATTATCATTTACTGAATCACCATCTGACATGTTCATATTAAATAAATTTTTGATGAGATATACCTTATTGGAGGCTGAGGGTTTTTCATACAATTTAAACAATTTTTCCATTAGATCTACCATTGTGTTTTTTGTAGAAATATTGAAAGCTACTGTAGCTTCCAAGAAAAATTGTATCATTCCTAGTGCCTTACGATCAAGAACATCCCATTCTTCATCTTTCATAGCTAATGGCATTAAAGAATTCCCTTTCAGTGGTAGACATATATCTTTCTGATATAAGTAGTCCTCCACCTGCATCTTCCATAGCTGAAAGTTCTGACTGTTAAACTTCTCAACCCTACACTTTCTATCTTTTGTCATTGCTCCCACTCAAACAAGAAACCCTCCTTTGATTTTTTTTTTTCTGCCAAAACAAAATCTTGCTCTGATACTAGTTGTAGGATCGAAACATAGATGAAAAATAAAACGAAATTAAAACAGAAATAATCTAAGCATGAAATCACTATATAAACCCAAGATTTAACATGGCTCACCCAATGTGGGCTACATCCACCAGAAACAAGCCATTCTTCTCCTTTATTTAGTTAAGAAGAATACGATACAATTATCTCTTTTTCATATTCTAAAGAGTAAATCCATGCACATATATATAACTTGTGTAACTCTTTGAAAAAATTTGCTTCAACCACAAGAAACCTAAATATAGCATGCTTATAAATAAGACATGCATATAAATAAGATAAACATAAACATAACAA
Organism: Taxus chinensis; assembly: GCA_019776745.2. Lineage (NCBI taxonomy): Eukaryota > Viridiplantae > Streptophyta > Pinopsida > Cupressales > Taxaceae > Taxus > Taxus chinensis. The sequence continues at coordinate 229,139,951 of CM034147.1, read as the reverse complement.
CTCCTGTTTATTAATAAGACAATGCTATTTTTTATAAACATAAAAAATAACAACTCCCGTCTATTAATAAGACAATGCTATTTTTATAAAACTAAAAATAACAACTCCTGTCTATTAATAAGACAATGCTATTTTTATCCATGGCCATGTTTTACTCTCAAAATCAAGGAAAAAGAAAACTGCCACTTCATCTTGTAGTTAGACTCCACATCTCCAACACATCATAGCAGCTGAGTTGATTGATCAATGAGTTGGGTAACAATCAAGCCAAATAATAAAACATGAGCTCTTCAAGTTGGGTGAAAAACACTCTACAAGCGACCATAGGGCAAAATCCGAGCTCAAAATCAAACCTAACTCGTATAAGAGTCGAACATAGGTCTCCCATGAAGTTCAAGCTCGGAACAGTAATACCTAGAGTCAGAATTAAAACCCCAATAATGGGCTTTGAAAGCAACATTTGAGGCCACAATGATGGAATCATGCCCATATTAAAGGAAATAAATGCATGTACATTTAGTGTGGGATCTTCAGACACTGAATTGAGCTCGATCCACGGAAGGGTTGTCCCATTCAATGCACAAGTCAAGCTTATAAATGAAAATTTCAAGTGAAATAGCCCCAACTCGTAAATATGCAGAGCTCCATATCACAAAATAGTGGTGGAAAACAAAAAAATAATGACGCAACAAGTGCAAAAATTGCTGAGTAAAAAAAAATCCTGCAGCAAATGGAAAATAGAGTAGCTCGAGCTCTAACAGGGAAAATAAGGCTAAGTTTAATGCAAGTATAATAGCGTCCATATATGAAGAAGTGGCACATCAAGAATGAAAACCACTAAGCTAGTGAAATTTCAACATGGTAACCCTACATGATTACCTCTATAACCTTCGAGCCAAAACTGTAAAATAAATAAATAGTAGGGTTTGCTCCAATTTGAAGATTATAAGAAAGAGTTTTTTTAACCTTTCATTTTGTCTTACCATGTTCCCACCTAGACGGAAGATATATTTGACTTATGACTATGTATACGGTTGGAATAACAGACCTCGTGATAAGTCAAAAATTAAGCTATAATTAGCTAGCATTATGCCATCATGCGTTAGAAACATTTTAGCAATCAAACCATGCATGTGACCACTTAAGGTTAAAAATATCTTTTTATAATAGGACAAAAAGGAGTTTTTTACCTTAATAATTCCAAAGCATCTCTACACATACCTTAGTGCATCAAAAAGTAGAATTGACCTGTCAAAGGGAGTAGTTGACCAAGGAGAATTCTGAGTTAGGTAAATACGTTTTTAACCTTGGAGCCTCGTGCATGCTTAATTTAAGCTTTCTTATTATTAGGAACATTGTGCACTTTTAAAAAGAGTTAAAAATAGGCATGCAAGAGGCTAAAATTGGATTCCTCTCCAATTAGCCATTTTGGATCAAATTAGGAAAGTATTATTTTAGGAGCTATGTGGGGTGAGTTTTACTACATATAAATTGTTTGTGAAATATTTTATGGGGTCTCATTGTTTTAGTCATGTCAATTTATAGCATCACCTACTTCAAGAAATAAAGACTATTTTCCTCCAATTGCCGTTTTAGCGGTGTGTAACAACAACGTATGGTATGTTTCAGTGAATTTTTCTTTCATTTCAATGCTTAATAAAATGTCAAGAACCTTTTTTATGTTATTTTCAATCTTTTATAGTTCATATTAAGTGCATATTTATTTCACCAAACAACTAAGAAGTACATAGAACCCAAATTTTCCCTCCCATGTTTTCTTGGAAGCTTGTGCATGTGTTTTGTGAGTGTAAAAGCAAATCAATTAGAAGCTGAAGTGATTATTGTAGGTAATTACAACATGAACTAGTATGTCTTGTACAAAATTGAGTTTCTAAAACATTGGTGTATCACCTTATTTTCCCAATTTCATCAAGTTTGTGTTATTTTCTATCGCTCAACCCCACGAGAGACCTAGATTTGGTGATTCATCCAGGGAACTATGTTTCTCTAGATGTTATCCTTAAGCCAAGGCACCCAAAACTAGGATGTGATCCCATTGTACCAGCTGAAGTTAAAAGTTATATTTTTTCCCTTTAAAATAGTGTGCACTTCAAACGAATAACACTTTTTTGGCACGCCCATTGGGAAGACGAATTCATACTATCTTTTGCAAGTGTCCCATAACATCTTGGTCAATATTTTTCATTATTTTTCTACGTTTGATTTCTATCTTTTGGAGGTATTTTCATAAATACATATATTTACTTTGGTAGTCCAAACAACCTATTTTCATTTTCAACAGACATGTTTTCTTTTGTTTTCCATTGTTTATGAGGCTTTCCATTCATGATTTTGGTTCCTTAGTGGAATTCCTTTCTCCAAAGTTTTAACCATCTAAAGTCACCTCCTTTTTACCCATATTCAAATTCAAATCAGTACTATTACCCTTATCAAAATGAATATTTCTATGAACCAAACCCTACTAATTAGTATGGTCATTATTACATTCATTATGTTGTTTAGGAGTAAGGTTATGAACAAGAATATGTTGGTTATACAAATTATAAATGGAATTTTACATAGGAGGAAGATTTTGAAAGCAATGTTAAGATATTGGAGTAGATGTGGTAGGATTCCAATGAGAAAGTACAAATTTTACAAGCTAAACATCCTCGTTTAAATAATCCTTTTCAATCATAAGTCCTATACCTAGTTGGTTTAGGTCATAATAGAGATTTGAAGTAATATGTAACACTCTCCCTCAATTGATTGATTGTATTACGTATTTGCAAGCATTAGAGGAAGATAGGAATCCGGTTGAAGAACCATGTGAATGGGATATTCCCACACACGTTCCCCATCATAATCCAATGCTCAATCCTTATCAACTACTACACCCTAATTGTCAGAATCCATGGTTTTCCAATATTGTTATTTTTGTCCCCTCTTCCCCGCAAGAAGGTTTTGAACTCCTCCCCATTGTCCAAACATTTCCAAATTACTATAACACCCAGTTGAACCCTCCTCTCTCATCCCAAAGCCAAATTTACGAAGGGGACAAGCATGAAATTAATCAAGAAGGGAAGCTAGTGGTAGAAAATAGCAGTGATGAATACATACAATTTTTTTTGGTTTGGGTTGTAATATTTTATTTTGATCAGATTTCGTAGTTAGAGAAAGAGTGCATGTAAGAAGAGGATATTTCATGGTAGTATCAGGATAGTCATCATCAAGTAAAATTTAGGAAATATTCTCTCCTTTGTCTAGAGCCACAAGGTATAGATAATGATTTGATTTAACATGTGAAAGTTTGTAAACTTTAGATCAACATTCTTGAGGCTATATCATCTCCTAGAAAGTAAAATGATTAAGTGATAGTTGTTCACTTGAATGAAGTTGTTTTAGGAAGCTAGAATTTTATAACCATGAATGTTAAGTTGCCTTTAATTTAAGGTTATGAATCATATCTGAAGGAAAATTTTCAAATTAATAATGAGGATAAATTAGTAGATTCAATGCATCATCATGACCATGAACAACATGTTTATATTTTGGAAGGCTTCTTTTTAGATGAGAATGCTGATATGGAGAAAGAAGAGTAATAAAGTAAACTGGATGATATAACAAAATGTAATGATTCTTATTATTCTACGTGCTTAGAAATTTAGGTACTCCTAGTGGATTACAATTGGTCATAAAGAGTGTTAGTAAGCACTGCAACTAGCCAAGGAACTCGAGATGATTTCAAGAAAGGGTTGTATCAGAATTAATAAAGAGAAAAATTAGTCATGATAGTTGAGATAAAGAAACATAGAAAGTTATAACAACAATCTTATCTACCCCCCAATGTTTTCTAGCATGAAGGTGAATGTAAGAAAACATGACAGATCAGAAAAATCAGTCTACCAGTTGTTATAAGGTCATCTGGAATCTGATACTTCACTTATTTGGTACTAATATTAGTAGTACAGAAAACTATGCTTGATTGAGAGAACAAACATGAGTTTCAAGTTATCAAAAGTTGGCCCAAATACTTCCCAAAATATGTTGCAAATCTAATAGAGGTATTTATTTTAATCTGTAGCAATGTTTTGAATAACTTAAGAGTACAAATCCTGTTTCCAATTTTTCCATGTGATCTGATTGTCAAGTTGATCTCACGGTCACATTTTGTCATAAAGAGGAGATATTTCTCTCATCTTGTATCAGGATTTGTTTAACATCTTGTTTCAGCTAGTTACATTAGGTTAGTGTATGTTTTTTTAAGTAAAATAAGTGCTTGCGCACCCTCTACATGTTCCACCTGGATCATATATTATTTTTCATCAACTTGTAGCTATTTTATTTTTCTATAAGTGTAGTTGGTCACATGTTTAAGTTATTTATTTTTAGTTTTTATGTAGGATTTTTAGTCTTTATAGGTGTTATTCATCTTTAAGTATGCACGGTCAAGCTTGGTGTAATTTTTTAGATTTCTCTCCTCACTAGAAACGATCATTTTCAGGGGTTCTTACTTATTAACAGGAAATTGGTTCAGCAAATTAACCAAATATGTTGACCATTTTGTTCAATCGTCAAAGTGGGGAACAAATTTTTTTGGTTACGTAGTTTTGGATAGGTTAACTGCTTGTATGTAGGAAAATCATCAGCTTTATGTGTTGTTTAAGGATGTAATGCTTCACATATGTAGTCATTCCAACATTTTGTATTCATCGAGACCATACACCAACCATGAAAGAGTTTTGTCATACTTTTATGGAGGCAGGAAGGCAAACATATATTAGAAAATACATTAAGAACTAAAAAATACAGTTACATATTTTCAAAGTTCAATTTATGTACAACATACATCGGTTGTCGTTACTTATGTTTGGGACGGTCAAACAAAGGTATAATTAATTAATTCATTCCTTATGATTATGTGAAATTATCTTAGTGTGTTGAGTTGTATTAGGGTAATTTAACATCATGTTAAAGAAAATAAATGCAAAGGAAACATGTACAACTCATCACATTAGGAAATTTTCATTTTTTCATAAGGAAAGAACATATTGATCGCACACAAGCCATGGGATATGACTGAGAAAAGAATGTATGTAAATGTGAAACTTGAAATGTAATGAGTTAAAGATAACTTTACATTTGTTGTGGAAGATGAGGTCAATTCCTTAAAGATTGTGCTCCATGATATCCATCCAACTATTGTAGATTCATACCACTTTTACCAAAACAGAAACAGTAGCTCTGATACCAATTTTACCAAAACAGAAACAGTAGCTCTGATACCAATTAAGCAAACATACTGTTCTGAAACCAATTTCACACACATACAGCAATACTGATACTCTGGTACTTCAAACACTCATATATCATTAACGGATCTTCACGGTTCTGATACAGAATTTCAATCTGAACATATTACACTTGCAGACTTAAGGATAAGAAAGCTTAAAAATCTGATGTATAATAACATCATAGTTTGGGAAAACTTCATGTAGAATATTGATCACAATATCAAATACGTCTTCTGTCTCATATATATCTTCAAATGTAGCAAACTCTTCTACAAACATAATCTTACGTTCTTCATTTACAGTAAGAACAACACATACTGCATCAAACATGACTTACAGAATTATACAAGCTGATCTTCAAAATCAGCACTGATACTAGACTCTTGAGAACTTCTGGAAATCTTCTTTAAAATCTTCTGAATATCTTCCCAGAGCTAAGCTCTTCAAGCATTCCCAAGTGTGTTCTCCAATTCCAAAGTCCCCAAATTCGAAGCGTAGTGAATGAGATGAAAGAAGTCCAATTTATAGACTTCTTCCATGGCTTTTCACTTGGAACCGGAGTTATCCGGTAAAAGGAGAAACCGGTTCACAAAGCCCGTAAGATCGGTCAGATTCCAGAATAGACCTAAAGGACTGACAACTGACATAAAGTGAGAACAACCCTCTCACGGGAGTGACAAAAGTAACATGGGTCCACCACGCACTGACCCAACTAGACGCACTAACAAACTACTTTATTCCCACGGTAACAGGCCTACCGTGATGGCCGACAAGAAACCAAGTGCACTAACGACAAGCGCACAAACAAAAGCAAGATAAAAGCAGAAGATTATGGAGAATCAAATCTGACAGCAGGTCCCATAGAGTCATCATCATCACTAGTGGAGGATGAGCTGTCTTCACGATACAGATGCAGGCTCTAGATTCCTTTCATATTGCTCGAGCCAAACTCTTGATGTTGACGCTAGAGCCATCATTATCTGGCTGTAGATGAGGCCCGTGTAGGATATAGATAATGATCAAGAATCTTTAGGTCTTGTCCAGGGAACAGGAGGATGGACGACCATGGTGTGATGGAGCAGGATCCTTCGCCATAGTGTAGCATTAGGTCTTTCAACAAGATTCCTGACAGGGTTAATTTTTACATAATAATGAACCTTGACGTACCAAGGTATTTTACACTGAATCAAAACATTCCTTGCAATGTCAGGATGCACATTCAACAGAGGAGAGTCAGAAAGTTTAGTTGGTAAATATTTTAACAAGAAATATTTAAAATGCTTTGAAATGTACTTCCTGTCTCCGATGGATGGCGGTCTGTTCCAGAGATCATAATGGAGCGGATGCTCCTCTGTCCATAGCCTTGAATACTCGAATCTCCAGAGTAGTGTTGTGCCTTCCTGGGATGAGTTGTCGAAGCCTCAAACCCTCAACTGGTAGGTGGTCAGGTTGTTCCACTAGTATAGAGCTGATCTCCATTGCCAGTTTAAGGCAACATTTAACCATTGGTTCTTGCAATGTATGGAACTGTCTTCCAGGGATGTCAGGATCAAAAATCTGCACTCAGTTTCTGACATAGCAAATTCTTGGACAGAGATGAAGTTCCTCTTGATATCAAGCTAGTGTCTGAGCCTCCTGAGACATTCTGTTGTCATTCCAGAATCAAAGTATCAATCTGTGCTTGAGAATTTCTGTGATCCCAAACTGTACCATGTGGTTCATGCATTACTGTGTAACATTTACAGTCTTGAGAGTGTTTAATTCTCGACTGGCGAAATCAGCCAGTGCATTGGACTTTTCCTGCTATATGTTCAACTGTAAATTCAAAATTGTCGAACCACAGTCCCCATCTTTGGAGTCTGTTCCAAGCTGTCTTGTTGGCAGGGTCACCACCATTCAGTCTCTTCTTGAAGTCTTTCAGATCAGACCTGAGTATGAAGGCTTCATTTTGTACAAAAAACAAGAAAGCTTTGATTGCTTTCTTTGGCAGCTAAAATTTCCTTATGAGAATGAATGATATTTCATTTCTGAACCTTGAAAAGCTCCAGAAGCAAACCTGCATATTTTCTCTTTTCCATTTTCATCTTTTTCTTTCAGTACTGCTCCCCAGTAACTGATCACTTGCGTCGCACTCTATAATCTTTATACCTGGTCCAGGTAAAGACATAGGTGGAAGCTCAAGAGACTTGTTTCTTGATTCTGATGACTGCATTAGTCATCTCTTGATTCCAGGCTGGTGCTTCTTTCTTCAATCTCTTATTTAGTAAGCACTCTGGACTCAGCAGCAATATTTTGATAAAAACCAGCAATGTAATTTACGCACCCCAAGAAATCTCTGCAGCTGCTGTTTTTCTAATAATTCATCTGGAAAGTTCTGGATTTTACTAATAATATGCTTCTGCATTTCTATTTTACCAGAACTGATTTTTATTCCCAGAAAATCTATGTCTTCCTTAAAAACTTCTATCTTTGATGGTGAAAGACATAGTCCATTATCATAAACAACCTTATAGAACTGCTCAAGATGTTCTATGTGCTCCTTTGGTGATTTTGAAAAGATCAAGATATCATCAATATAAATAATGAGAAAATCAGAGAGCTTACCAAATATCTTGTCCATAATTTTTTGAAATATTCTGAGGGAGCAGTCTTGAGTCCGAAGGGGCAACACCTTCCACTCGTATTGTCCACCAGGGACAATAAAGGCTGTTTTGTACATATCTTCTTGCTTCAGGAAAATCTGCCAAAAACCGCTTTTCAGATCGAACTTACTATACACCTTTGATCCTTTGATTCTGCTTAGCTAGATCGTCCTTGGCAGGATATAGGATGTTGAACTGAAGCAATGTACTTGTTGAGTGGTTTATAATCAACCACTAATCTCTTTTTATTTCTGATCTGCTCACTTCTTTTGTTGACATAAAAGGCTGTGCAAGACCACGGGGAATTTGATTCTTGAATGAAGCCACCTTTTGAGTAGCTTTCTAAATTTCTTCGTGACATTCCTTTCTTTCTGCTGGAGGCATGCCCCTATGATGGTGTGCCTTGAACTTGGGCACAATTTCTTTTCCTTCAGCATCTTTTAATAGCCTGCAGATCAAGAGAACAGATAATGCTTCTTTCCTGTGTATGTATGCGCATGAGGATTATCGCTACAAATATCTCTTCTTAATCTTGGATACAATTTCTTCTATGCTCACCTTGGCAGTTAGCATATGGATTTATGAATCCAGAAATTATTTATCGTCTTATGCATTTCTCAGGCAAAGGTACAATAGACTAGAAAGTGTACCTTCTAGGGTATCTGAACTGGAGGAGGGCTGAATAAGTGTAATGTGGTTTTCAGAAATGCTAAAAGTGTGACATGCTTTTCAGAAAATCAATCCCTAAGCAAACAATCATAGTTCTCGCATATTGTGCTGGTAAAATTCTATATTTATGGAGAGACCTTCTATACTGATCATGACCTTTAGCCATAAAATTACAAACTACTTCGCCGGCTTATCAAACTCTGATTTTGGTATGGGTTTTCACCCAACAGTCAGAGGGGATTGCATACTGCCTTTAGCAGACTGATCTCTGCACCAGTATCTATCATGGCATCCAGCACATATAAGGCTTTATGTGAGAGTATACAAATTACTATAGCAATAAATGGGTTTTGAGTACAACTAATGGTAGCATACCTCGGCGATGATCTTTGCCTTGTGATGCTATATGTTGGTATGTATCTTCGAGATTTTCTTCTTCAGATGACTCTCTTCTCTTTTTCTTCTTCTTCCAGCCAATCTGGCAAAATTCTTCAGTAGCCTTTGGCAATCACCTTTTTCAAGTAATTCCAAGTCTGGCTTTTTCTCCATATCTCTGTAGGTTTTTTAATGGAGGCAGGATCAGGCTCTGAATGTATCCTGATGAAGACTGTCCTTGATCAAATACTCTGAACTGGGGACTCTGTCTACCGCGACCTCTCCAAGGTCCTGTCCTTCCTCTTGTTGGAATCTGGGCGTTGTCTAATCCTTTGTTGAAAAGGAGGCCGTATTGGGACTGGTTCATATTCTTCTTCAGGCTGGTTTTCAGCTTGCTCTTTCAAGCTTTGCTTGTTCAGCTTCATTGGTTCCTGATATACTTATCATTTAATTCTCTGAGTTCTTTTGCCCAGAGCCATTTTTCTTGACTGTGTCACCATACACCATATAATGTCATGAGACTGATTCTGAAGGCATTCTACCTCTTTTCGTAAAAATTCTGCACTTCTGAGGAATCACTGGATGTGCTAACAATTAGAAACACAGCTCTGATACCAAAATCTAATATCAAACCAGACTGAAATAGAACCATATCAATCCGCTATCATCTGTACTGATATGATAATTCATCTGATACCTATGATGAATCAGATAACATTGGCACTGTCGTCTATAATACTTATAAGTATTATATCTGATCACAGACTGTCAGTATCTGATACTAATGCATCATCCGGTCCTCATATATATACCTTCAAATGATAAAGCATTGATTTTGCTTCTACAAACATAATCTAGAATCTTTGCCAGGGCACTTATTAGCAGTAGTGTGGTCCTTTGCATACATAACATACTTGCATCAAACCGCTGATGCTTACCAATATGTATGAGCCTTCTGAATCAGTATTTCTTTTTGCACTGTCTGTACTTAGACTCTTTGACACCTGGATTTCTGGAAATTTCTTTTTTCACTTTTTATCTTCGCTTAGCATCTTTTCCCAGTTCCTGAAAATGTCTGCAAATTCCTTGCAGGAAGATGTTGTGGGATGGAGAGATTCCTAGATCCGGACTCCCAAATGGTTCTAAAGAATATTGAATCACAGAAGAAGGAAGTCCAAGGGCCTTATGATGTTTGAGCTTCTGCTTGCGCTCCCATTTGTCACTTGGATAGTTTGGCATTGGTCTGATCAATAATCTGGTAAATTGTGCCAAAACCGAGTTCTGCTGTTCTCAGGCCATGCATCGCCTTTTTTTTCCAGAATTGACATAAAGGACTGACGGACAAGACACTAAGTGAGTATCTGAGACCCATGGTCTCATCATTAATATTAGCAGAGCTGTAATACAGCTTCTGCATAAAACACTGATACTCTTTGACACGAGTCACTGTCACATAGACTGGCACGCAGGAACATAGCAGTGTTCATCACTCTATCGTGGCCACGGGGTAACAATAAATTACCGTGATGACTGGCAGCAGTAAGGCCAGTATAGCCTGCCTGCAGAATGATTTCTTTGTTGGGGATCAAGTCCCACCATTCTTTCAGTATTCCAAGATAGAACAGTTGGCAATAGTTGCAGCAATATTCCTAGGAGATCGTCCAGCAAGGTCCAGATTGGGTACTGCTCCATCCGATCGCTAGCATGTACTAATTCTTTGAGCTCAGGAATAGTTTTACATTCGGAGCCTATAAAAGCTAGGCTCCAGAGGTCTGTACCTTAGTTACTGGCATTATGTGGCATTTGTGGCAAAGGAGTCTGAGTAACTCCTGAAGATTCTCCCAACTGTTCTCCCATCTGTTCATCAAAAACCGGTACTTCATATGGAGGTTCTTCTGTATGAGATACCTTGAATCCTGAAGCAAGTATTTTCATTTCTTGTCCGTGCGGAACAGGAGGACTTGACCATTCATGTTATGAACTGGAGTATAGGATTTCTTTATTGACAGGACTAGCAAGTTGAGTCACATCTGTCCTACATGTTATATTCCTTGTCCATTCTCTATTGTGGAGGGCTAGATACCTGTTCCTATAGTTTTCGTGTATTTTTGAGCGAGGATGATCCTCGAGGTCCACATTTCTGTTACCAGACATCTCTGTATCTCATCTATCCTTTGACGTGTCTTTTTCATTATCATTCTGCAAATTAGATATGCCTGACTCAATCAATTCATTAGTCTGTACATGCCTATTTATCACAGTACTTTTTATGCTAGTGGTATGGTCCACTAGAGGTTGAACAAGATCAGTGATTTTCTGAGAAATGACCTCTGGTAGGTCTGCAGAAACAACCTTATGAGTTTCTTGAACTTGTTGCTCTATCTTACTGACTGATCCATGTAACCTATCAACTCTGTCATGCAATAATTTTAAAGCTGCTGCTGTATCACCCCTTTTTCTTAACTCTATTGCTTTTAATGTTTTCTCCATTGATGCTAATTTTTCACTATTGGACATAGTTTCTGCATGGACTGACCTGATAGCTTTATTCGTCCAATTTAGCATCTTAGAACTCTCTGAGGGTTCTATTTCTTTACTGACAGTCCTTTGATACCAAAAGACGGCTTTTTGGGACTGGTCTGGAGAAACTAGCTCATGTGGATCTGTTTCTGGAAGAGAAGTACTAGAACTTACAGATGGCCATGTTAATGGCTGGTCCATTAACAGGAGCATACTTCTGACTGACTAGCTTCTCGCAGTCAGAGCACCAAAGAAAGTCTGTAGCTGGATCATGAACTAAAGATTTATGGCTACAGAGAAATACTTTTTCTTTTTCAGGCTGCTCAGGCTTCTGAGTATTTGAGCTCTCTCCTACAGTGAAGTAGGATGAAGTACTATTTGTAGATGTACTTCTAGACAATGGTCTCTTAGACAGATCTCTGCTTGAATTTTGCCTAAAGCTTAGGGTGACTTGGTTTTTACCCTCATTTACTGCTGTTGCATTTTCTAATTTTGGTTTTGAGGACTGGATGAACTTTTTAGATAAGGTCCATTCTCTGGGAACCTTTATATCAGACCATGAGATTAGCTCTGGTTCAATTTTTTGTGTTTCTAGATTAGTGTGAGTCACCACGCTGCTTGCCTTTTGTCACTCCATGTTTAACAGCGGGATACATTGTATTTACTAATCTATAAATAACTTTATAATGAATGGCCAATGGGCAAGAACCAGTTCTCATATGTAATCCAGTTGTAGCTAAATGCAACTTAAGAACATCCTGCAACTTAATGATCAGTAAAAGCATAGTAAAGATCTAAAGACATTAAACAAGTTGTAGGATTCAGTTCTAAAGTTCTGTAGAATTGATTTTGGAGTAAATCTCTGTCATCTGTGAACGCAAGTACATAGCGCCCTTATAAGGTTAATTGGTGTTGAGTCCCATATTGTAAGACGCCGCTTACAGTGTGTCAGGCGCAGCCAAAAGAGGATTCCGAATATTTTAACCTTCTTGCTCCCTTACTTGCAAAGTACCAGTTAAAATGGCTGAGAGTGATCCCCGAGTCAGTACGAGAGCATTAAAGTGACATGGGTCCACCACGCACTGACACAAGACTCAAAACGACAAACAACTTTATTGCCACGGGAACAGGCCTCCCGTGATGGCCGACAAGAAAAAGGCGCACTAACCAAGCGCACTCACAAAAGAAGATAGACAGCTACGGAGAATCAAATCTGACAGCAGGTCCCATAGACTCATCATCATCGCTAGTGGAAGTTGAGCTGTCATCACGGACTGGTGCTGGCTCCAGATTCCTTTCGTATTGCTCGAGCCAGACTCTTGATGTTGACGCTGAGCCATCATTATCTGGCCGTACATGAGGCCTTGTTGGATACAGATAATGATCAAGTATTTTCAGGTCTTGTCCAGGGAACAGGAGGACGGACCACCATGTTATGATGGAGTATGATCCTTCGCCACAGTGTTGCATTAGGTCTCTGATCTACATTCCTGCCAGGGTTAATCTTTACATAGTAATGGACTTTTACAAACCATGGGATTTTACACTGTATCAAAACATTCCTGGCGACATTTGGATGTACATTTAACAAAGGAGATTCAGAGATTTTAGTTGGTAAGTATTTTAACAGAAAGTATTTGAAATGGGATGAAATGTACTTCCTGTCTCCAACTGTGGGCAGTCTGTTCCATAGATCGTATTGGAGCGGATGCTCCTCAGTCCACATTCTGGAATACTCGAACCTCCAGAGTGTGTTATGCCTTGGGATGAGTTGCCGAAGCCTCAATCCTTCCACAGGTAGGTGGTCTGGTTGTTCCACAGAATAGAGCGATCGCCATTGCCAGTTAAGGCAACATTTCACCATTGGATCTTGCAATGTATGAACTAACCTTCCAGGTATGTCAGGATCAAAAATCCTGCATTCAATTTCAGACATCCCGTATTCTTGGACAGAGATGATTCCTCTTGATTCAAGCAGGTTCTGCGAATCTCTGGACATTCTGTTATTACAGGGAATAAGAGCATTGATCTGTGCTTGAGAATTTCTGTGAGTCCCATACTGAACCATGGGGTTCATGCATTACTTGTGTAACGTTAACAATCTTGGTGGTATTCAATTCTCGACTGGCGAAATCAGCCAGTGCATTGGTTTTTCCTGCTATATGTTCAACAGTAAACTCGAAATTGTCGAACCACAGTCCCCATCTCTGGAGTCTGTTCCAAGCTGCTTTGTTAGCAGGGTCACCACCGTTCAATCTCTTTTTGAAGTCCTTCAGATCAGACCTGAGTATGAAGGCTTCATTCTGCACAAAAAACAAGAAAGCTTTGATGGCTTTCTTTGCAGCTAAGTATTTCCTTATGGGATGAATGATATTTCATCTCTGAACCTTGAAAAGCTCCAGAGGCGAATCTGCAAACTCTCTCCTTCCCATTTTCACATTTTTCTTTCAGTACTGCTCCCCAGTACTGGTCACTTGCGTCGCACTCTATAATCTTTATACCAGCTCCTGGTAAAGACATAGGTGGAAGATCTGAGACTTGCCTTCTTAATTCTGCGGACTGCATCTAGTCATTTCTTTGCTTCCATGCAGGTGCATCTTTTTTCAGTGTCTTGTTTAATAAGACTCTGTCAGCAGCGATATTTTGATAGAATCCAGCAATGTAGTTTACGCATCCAAGAAATCGCTGGAGCTGCTGTTTATCTAATAGCTCATCTGGAAAGTTCTGGATTTTGCTCACAATATGCTTCTGCATCTCTATGCTGCCAGAACTTATCCTTATTGCCCAGAAAATCTATGTCTTCTTTAAACACATCAATCTTCGAAGGTGAAAGACATAGTCCATTATCATAAACAACCTTATAAAACTGCTCAAGATGACTGATATGTTCTTTTGGTGATTTTGAGAAAATTAAAATGTCATCAATATAAATAATGAGAAAATCAGAGAGCTCACCAAATATCTTGTCCATTATCTTCTGAAAGATGGACGGTGCAGTCTTGAGACTGAAGGGTAAGACCTTCCATTCGTATTGTCCTCCTGGGACAATAAAGGCTGTTTTATACATATCTTCTTGCTTCAGGAAAATCTGCCAGAAACCGCTCTTGAGATCGAACTTACTGTACACCTTCGAGCCTTTGATTCTGCTCAGAAGATCGTCCTTGGCAGGGATAGGATGTTGAACTGAAGCAATGTACTTGTTGAGTGGTTTATAATCAACCACCAATCTCTTTCTTGTTGCGGATCTGCTCGCTTCTTTTATTGACGTAGAATGCCGCGCATGACCAAGGAGAATTTGACTCCTGGATGAAACCACCTTTGAGTAGCTTTCTGTATTTCTTCGTGACATTCCTTCCTTTCTGCTGGAGGCATGCCCTTATGATGGGCTTTGAACTTTGGCACTATTTCTCTGCCTTCAGAATCTTTGAGTAGCTGCAGATCAAGAGAACAGAAATGCTTTTTTCCTATGTATGTATGCATGAGGATTATCGCTACATACATCTCTTCTTTATCTTGGATACTATTTCTTCTATACTGACTTGGCAATTTGCAATAGACTTATGTATCCAGAGATTATTTACAACTTTGCATTTCTCGGGCAAAGGTACTATGGTTTGGAATGTGTACCTTCTAGGTATCTGTACTGGAGGATTGAACAGTGTAATATGGTCTTGGGAAATACTAAATGTATGACAGGCTTTTCAGAAAATCAATCCCAAGCAAACAATCATAGTTCTCCATATTATGCTGGTAAAAATCTATCTGCATGGAGATACCTTCTATACTGATCATGATTTTAGCCATAAAATTACATATTACTTCCCGCTTATCAAACTTGATTTTTGTATGGGTTTTTACCCAACAGTCAGACGGGATAGCATATTGCCTTAGCAGACTAATCTCTGCACCAGTGTCTATCATGGCATCTAGCACATATGGCTTTATATGAGGTATACAGATAACCATAGCAATAAATGGGTTTTGAGTGCAGCTAATGGTACATACCTCGGCATGATCTTTTTCTTCTGAAGCTATATGATGATATGTATCATCGAGATCTTCTTCAGATGACTTCTTCTCTTTTTCTTCTTCTTCAGCCAGTCTGGCAAATTCTTCAGTTGCTTTGGCAATCACCTTTTCAAGTAATTCCAATCTGGCTTTTCTCCATTCTCTGTAGGTTTTTATGGAAGCAGGATCTGGATCAATGAATATCCAGATGATTGTCCTTGTTCAAATACTCTGAACTGGGGACTCTGTCTACCGCGACCTCTCCAGGGTCCAAATCTTCCTCTTGTTGGAATCTGGTGCTGTCTAATCCTTTGTTGATGAGGAGGTCGTAAAGGTACTGCTTCAAATTCTTCATCAGGCTGGCTTTCAGCTTGCTCTTTCAGCTTAGCTTGTTCTGCTTCATTGGTCCTGATGTATTTGTCATTCAAATCTCTGAGTTCTTTGCCCAGAGCCATTTTTCTAGCAGTGTCCCATGGGGGACAACTTTCATAGACAGACTGAAGGCTTTCAAGTTGTCTTCTTAAATACTCTGCACTTGGAGGGATCATCGGATGTGCAAAGTTAGTAATCATATTGATAGCAAAATTATTGAAGGAGGGAACAGAACTATATCCACTGCTATCAGTACTGTCTTCTTCGTCTGATACCTTGCTGTATCAGATTGCACTGACCTTCTTCTATGGAGGCATATGAAATATCTGAGGAAAAACTGTCAGAATCTGAAACAAATGCATATTCATCCTCATTTATTCCTTTGACTGATAAAGCATTAACTTTTGCTTTACCCTTGTCTGTATTTCTGTTAGGACACTTATTTGCATAATGGGGTCCTTTACATATATAACAAGTAGGCTTGAATTTATGCTTTTTGCCTACATATTTATGCTTCCTAAATTTATACCTTTTCTTGGGGTGATTGTATGGAGGAGTCTTGAATCTGGACTTCTTGAATTTGCGTTTCTTTTTCTTATAATACACAGCATCCTCCCCCTTTGAAAATGCACAATCCTTACAAGAGGATTTGCGTCTGGAGATTAATTTCTAAATCCGGACATCCAAAAGGTTCGAGAGCATATTGCTCACAGAATTGATTACCAAGGGCCTTCTGATGTTTGAGCGCCTGCTTGCGCTCCCACTTGTCCTTGCATAGTTTGGCGTTGGTCTGATCAATGATCTGGTTGAGAGCACCAAAACTGAGTTCTGCTGTTCTCATGCCATGCATCGCCTTTTTGTACTGAGTTGCAAAGTAAGGAGGAAATGACTCAATATACCTGAGACGCATAGTCTCATCATTGATGTTACCAGAGCTGTAATACAGCTTCTGCATAAAGCATTGGTATTCCTTGACACGAGTCATATCACAAAGTCTGGCACGCAGAAACATGGCAGTGTTCATCATCTTATCATCGTCAATGTTACCGATGAACTCCTTGATGATGGCGGCAGTAAGACCAGAATATCCTGCCTGCAAAATAATTTCTTTATTTGGGAGCAAGTCCCACCATTCTTTCAATATTCCAACAAATCCGTTGGCTATAGTGGCAGCAATATTCCTAGGAGATCTACCATAAGTTTCAAACTGGGTATTGCCCCAGCCGATCATAGAATGAACTATTCTTTGATCTCAGGAATAGATTTACATTCTAACTTATAAAAGTTAGGCTGCAGAGTTTGTACCTTAGTTACTGGAGTATTTGTGGCACAAGGAGTCTGGAGCATTGGTAGACTCCAGATGTTTCTCCCATCTGTTCATCAAAAACAGGAGACTTCATATTGAGGCTCTTCATGCAGAGGCTGATGCTGAGGCTGATGCTGCACCTTGAATACTGAGCATATTGACAGATTTATCTTTGAAAAATAAAGGCTTGTATTCTTCTAAGACTTCCTTGTATGACTTCCTTGTTGAAGGATTGGCCAAATTCAGTCACATCTGACCAAGATACTGCTTTTGTCCAATCTCCCTCTGGAGGACTGGAAACTTTTCTATTTACCTCTTGAATCTTTGGCAGTATTTTAGGAAGTTCTGATGCAAGACATTTCTGTATCTCATCAATCCTTTGATGTGTTTTTTCATTTTCATCTTGCAGACTGGTTATGCCTGATTCAATCAACTTATTAGTCTGAGTGTTTTTGTCTAGAAACTACACTCTTTATACTAGTGGTATGATCTACAAGTGGTTGGATAAGATCAGTGACCTTTTGTGTAATAGTTTCAGGGAGCTCTGTAGTCATGAGTTTATGAGTCTCTTGCACCTGAGTTTCTATCTTACTAACTGATCCATGTAATCTATCAACCCTTTCATTTAACAGCTTAAGAGCTGCTAGCTGTATCACCCTTCTTTCTTAATTCAATGGCTTTCAAAGTACTTTCAAAAGATGCAAGCTTCTCTCTGTTTGAAACTACCTCTTCATGGACCGTTTTTATAGCTTTATTGGTCCAATTAAGCATCTTTGAACTTTCTGAGGGTTCAATTTCTTTGCTTACAGTCCTTTGATACCAAAAGATTGCTTTTGTGACTGGTCTGGAGAAATTAATTCATGTGGGTCTGTCTCTGGCAGAGAAGTGGTAAAGAAGTACTGGAACTGACAGATGCCATATTAATAGCAGGGCCATTAAGAGCTCTGGAGCATACTTCTGACTTACAAGCTTTTCGGGCCAGTCAGAACACCATAAGAAGTCTGTAGCTGGGTCATGTACTAAAGATTTATGGCTACAGAGGAATATCTTTTCTTTTTCAGGCTCCTCAGGCTTCTGAGTGTTTGAACTTTCTCCTACTGTGAAATAGGATGATGTACTGTTTGTAGATGTACTTCTAGGACAATGATTTTTTTGACAGATCTCTGCTAGAGTTTTGCTAAAACTCAAAGTTACCTTATTTTTCTCCTCTATGACCAGCTGTTGCATTCTCTAATTTTGGCTTTGATGACTGGATGAATTTTTTTTAGATAAGGTCCATTCTTTTGGAACCTTAATATCAGACCAAGATATTAGTTCTGGTTCAATCTTTTGTGTTTCTAAATTAGTATGAGTCACCACGCTGCTGCCTTTTGTCACTCCATGTTTGACGGCAGGATACATGGTATTTACTAATCTATAGATAACCTTGTAGTGAATTGCCAAAGGGCAAGAACCAGTTCTCATATGTAGTCCAGTAGTGGCTAAGTGCAACTTAAGAACATCCTGTAACAAATCTTCCTTTGTTAAGGAAACAGGATAATTAGGGAATACTTCAAATGATATCAGGGCCATTATGGAGGCCAGTCTGTATTGCAGCTAACAGTGAATCCTTAAAGTTGTCAAACCTTAAATCCATTAAACAAACAAAGAATCGAGGCATTTAAGCCACGACGGAAAAGAGGCGTTATGCCAATCTGCACACATCCTACAATGAGCAAACTTATATGTACTTTGCTTCTTCAAACTCTTTATATCAGATCTGTCTATTAAAGGAATGTTGTATTCACCATTGCTTGTCTGGGATACTTGAATCACAGATTCCCTAGTCTTAAAGACAGTAGATGCAATCAAATGAAATCTATTTATCTTAGCATATACTTCTGAATAAGCTTTCTTAGGGAGTTTCCACTCCGGAATAGGATTAGATTCATCTTCTATTTGTATGTCAGAATTGACTTCAAAAAGATCTGACAAGTTAATAAGATCCTGATCATCATGTTCAGTAGTACTGACTCTGGCACTATCATCAGCCATTTTAACTGGTACTTTGCAAGTAAGGGAGCAGGAAGGTTAAACTAATCGGAATCCTCTTTGGCTGCGCCTGACACACGGCGTCTTACAATATGGGACTCAACACCAATTAACCTTAGGTAGTTGCTATGTACTTGCTTTCACAGATGACGGACATAAAACCAGGAAATTCTACAGATATTTCAGATCAAACTCTTATAACTCATATACTATTATGAAATCAAAATTCTGCTATAGATCTTCAAAAATTTATATCTCAAAGAAGTCCTAAGATCTTTTGCTCAAGCTCTGATACCACTTTTACCAAAACAGAAACAGTAGCTCTGATACCAATTTTACCAAAACAGAAACAGTAGCTCTGATACCAAATTAAGCAAACATACTGTTCTGAAACCTATTTCACACACATACAGCAATACTGATACTCTGGTACTTCAAACACTCATATATCATTAACGGATCTTCACGGTTCTGATACAGAATTTCAATCTGATCCTATTCCAGAGTGGAAACTCCCTAAGAAAGCTTATTCAGAAGTATATGCTAAGATAAATAGATTTCATTTGATTGCATCTACTGTCTTTAAGACTAGGGAATCTGTGATTCAAGTATCCCAGACAAGCAATGGTGAATACAACATTCCTTTAATA
Source organism: Taxus chinensis (assembly GCA_019776745.2). Classification (NCBI taxonomy): domain Eukaryota; kingdom Viridiplantae; phylum Streptophyta; class Pinopsida; order Cupressales; family Taxaceae; genus Taxus; species Taxus chinensis. Next base: position 229,120,084 of record CM034147.1, on the reverse strand, counting down.
GATAAAAAGGATATTAACAGTTTGAAGAAGCAAAGTACATATAAGTTTGCTCACGTAGGCTGTGTGCAAATTGGCATAACGCCCCTCTTCCGTCGTGGCTTGAATGCCTCGATTCTTTGTTGTTTAATGGATTTAAGGTTTGACAACTTTAAGGATTCACTGTTAGCTGCAATACAGACTGGCCTCCATAATGGCCCTGATATCATTTGAAGTATTCCCTAATTATCCTGTTTCCTTAACAAAGGAAGATTTGTTACAGGATGTTCTTAAGTTGCACTTAGCCCACTACTGGACTACATATGAGAACTGGTTCTTGCCCTTTGGCAATTCACTACAAGGTTATCTATAGATTAGTAAATACCATGTATCCTGCCGTCAAACATGGAGTGACAAAAGGCAGCAGCGTGGTGACTCATACTAATTTAGAAACACAAAAGATTGAACCAGAACTAATATCTTGGTCTGATATTAAGGTTCCAAAAGAATGGACCTTCTCTGTCAAAAAAATCATTGTCTAGAAGTACATCTACAAACAGTACATCTTCCTACTTCACTGTAGGAGAAAGCTCAAATGCTAATAAGCCTGAGGAGCCTGAAAAAGATAAGATATTCCTCTGTAGCCATAAATCTTTAGTTCATGATCCAGCTAGAGACTTTCTATGGTGCTCTGACTGCGAAAAGCTTGTAAGTCAGAAATATGCTCCCGTTAATGGCCCAGCCATTAACATGGCCTCTGTCAGCTCCAGTACTTCTCTGCCAGAAACAGATCCACACGAATTAGTTTCTCCGGATCAAACATAGAAAGCCATCTTTTGGTATCAGAGCTCTGTCAAAAAAATCATTGTCTAGAAGTACATCTACAAACAGTACATCTTCCTACTTCACTGTAGGAGAAAGTTCAAACACTCAGAAGCCTGAGGAGCTTGAAAAAGAAAAGATATTCCTCTGTAGCCATAAATCTTTAGTACATGACCCAGCTACAGACTTCTTATGGTGTTCTGACTGCGAAAAGCTTGTAAGTCAGAAGTATGCTCCCGTTAATGGCCCTGCTATTAATATGGCATCTGTCAGTTCCAGTACTTCTTTACCAGAAGACAGACCCACATGAATTAATTTCTCCAGACCAGTCACAAAAGGCAATCTTTTGGTATCAAAGGACTGTAAGCAAAGAAATTGAACCCTCAGAAAGTTCAAAGATGCTTAATTGGACCAATAAAGCTATAAAAACGGTCCATGAAGAGGTAGTTTCAAACAGAGAGAAGCTTGCATCTTTTGAAAGTACTTTGAAAGCCATTGAATTAAGAAAGAAGGGTGATACAGCTAGCAGCTCTTAAGCTGTTAAATGAAAGGGTTGATAGATTACATGGATCAGTTAGTAAGATAGAAACTCAGGTGCAAGAGACTCATAAACTCATGACTACAGAGCTCCCTGAAACTATTACACAAAAGGTCACTGATCTTATCCAACCACTTGTAGATCATACCACTAGTATAAAGAGTGTAGTTTCTAGACAAAACACTCAGACTAATAAGTTGATTGAATCAGGCATAACCAGTCTCCAAGAGGATAATGAAAAAACACATCAGAGGATAGATGAGATACAGAAATGTCTGGTAACAGAACTTCCTCGAATCTTTCCAAAAATACAAGAAATCAATAGGAAAGTATCTAGCCCTCCAGAAGGAGAATGGAAAAATATAACATCTTGGACAGATGTGACTCAACTTGCTAGTCCTTCAATAAAGAAATCCTATAAAGAAGTTCTTGAAGAATACAAGCCATTATTCTTCAAAGATAAAAATGTCAATATGCTTAGGATTCAAGGATCTCATACAGAAGAACCTCCATATGAAGTACCTGTTTTTGATGAACAGATGGGAGAACAGTTGGGAGAATCTTCAGGAGTTATTCAGACTCCTTTGCCACAAATGCCACAAATGCCAGTAACTAAGGTACAGACCTTACAGCCTAACTTTTATAGGCTTGAATGTAAAACTATTCCTGAGATCAAAGAATTAGTACATGCTATGATCGGATGGGGCAATACCCAATCTGAAACTTATGGACGATCTCCTAGGAATATTGCTGCAACTATTGCCAACGGTTTTGTTGGAATACTGAAAGAATGGTGGGACTTGATCCCCAACAAAGAAATCATTCTGCAGGCAGGCTATACTGGCCTTACTGCTGCAGTCATCAAGGAATTTATTGGTAACATTGATGATGATAGAATGATGAACACTGCTATGTTCCTGCGTGCCAGACTATGTGACATGACTCGTGTCAAAGAGTATCAGTGTTTTATGCAGAAGCTGTATTACAGCTCTGGTAATATTAATGATGAGACCATGCGTCTCAGATACATAGAGTCTTTTCCGCCATACTTTGCAACTCAGTACAAAAAGGCGATGCATGGCATGAGAACAGCAGAACTCAGTTTTGGTGCAATAAACCAGATTATTGATCAGACCAATGCCAACCTATGCAAGGACAAATGGGAGCGCAAGCAGGCGCTCAAACATCAAAAGGCCCTTAGGTAATGTTTTCTGTGAACAATATTCTTTAGAACCATTTGGATGTCCGGATCTAGAAATCTCTCCTATCCCGCAAATCTTCCTGCAAGGAATGCACATTTTCAAAGGGGGAGGATGCAGTAAGTATTATAAGAAAGTGAAGAAAATAAAGTTCAAGAAATCCAGGTTCAAAGAGTCCTCCAGTACATGACAGCCCAAAAAGAAGGTACAAATTCAGAAGGCATCAAACATATGTAGGTAAACGTCATCAGCGGTTTTAAGCCAACATGTTATATATGCAAAGGACCACACTATGCTAAATAACTGTCCTGGCAATAGAAATACTAGACAAAGGTAAAGCAAAAATCAATGCTTTATCTGTAAAAGGTATAAATGAGGAAGAATATGCATTAGTATCAGATACTGACAGTCTTTCCTCAGATATTTCTTATATGTCTCAATAGACGAAGGCCAATGCAATTTGATTCAGCAAGGTATCAGATGACTCAAGACAGTACAGATGATAGTAGTGGATATAGTTCTATTCCTTCATTCAATAATTTTGCTATCAATATGGTTTCTAATTTTGCACATCCAATGATTCCTCCAAGTGCAGAATTATTTGACGAAAACAGGTAGAATGCCTTCAGTCAGTCTATGACAGTTGTCCCCCATGGGACACAGCAAGAAAAATGGCTCTGAGCAAAGAACTCAGAGAATTAAATGATAGAGTATATCAGGAAGTTAAGAAGCTGAACAAGCAAAGCTTCAGAGAACAACAAGAAAACCAGCCTGAAGAAGTCTATGAACCAGTCCCAATACGGCCTCCTTTTGTCAACAAAGGAACAGACAGCGTCAGCCTCCTATCAGAGGAAGGACAGGAACCTTGGAGAGGTCATGGCAGACAAAGCCCACAGTACAGAACATTTGATCAAGGACAGTCTTCATCAGGATACATCTGAGCCTGATCCAGCCTCTCATTGAAAACCTACAGAGATATGGAGAAAAAGCCAGACTTGAATTACTTGAAAAAGTAATTGCTAAAGGCATACTGAAGAATTTTCCAGATTAATGGAAGAGGAAGAAAAAGAAAAAGAAATCCTCTGAAGAAAATCTGGAAGATACCTACCAACATATAGCATCACAAGGACAAAGATCATTCTGAGGTATGTACCATTAGTTGCACCCAGAATCCATTCATTGCTATGGTTATCTGTATACCTCATATAAAACCATATGTGCTAGATGCCATGATAGACACTGGTGCAGAAATTAGTCTGCTCAGACAATATGCCATCCCGTTTGATAAATCAAGTTTGATAAAAGGGAGGTAATCTGCAATTTCATGGCTGATATCATGATTAATATAGAAGGCGTCTCCTTATCTATTAAGTTTTATCAACATAACATGGAGAGCTATGATTGTCTGCTTGGGGTAGATTTTCTAAAAGCCTGTCATACATTCAGTATATCCCAGGATCATATTATGCTTTTCAGTCCTCCTAAGAAAATTCCAAGAAGGTACACATTCCAGACCATTGTACCTCTACCAGAGAAATGCAAGGTTGTCAACAATGTATGGATACATAAGTCTATTGCAAATTGTCAGTTAAGTATTGATGAAGTTATATCAAAGATAAAGAAAAATGTCTGCAATGACAATCCACATGCATTCATACATAGGAAAAAACATTTCTGTTCTCTTGATCTGCAGTTAATCAAAGACGCTGAAGGCAGAGAGATAGTTCCAAAGTTCAAAGCCCATCATAAGGGCATGCCTCCTTCAGAAAGGAAAGAATGTCACGAGGAAATACAAAAGCTTCTCAGCGGTGGCTTCATTCAAGAATCCAACTCCCCGTGGGCCTGCACAGCTTTTTATGTCAACAAGAGGAGTGAGCAGATCAGAAATAAAAAGAGATTAGTGGTTGATTACAAACCACTTAACAAATACATTGCTTCAGTCCAGCATCCCATTCCTGCCAAGGACGATTTGCTAAGCAGAATCAAAGGATCCAAGGTGTATAGCAAGTTCGATCTCAAAAGCGGTTTTTGGCAGATTTTTCTGAAGCAAGAAGATATGTACAAAACAGCCTTTATTGTCCCTGGTGGACAATATGAGTGGAAGGTGTTGCCCTTTGGACTCAAGACTGCTCCTTCGATCTTTCAAAAAATCATGGACAAGATATTTGGTAAACTCTCTGATTTTCTCATTGTATATATTGATGATATCTTGATCTTTTCCAAATCTCCAAAGGAGCACATAGAACATATAGAACAGTTCTATAAGGTTGTTTTTGATAATGGTTTATGTCTTTCACCATCTAAGATAGAAGCCTTTAAGGAAGACATAGACTTTCTTGGTATAAAAATTAGTTCTGGTAATATTGAAATACAAAATCATATTATCAGTAAAATCCAGAACTTTCCAGATGAATTAACAGACAAACAGCAGCTGCAGAGATTTTTGGGGTGTGTAAATTACATTGCAGGCTTTTATCAAAATATTGCTGCTGATAGAGTGCTTCTAAATAAGAGATTGAAGAAAGAGGCACCAGCCTGGAATCAAGAGATGACTAATGCTGTCATCAGAATCAAGAAACAAGCTCAGGAGCTTCCACCTATGTCTTTACCTGGTCCAGGTATAAAGATTATAGAGTGTGACGCAAGTGATCAGTACTGGGGAGCAGTACTGAAAGAAAAAGATGATAAAGGAAAAGAGAAAATTTGCAGGTTTGCTTCTGGCTCATTTCAGGGTTCAGAAATGAAATACCACTCTTCTCACAAGGAAATTTTAGCTGCTAAAAAGGCTATTAAGTCTTTTCTGTTTTTTGTACAAAACGAAGCATTCATACTTAGGTCTGATTTAAAAGACTTCAAGAAGAGACTGCATGGTGGTGACCCTGCAAACAAGACTGCTTGGAACAGACTCCAAAGATGGAGCCTTTGGTTTGATAATTTTGAATTTACAGTTGAGCACATAGCTGGAAAAGCTAATGCACTGGCTGATTTCGCCAGTAGAGAATTAAACACTGCTAGAACTGTAAATGTTACTCAAGTAATGCATGAAGCTCATGGAACAGTTTGGGATCACAGACACTCTCAAGCTCAGATTGATACGTTGATCCGGAACGACAACAGAATGTCTCAGGAAGCCCAGACATTTCTGATATCCAGAAATTTCATAAGTGTGAATGAGTTTGCTATGTCAGAGACTGAGTGTAGATTTTTTGATCCTGACATTCCTGGAAGACAGTTCCATACACTGCAAGAGCCAATGGTTAAATGTTGCTTAATCTGGCACTGGATTTTATTTATCTCATTATATTTTAAGCTTAAAAAATAGATGAATTCCAAATAAAAAGAAACAAAGAAGCAAGAGATTATAATTGGTAATGGTCATTGATGAATCAATTACATCAGATAATGTCAAATAAATATTGCAGATCTGAAAAGGTAGTTGTAAATTCACATGTTATATTAATAACAAGCTCAAGAAGTATGTAACATGTTATATTTTAAAAAGGGCACTAAATATTAATAGAATATAAAGTTGAAAAAACACATTTATGATTTTAAATGTTTGTCAAAGCATGAAATAATAAATTTCGTAGCTTAGATATATGATTAAAGGAAATAACAAACTAGCCATACAACTTTTAGAGGGAACAACAACATCTAATGTCCACATCTTTCAAGATGTGAGTGAAAAGGTGCCCATTTTTAAACTTGTGAAACCGATGATTATAAAAGAGGGAAAACCATACTCCTAATCACTTTTAGTTAAAAAAATGCATCTATAATCATCCCTAACATGATGTAATGCCCACAAATCTATGATGTTTTAGGAACATGTTAAAACCCTAAAAACTTAACCAGAATGTTGCGGTAATTTTTTAGTTTCATTTTTTTTTTAAATTATAATATTACAAGGGCATTAACCCATAGTGTGCGTTAAATTAATTTTCACTAACAATCTATACTTTACAAATTATGGACTATGCCTAAGTTAATATATTAAGTACTCTTAATTTATTTTTAAGGTCCGATATTTAACATTTAACTAAGGAGGTGCCATAATTTATTTTACTTGGTTACATGTTTCTCTCCTCCTTAACTGTGATTCATACCTTAATAATTTACATTATTCTTAGCTAATTTAGTTTTAAAATATAAGATAACTTAAATATTCATTTCATTAATTTACTAAAACATACTAGGAACCTAATTACAGGACTTTGCACACCAGGGTATTCAAATGGCTCCATTCACCTATCTACACATGCCTTTAAATTTATTTAAAACATTTATAATATAAATTCCTATAAAAAAAAATTGTAGGTTTGATCCTTAACCCCTGGATCAATTCAATTGTGACCACTAGATCCTAGGGTTCTAAACTAACCCTAAAAGTCCTTATGAGTTTTTATTTAATCCCTTTCATTACCCAAGTCTCCTCATTTGATCACTTTTCCTTTGTTTAATTTATAGGTTGGAGAGATGGAAGCCATGGGAGAAAGAAAGACAGAACTATGGAGGAGTCTTCAAAGAATCAAGATTCGATTAGTTTAGATTGTAGATTTATCATTTTAATGTCATTCATTCAAGGATTGAAGAGATTTCCTTTTCAAATCTTGTTTTATTACAAAATTATTTGTATTATGATTTCTCCATTTAGGGAAAACCCTGATTCTATTAATATATATATATATGTTTCAGTACTTTGAATCAAACATTTGAAGAGTTTATTTCTTAAAACTATGATATTTAGCCATTATTTGTTTGCTGGAGGTTTCCTCTAAATTTTTACAAGAATAAAATTTAGTTATTACAAGTTTCAAATTGCACAAGCGTGGATCCATGAATTTCTGCCATAAGTGAAAGAACCGCCACCCAGAGTAGGTCGCGGTTCTCCGACCACCACCCCACCTAGGTGACGATTCATGAACTGCAGGTTTTCCGGAGTGGTAGTTCTAAGATTGCAACCTTATCTGAGTGGTGGTTACGAGACCGCCACTCTGTATAGGGAGATGATCTTGTTTCTTAGAAACAAAACTATCAAAACTGATATTTTCTAGAAAAGAAAATTTCCTAGGTTTCTTTAAAATTCATCCTGAACTTAATTTTATATGCCTAAAGTGTCTAGTTATAAGATTTAGTTCTATTTATTCATTCCATAGTTTAATTTCTCAGTTTAAATAATTTACTATTTCCATAATAACACAACATCTACAAGACTCATTTTTATTTTATTCAATAAATTTTCTTTCAAATTCAAAAGTAAAAAGGATCTCAATCTACTTCTAGTATTTTTATTTTTCCTTACTACAAAAGGAAACTTTTCAATTATAAAACTATACTTCAAATTTGTTGCCTCTTTCCATTTCACTATGACTTATATGTTCAGAATAACTATAACAACTTTTCTCTACATTCAAGTTTACTATGTATACACTATTTGCATCTTACAACTTCTATATTTCTTCTTTCTCATTTACAATAATACAATTTCACAGTTAAAGTAAAATTTATTTTCCCCTTGAGCATAGCTCATTTCTTTTAAAATAAAAAACTTCTTTTCTCACAATACAAACTAAAACTAAGCTTTTAATCATGATTTACATTTTGGTCCATTTCTTTCCATACTTCAATATAAAGAGAAGGTAAAATTTTCAACTCTTCAGTGAACTTCTTCAAATAATAATACAACTTACAATACAAAATTTTATTTAAAAGAAACACAATATTACAAATCTTCCACCTTGAGTGGGAATAACAAGAAGGTTTTATCACAAAGAAGGGTTTATTAAGGACACAAACAATACTACATATTTCACATCACCAACAAGAGAGCTCCAACATGCTTTATTTGATTAGAACAAAAAGGGGAGAGAGGCAACACTCTCCACCCAACCAAGAATTCCAATGAGGAGAATAAGTCATCCTCCTGAATGGCCCCCGAGTCCCAACCACATAGGAATGAAAAAAGGATCCAACTCATGGAAACCAAACAAGCTTCCACATCAAAATACAAATATTTTACAACCACACCAAAACACAAACAACTAAAAATACAATCACAAAAAGAACGAACAAAATATACAAGACTTCAAAATGCAAAATCCAAAGGAGCAAGATCTATGGGGGGATCACGTATGCTTCCCAATGGGAAATGGGTGCCCACCTTAAAAGTCTCCAATACACATATCAAAACCCCTACACACTCTTATGCCTCCCTTAATAACCTTTTATGCCTCCCACATTATTTTATGCCTCCCTAGAAACTCTTATGGCTCCCTCAATAAAATAACCACGTAAGAAATGCAAGGATTTTCTTGTCCAAGGTGGGGCACCCAACCCAAATCCCTCCAAAACATGAAATGAACTGTTATGCCTCCTTATATGTAAGATCCCCATAGTCCCCTCCTACACAAAACTTAGGAAATCTACCCAAGCACCCAACTAGCATACCAAAACACTCAAAACCCACACATATACCCAATATAAAAGAAAACATTAACAAGAGTATAGCTCCTACCTTTCCATTGTAGAGCTTGTTCCAAGAGTCACACACAAATCTCCTTCAATCCTAAGCTATCACCAAGAGGCTCCAATAAGATCCACAAGCACTCCAAGATCCTCCAACTACAAAAATGTAAGAGCCCAAAGAATGAAGTGACCCCCAAATAAGCAAAAGAACTTGAATAAATATAAAAGGGAGAGAGGAGGGTGAGGTGGCTCCATGAAGGATGCCACATCACTTATCCTCAACTCCAGCTCATAAGTAAAACCTCAAACCCAATGCAAAATAAATTGGTGAGTGCGAGGAATGAACAATTAGTTACACACACAATCCAAGCTCACACCTCCTAAGGAAAGAATTTAATTACAAGAAAGAATTTTTTTTTAATATTTTACCTTTTCGTCTTCCTAAAACACAAAATGGGGTCTATTTTTGACCCCCCAACCCATAGGTAGGGTTGGTATAGTAATTTAAGAGGTGTGGGACAAGTTTGACTTGTCCAAAAAGCCTCCATAATTGGCCCTAAAAGCCAAATCCGAATTTTCCAATAAGGGGTAGAGTGTACAACACTCAAGATCACAAGCACTCAACTTACAACACATAATCCAAGAAGCTATCAAATATAACAAATCAAAATATTTTGACCCATTCATAATTTAGTTTAGTAAAATAATTAATTTACTAATTTAGACACAAAACAAGTAATTAATAAATGAGAATACATCACTTGAAAATCACATACTAAAATTAAATAAAGGAAACTAAATGAAAGAATAACACATAACCCCTTCATCATGATTGGAGGTGATCCCCCCCACGGGGAGCCCCTAACAACAATTCAAACACACACAAAACAAAATACATGTTTCCATGGTGATTATTGTTGAATTCATTGAGCATCCCAATCTGGTTGGTCTCCAATCCCGCCGTTGTCTGTTGTGACATGTTTACCGGCAAAAAATATAATACGTTGTTCGGCCTCGTGTCCGCATAAGAACATCTAATATAAATATACAATATAACTCTACAATCATCTACATATGAATCAAAACATCATCTAGGCATGTAACGATATCATTTACAATTTCTAACAAAATCTCGATTCTACATTTCATCAATATCAATAAGATTACTAAATTAGTTGAATTATTATGGCCTACTCAATGTGAAAAAAATATCGCATGTCAAATATATATATATATATATATATATATATATATATATATATATATATATAACCATGTAAATAAGCATATCATCATCAATATAAAATCTGTCTAATGATCCACAGACATCATATATGAATTGAAATCAATGACAGTCCAATATCTCTATCATCTAACACCATGCTAATTAAAAAGCTACAATAATATCTATAAGTATAGTCGACAGTATCGAAAATCAATAGTCAAAAGTGTCAAAGGGAAGTGGGTCCTACATCCCCCTCTCCTTATACTTGACTTCCTCCTGGAATTCATTATAATAGGTGTGGAAACTAGACTCGTAGTAATGTAGCATCCTACCATCTAGCCGTAGTCTCATCATATTTGTCCCACTAGATTTGAACCTAGTAAATTTCTATACCTCAAAGGACTAGGGTCCTACGCTCTAAAATATGGATGGGATCCATAATCATCTGTCCTTAATCCTGCACCTGCAATACTTTTCAATCTAATACATGAGAAGGATCAACAATGTATCTTTTAAGTGCATAAACACGAAACACATCGTGGACATGAGATAAGCTAGGTGGCAACACTAGATGATACGCCAAAGGGACAATAAACTCCAAGATATCAAAGGGGCCCACAAACCTAGGAGCAAAATTAAAAACTTTTCCATAACAGATAGGGCTCTTATGTGGCCTAAAACAAAGAAACACCTTCGTACCCACCTCAAAACTATAGTCTTTCTTATGCTGATCCACATACTTATTTTGCATGTCCTGAGCCTCCTATAATCTCTACCTGATCATAACAACCTACTACTCCATATCCTGTAGTAAATTTGGTCAAAGAGAAACCCTATCCTATAAGCTATCCCAACTAAGAGGTGTCATGCACTCTTTTCCACGCACTTCCTGGAAAGGATCCATGCCTATCGAAATCTAAAAAATATTATTGTAGGAAAACTCCACCAAGTACAAATACTCCTCCCATCTCAACTGATGATCCATGACGTACATCTCAAGCATGTCCTCCAAAATATGATTCACTCACTCAGTCTATCCATTTGTATCTAGGTGATATGTTACACTAAAATTGATCTTCATCCCGAGAGCAAACTGCATGGTAGTCTAGAAGTGTGAAGTGTACAAATTATTGCAGTGATGAATGATCTTCCACGGAATCCCATGTAATTTGACAATCTCGTCTAGATATACCCATGCCACTACACTAGATGTGTGGGAGGTCTTCATCGGAGAAAAATGAGCCACCTTCATCAATTTATCCACCGTGATCATGATGGCGTCGTGGTGGTGTCTTGACATCGGTAACCCAACTATGACGTCCATGGAAATGGTGTCCCATTTCCACTTCGGTGTAGTGTGAGGAAAAAGAAGGCCGCATGGATGTTGATGCTCAACCTTCACCTTCTGAAACTCTAAAAAGTGTGATATAAATTGAGCCACATTACTTCGAAGTCCTCTCCAATGGTAAAATTATCTCAAGGTGGTGTGCATCTTCTTCACCCAGGGATGGGCTGAATAAGGTGCACAATGAGCCTCTATCAAAATTTCCTATCTCAAGCCTCCATCTCTAGGAACATATATCCAACCTATGTGTCCGAGAAGACCATCTATCTCAAGTTAAAATCCATCAAAATTTCCCTTCTTATCTGAATGCAAGGTAGAAGCTATCATGAGGAAGGTGCTACAAAATCTTGCTCCGTAAATCTGTACCCACCGAAGTAGCCATAGCCACATGTCTCTGTCTACTCAGGGTGTTTATAACCATGTTCTGCTTCCAGTTCACATGATCTATCTCTATATCATACTCACAAATTAATTCCATCAAACACTGTTAACGATTGTTGAGATTGGGCTGTGTGAAGAGGTGGTGAAATGTAGTGCCCTCATTTTACACACCCAATTACAATAGTAAAATAACAGGTAATTTTTTTTTTAACTTACATTTCTCACTACACACAACACAATAAGTACTCCAAGTACAAAAACTCAACTCGCATACGACAATTACATAAGTCATCGACTCACATAGAAACAAGAAACAAACATAGGCATGTCGATGCCACACCTTTCCCAATGAATGGTTATTAGTACTAATCCAACCACAAGAAAAATGACTTCAGGAATGGAAAACCCACAACACATCATTTCTTTAATTGTATTTTAGTTATGATTAACACTCCAAGAACATTATTGTGCAAGGATAGCTTCCTCCTTTTTCCAACTACAGAAACTTTAAGTTCATCCCACATATAATTTACAGTTCAACCTTTTTAAGTTAGCTTCTTATTCTTTACAAAAATTCCCATAACTTACACACTTATTTGGCATAATTCAAATGCATATAATGTACTTAATTATCTTACTCTTATGTTAAAAATATTCTCCTCAAACATACATTCAATGTCTACCTTTTTACTCTTACCACTCAAGTGAATGTGACTTGGTGTCCATATAGAGATGTTAGGATTTAACGGAGATTTAAAATACAAGATAGATTTTTACCACAAAAAATTCATCGATCACAATACAGTTATTCCCCTACCATAGTTATTCTAATTCAATGACTTGTGAATTTCTATTTTGTTTTATATATGTATTTTTTTTTCTCGAAGGTGGATTATACCAAGGCAATTCAAATTCTTTGAAACAAATGCATATATTTAATTGAGTTATAACGTCTTCAAGAGTGGTATTATTCAAAACCTCCACTCTCATTTTCACTCTTATATGCTTTATTTTCGACGTCACATTATGGTCTTATTTTTAGCATTGTCTTGAAAAGGAGTTACGAATTGTTTGCCTAAGCTCTTGAAGACATAGAAAATCAGAATACTTGTAGCTACACACGAACCCAAGTTAACATCCAAATCAACTGAGTTTTAGATTAATTCCAACTTCAACTAAGGGTCTACCCCTGAATTGTATATGCGTTTTAAGCAAGAGAACATATTTGTGCTAAACCACCTTCAGAAAGGACCAAGGTGTTTTGTTGGGAGAAACCAAGGTAACACATTTAGCTGCATGGAAGTAAGGAGTTCATTAACAAGAGTTTAAGACCTAGAACAACTAAGTCACAACCTCCATCTATGACGTCTGGATCCAATAGGTTTTTTAACTCAATGAAGAAACCTTAATTTTTAAATCTATCTTTGGATGACAAGGTAGTCTGCTAGGTTACGAAGGAGGAGTTATCCCTACACACTCCAAGAAAATTTTGACTGTGTCACTCCTATTAGAAGGGTTTAAGACAATGTTACTAAACATACTGACTAAGACGATAAGCCCATTCTTGAGCTCTGATTTTCCTAAATTAGGACGTTCCATCGAGAGCAAAGATTAAGTTCATCCTACGGTTTTCAATGTCTCCTACGTTAAGGAGTAACACACATGAAAAACAAGTTATGTCCCGATGTTGAACAAGGGTAGACTATTTCGATTTAATTCTCTTTGTTGTATTTACAATGTATGAATGCAAAATATGACTCATTAATCATTTATTGAACACTAAATATGCACTACAAGATATTACTTCAAATTCATTTACCTTATATAAATATCAAACCTTTTTACCAGGTGAACTATAAATCAAATTGACCTAAGATTTAATGCACATTTCCTAGATGTCCCTAAAACTAGCATCTCATACATATCAACAAATTATCAAATATAACAGTCTGTAACATGAGACAACATTATACATTTATTCATTTAACAATGAACTATATAAATTATAAAGATAAATAAATGAATTACACACCAACTTTTCATCGTCATTCTTTCATCCTACAAAACCACATGAGCATGATATCAACAAAAAATCACTGGCATGGCATCCACCCTAATCTAACATAATTATCATTTTTCAGTTTCCCATTTACATATTATAATAATTACAATTTTCAATCAAAATAAAAGGTTTAGAGACATGTATTCATTACATTTCATTTTACTTCATTTTGTAACCTAGGAGAGACAAAGAGAAGGGAAGAGAGAGAAAACACCATTTGTCAAAAGTTCTATTTCACACAAAAATTTACACTATAGATTTTTAAACAATTAATTGCATGTGTTAAAAGTTTCCACAGTGGTTTGGCAACCCGACGAGGGTCCCGCAGCTTTCTATTTTTACATTTTCTTACTAGCTACAAAAACATTCAAAACAGGCTCAGAGGCTAAGAAACCACTTCCAAAAGTTATCTTCCGATGAGAATGCACACCACGATTAACTTTATATGTGTCCCCAGATATACCAAGAGTTCATAACAACTAACAGAATTGGGAGAAAGTGAACGGTTTGTGTTTGGTTGCTAGTTTTCCGGGGCCACTGGTCGTAATTGGCCCAGTGCAAATTGAAAAAAAGTTAGCTCAAGGGCTCAGAAAACCACGTCCAAAATTGACATTTGATGGATGAGCATGAAACGAGACACTTCCTACAAGTTCCCCTATATAAGGAGAATTCATCAGAGTTGACGGGTTTAAGAACTAGAAAACCATTTTCAAACGGTGACAGCTTTTTTGGAGTGACAAGTCGAAATTGGTTCAGTTTGACCTCATCAAACTACAATTGGAGGCCTACAAAATGGATTTTCCAAACTATCAGGAAATTTTTTTTTTCCCTAAACTAAAAGTTCCATGCAATTTTCTAGTAGAAACATGAGAGGTTTGTGAAGATGGATATAAATTTCTCTATCCAGGTTTCAAATGGCGGTTCAAAATGAAAGCCAACTTTCTAGATTTAACCACTTTCCACTACTGTAAAACAATGTAACAGGGCTCCTATAAGAGCATCAAAAAGATCACATATGTTCATTTGGGGTCAATCTAGAGGTCAAGGTGACCCCTCACACAACAAGGTACATGAATGAAGCTTAACATCTCATTTTAAGAGTTACGAAGGGTACTTAATGAGTCTTTGAAAAATGCAAAAATTAACTATTTAAACCAGGTGATGATCAACATTATTACTGGAAAGTCAATTTCATCTGGTTGATAAAACAATGTTGTAGTGATCCAGTTGGGTAAGAATTTTTTTAAATCACTTCAGGATGAGGGTGGAAGTTCATGGTTTAATGCAAATGAGTTATTTTGACTTCGTGAGTTACAACACGATATTTCAAAAATTTTTTTGCGGCGAGTTGAAATAAACATTTAACGGTATTAAAATCCTAATATTTTAAAATTATATTAAGTTGCAAAAGAGAAATAAAACATGAGAATTATGAGAGGTAAGGGAAGATGAACCATGCCTGGAAGGAACAGAGTCAGTTGACGGGATTTGGTTCAGCATCTCCCTTAAGCATTTTTTTGAATAGATCATGAGCATCCGTAATATTACCATTTTGCCTTTGCTCAAAATCCTCAAGCTTTCCCAACAAAACCATCTTGTACTTTCTTCACCCATGCAAGGAGACAAGTAAGATTTTTTTTTAGGCTATGCAAATGTCCAAGGTTCTTGGTACTAACATTTCTGGCCAACTCATCCAATACAGGGTAAGCCTCTTGCTCAAGATCTGCAACATTTCAATCCATATATGTACAAACCACCTCTAGAGAAATTTCTAGCACATGGAACTCAAATGGAATCTCATGTTACAACCCATCTGTTTCTTCTAGGATAGGTAGCTGTCGACACTAAAATTTTCCTCCATAATTTCTATTTCATTAATGTATCTATTACGAATAGAATGTTGTTAAGTATAATTAGTAGTAGCGTCTGATAGAAGATAACAGCGCCGTCAGTACAGTGTCACCAATAATGTGGAGTACGGTAATAGTCAAAGTACAATAGGAATGTTGTAAAAAGTAAATATTTGTCGTAAGTGGTCCTGTAATGTCAAAATGTCAAAGTTTGGGTAATTAGAGAAGTAGGGTCTACATGATTAGGAATTAGAAATATTATATTGGTAATAAGGACAAGGAGTGAGGTCATAAATATTTTGTGTATTTTATTTGTAAAAATTCTAAAAATGTGGAACCCATCTAAAATGATAAGGTTTATCTTATCTTAAGAGATAAGCTTACATGTACAGATAAGAGTTAAGGTATGGAATATGATTCGTCAGAGTGGATTTCTTATCCTATCCTAGTGATAAGATGGATAAGCCTGGAAGTTCTATAAATAGAGAGGCCACCCCCCTCATTTAGGATAGAAAGAAGTAGTGAGAAATATTGTAGGAAGCACTGTGTAAAGGAAGCCATCAGTTAAAGGTGTGTTGAAGAAGCCATCAAGAGGTGTGTAATTGTAAAGTTTCTCCCATAGTCTTGTTGAAGTACCTCATGCGTGAGATTGTAACAATTTCATGTTAATATTATAATTTACTTTGATATTTCAGATTTGTCATCATTCCGTCTTATCATAGTCGATGGTATTCTTGTGTTATGTTGTTGTTTTGTTTCCAGATTACATCCACCAAACTAAAGGTTGTGCATTAGTAAATAATCATAGCACGAGGAGTTCTCGGTGAAGAATTATCATAGTGCCGGATTGGTGATGACATTTTGGTTCCGTTGCCAGGATCATTCCTCGTTGGTGGATTTTCTGGATAGATATTCCCACTTAGTCAAAAATCAATTGGAGGGTAACCTTATTTTTACTGTGCATAGTACTTACCATGATAAAGTCATTTTTGCTGTGAATAGTATTTATCACAGTAAAGTCACTTTTTACCATGAATAGTATTTACCGCAGTAACTTCACTTTTTACCGTGAATAGTGTTTACCACAGTAAAGTTAGTTTTTACCGTAGTAAGTCAAGTTTTAC
Source organism: Taxus chinensis (assembly GCA_019776745.2). Taxonomy (NCBI): domain Eukaryota; kingdom Viridiplantae; phylum Streptophyta; class Pinopsida; order Cupressales; family Taxaceae; genus Taxus; species Taxus chinensis. Next base: position 229,103,097 of record CM034147.1, on the reverse strand, counting down.
CATAGTTTACCGTGGTCATTTCTATTTTACTGTAGAAAGGTGTAAAGTCACTTTCTAGTATAGTGATTCCAATTATTTGTGCACATAAGTCTTGTTAATTGTACTTATGGGTTGGTATTTCATGGTGGTTACTTTTGATAATGGGAAAGATTCATGTTTTTTCAGCTCAATCTAATGAAGATGCTTCTTCTTTCATTCAAGAGTTTAAACGATCTTGTATTTGTAATGGCCTCATAAGAAGGGAATAATGGACTGAATTTTTTCCTACCTTTTTGGATGGTTCAGCACTTAGGTGGTTTGAAACACTAGGTGATAATGTGAAAAATTCATGGGATTTATTAACTAAAAGTTTTCTTGAAGAATTTGGTGAGCAGTAGAAATATGCAGATCTCATGATCGAGATCACAAAGCTAGCCCAAGGAGAGAAGGAGAAGATAAGGGATTATCATGCTCGTGTTCTAGAGCTAAGGAGGAAGCTCGATGCCTAGATCCGGAAGGAAGGATTAGCGGATGGGTTGATGAATGGCATGGATAATCTCCTCTATAAGCACTTCATTCTTGGGATGAAGCCAAAGATCAGACAACGAGTGAAGTATGACCTCCCAGCTACCATTGAACAAGAAAAGGAGATTGTAAGAAGGCAAGAAGAAAACATGGAAGAGGAGCCCAAAGAAATTGTTGCTAAAGTAGAGCCTACACCAGCACCTTTGGTCCAGAATCCACAACCACTCCTGGTGAGCACAAATCTTTCTCCTAGTACATCTACTAAGTATGAAGATCTGCTTAGGAAATTGGGCCAGTTAACTATTAATCTTCTTCAAGGAAAGGAATTTAGTTCTCAGGGAGGAGATAGAGGTCCAAAAAGAAATATTTCTGAAGTTGTATGTTATGGTTATTATAAAAAGGGTCATTATAAGTATAATTGTCCAGATAGAGCTTCTAAATCTGGTACAAGAGATAATGATAAAGGAAAAGCACCTGTGAATTCTCTTGATGTAGTAGATAAGAGCAGAAATAATGAAGTAGATGTGTTTGTAACAAAAAGAAAGACAAAAAAAGATAATCAAGATGGAAATGATCCTAAGAAGATGAAAGGAGAAACTAGTAAGAAACATAGGAGAAGAAAGTTGGGTGTGCAGGATTTTTTGATTTCACAGGGGCAAGGACCATACTCCATCCTGGAAGATCTGTCCAAAAGGCCTACAAATATAACATATGGTCAACTCTTGGCTATGTATTCTGAGAAGAGGCGGGAGCTACGAAGTGGACTCAATGCTCGATGAAGGAAGGAGGTTGAGGTACCTGTTTTGGAGGCAGAGGCAGATCCCTATGCTCCACAAGCTGAGGTATTATGTAATGGTATTTCAATTCATGATGTCTTAGTTGATGGAGGTGCTACAATTAATGTAATGATCGAGTCTGTAATAAATATGCTGGGTTTAAAAATTGATCGCCCTTCAACAATTATGTTAAGGTCATTTAAATAAGGGAAAAACTAAGCCAGAAGGTGTAGTTTCAAATGTGGCAATATCTGTTATGGGTGTTGTATGTGTGGTAGACTTTCAGGTGATGAAAAATGGTACTGTTGCATACCCAATGCTGCTGGGAAGACCATGGCTAAGGAGAGTTCATGCAAGAAACTACTGGAATGAAGGTTTTCATGACACTTGGACGTGGTAGAGAGAGGGTGAAGATAAACGTGATCCCTCGACATCATAAAGGCAGAACCTGTGGATTCAAGTGATGAAACTGATGATTGGACATCCTCTGATTACTCTAGTACCAGTGAAGTGGACACTGAAGATGAAGAAAGTGAGGTGGATGTTTCAGTCATGGATATCCTTTCAATCACACCAACTCATGACCCCATAAAATTATCTGAAGAAGAAGTTGATGATCATCTCCAACAAGTAAAGATTGGTGATGCTGTGATGGAGAGTGAGAAGGAATCATATCTCCAACTCTTTCGAAGGTACATACACATATTCACTTTTGATTACAAGGGACTCCATCAAGTAAGTTGGGTAGAACATTCTATTGAGCTGGTAGATGGTGCTAAGCCCATAAAGACAAATGCCATATAGAATGAATCCTAATTTTTCTAAGACTGTAAAAAGAAGAAATAGATAAGTTACTTGATGCAGGATTCATATTTGCTGTGGAGAATTCAAAATGGGTTTCTCCCATTGTGATCTCAATAAAAAAGAATGGGAAGCTACGAATTTGTGTTGACTACAGGAAGCTCAATAAGGCAACAAAGAAGGATCATTACCCTCTTCCATTTTCAGATCAGATCTTGGATGAAGTAGCTGGCCAGGAGTGTTATAGTTTTGCTGATGGATATAGCAGCTACAACCAAGTTCGTATAGCAGAGAAAGATCAGCTGAAGACCACGTTAACCACTCATTGGGAAACGTTTTCTTATAGAGTTATGCCATTTGGATTGTGTAATGCTCCGGAAACATTCCAGCGTTTGATGAATAGGGTGTTCGAACCCTACATTGGGACCTTCATCAGAGTATTTCTGGATGATTTTTGCATCTATGGGAGCAAGTTGGACCACATGCACCAGATGGAGACAGCATTTCAAAGGTTAGATGAAGCACAAGCCTCACTAAACCCTAAAAAGTGTGTCTTTGGATGTTCTAAAGGCGTTTTGTTAGGGCATGTTGTATCCAGAGATGGTATTGGTACTGATCCTGATAAAGTTTCAAAAATCAAAGGTTTACCATTTCCTATGAATAGAAGTAAGTTGAGATCATGTTTAGGCCATGTGGGTTACTATAAAAGGTTCATCAAGAATTTCTTAAAGATTACACAGCCACTAACCCAGTTCTTGAAGAAGGATGTTACTTATGAACCAGGAAATAAGGCGCATGAAGCTTTTGGACAACTGAAGGAATCCCTGGTGTCTTCACCTGTTTTGAAGAATCCAGATTGGAGCAAGCCATTCATTGTGTACACTGATGCCTCAGATGCAGCACTAGGAAGTACTTTGAGCCAAAAGAATGAAAATGGGAGTGAACATCCAATTTACTTTGGGAGCAGACAAATGAGCAGTGCTGAGGTAAACTATACTGTAACTGAAAAAGAGGCTCTGGCTATCATTTTTGCTGTAAAGAAGTTTAGAAATTACTTGCTAGGGCAGAAATTTATAGTTGTAATAGATCATCAGGCTCTAAAATATATTGTCAATAAGCTTAACCCATCAGGGAGGATAGCAAGATGGATAATTTTTCTACAAGAATTTGAATTTGATATTATAGATAGGCCAGGAAAGAAGCATGTCAATGCAGATGCACTCTCTCGAGCCTATGATGGTTTAGGATCATCTTGTGATGATGATGATTTTCCCGATGCAACATTGTTCTCCCTTGACACAATCCCTAGTGAATACATAGATATTTGGAATTATATGAATGAATTCAAGTTTCCTAATGGTGCCAATGCAAAGACTAAGAGAAAGATTACTCAAGCCAGTCGTCCATATTCTATTCTGCATGGAGCATTATTTCGAATAGGACCTGATGGATAGTACAAGAGGGTAGTTGGACGTGATCAAGGAAAGGAGCTACTAGAATAATTCCACAATGGTACATGTGGAGGGTACTTCTCTAGACAAGTTACAACAAGAAGGATCTTGGATGCAGGTAATCACTGGCCCACTCTTTTTAAAGATTGTTATAATTATTGTAAGACATGTGATATTTGTCAAACACATGGTAACCGTAAGACTTCATCAGCTCCATTATGTCCTATTCTTCCACTTGGTCCCTTTGAAAAGTGGGGAATAGACATTGTAGGTCCACTTCCAACTACACCATGCCAAAATAAGTATATTGTAGTTGCCACAGATTATTTAACCAAGTGGGTTGAAGCTAGGCCATTTAAAACAACTTTCGTGGATGAAGTGGCAAGGTTCATATATGAACGTATTGTCACCAGATTTGGTTATCCATTAGAAATTATAACAGATCAAGGAAGCCACGTCATTAATGAGGTGGTAGAATCCCTAGTCAATAAGTTTTCTATTAAGCACAGGAAGGCAACAACATACAAGCCAAGCACAAATGGACAAGTGGAACGAACAAATTTTGTGCTGTGTCAAATTCTAGCAAAAGATGCAGCCTTGCAGGTATATAAATGGGATAAAAGGATTCATGCAGCATTGTGGGCATATAGGGCAACATCAAAGTTAGCAATAGGATACTCCCCATTTCAGTTGGCCTATGGTATTGATCCAGTTCTTCCTATTGAGTTTGATATTCCCACAGTTAGAGTAATGGAAAATGAAAGAATGGATGAAAGTGATTCAGTAAAAGAAAGGTTCGCACATCTTCATTTGCTAGAGGAAATGAGGGAAACAGATAAGGATACAAGTTATAAGAAGAAAATGAAGCAGAAGGAATACTTTGATCAAAAGATCCGGTGGTCTCCATTTCATGTGAATGACTTGGTTCTAGTATATGATTCCCGATACAAAAAAAGAAGACAGAGAAAATTTCTTCCAAAATGGATGGGGCCCTACAAAATAGCAGCTGTGCATGAAAATGGTACGTACCGACTGGAGGTATTGGATGGCACTCCCATTACGACAATGGGTCAACCACGACAAGTTGAAGATTTTCCAAGAACCAGAATAGTCTACTCCAAGGACAGAGTAGAAGCTAGGAAGGGGGAAGATGTCAACACTAAAATTTTCCTCCATAATTTCTATTTCATTAATGTATCTATTACGAATAGAATGTTGTTAAGTATAATTACTAGTAGCATCTGATAGAAGATAACGGCACCGTCAGTATGGTGTCACCAATAATGTGGAGTACGGTAACACTCAAAGTACAATAGGAATGTTGTAAAAAGTAAATATTTGTCGTAAGTGGTCCGATAATGTCAAAATGTCAAAGTTTGGGTAATTAGAGAAGTGGGGTCTACATGATTAGGAATTAGAAATATTTTATTGGTAATAAGGACAAGGAGTGAGGTCATAAATATTTTGTGTATTTTATTTGTAAAAAGTCTAAAAATGTGGAACCCATGTAAAATGATAAGGTTTATCTTATCTTAAGAGATAAGCTTACATGTATAGATAAGAGTTAAGGTATGAAATATGATTCATCAGAGTGGATTTCTTATCCTATCCTAGAGATAAGATGGATAAGCCTTGAAGTTCTATAAATAGAGAGGCCACCCCCCTCATTTAAGATAGAAAGAAGTAGTGAGAAATATTGTAGGAAGTGTGCAAAGTAAGCCATCAGTTAAAGGTGTGTTGAAGAAACCATCAAGAGGTGTAATTGTAAAGTTTCTCCCATAGTCTTGTTGAAGTACCTCATGGGTGAGATTGTAATAATTTCATGTTAATATTATAATATACTTTGACATTTCAGATTTTTCATCATTCCATCTTATCATAGTCGATGGTATTCTTGTGTTATGTTGTTGTTTTGTTTCGAGATTACATCCACCATACTAAAGGCTGTGCATTAGTAAATAATCATAGCACGAGGAGTTCCCGGTGAAGAATTATCATAGTGCGGTATTGGTGATGACATAGCCAGCATCTAGGGAAACTTGCAGAAGAAGTAGCAGGATTTTCCTGCTAGCCCATGAGATCTAATCCCTGAAGTTTTGATGAGATTTTTCAAGGAAGTTGTTACCTGAGTTGATCCACAAATTTAAGAACACCTTGGTTTAACAGATCAAGCAAGAATACCTCTTCAGTAGTAACAATGGCCTTAATAAATTCCAGATTGACCACCATGGTTTTCTCCCTAGCTAACATATTTGATGACTCATAAACTATGGGGCCGAGGATCATAAAATCCCTTGCAAGAATGGAAATGCACTTCATGAGACAACATTTATTTGAGGCATTCTATCAAATAGTTCACACGCCTTTTCAACAAATCCATTTTGTGCATATACTGCTATCATTACAGTCCAAAAAAACATGTTTTTTATTGGGGTATTCTGTGAAACAATACACGTGTTGTCTATTCTTCTGCATTTTACATACATGTCTACCAGGGAAGATGTAACTACAATATTTGAAAAATCCCTCCATATTTTTTGCTTTGATAAATGTCCATTCAGGTTCATAGGCTCATGTTTGACCCAGGCTGGGAGGATGGTGCAAAACCTAGTTTTCACAAACTTCCGCCCCCCCTTCATGCCTTCTTCTACATCAAATGGGTGCGTAGAACTGGTCTAGAGCTCCGCCCATCCCTCCGTGGTGGCAGCTTCTCCCCACAACAAAAAAAATATGAAAACAAAGAAAATAAAAATTTAAAATAACAAATGGAGTCTGAGCCCCCCCTTTTCCCTAAACCACCCAATATTTCATGGGCTTTTTAATTTTAATTCTTTTAGTTTATATTAAACTATAATTATATTTTGAAATATTCTCTATTGGATACATATACAAAATGGGGAAGCATATTCCTTAATGTAATCTCTCTACCTCGCCAAAGCACTTCAATGCCTGGGGACTTGGCCAAAACATAAGATATTATTCTGACACACCTTCCCATGCCATTAGATTCTCATCATACAGGCATGGTTTTCTCCACTTGATCTATTTTAGCTTTCATAACTTGCAGTCTTGAGTTTGAGTAAGAGTAGAATTTAAATTAAACAATGAACCTTGCAAATCATTTTAATATATTAGAAATCTATGATGTGAACCTCTTCTAAACATTTTTTTGTTCCAAGATAAACCAAATATGCAAATAGATCATTATGGGGCAGTATGATAGTCAACTTGATTATGAACTTGTTTGTGATAAATTAAAAAAAAAACATGACCACCCATGTGTTTGTGTATTAGGCCTCCAACCATGAAAGATAAACGTTGGGAAAATGTAACCCCGTTTTTTTTTTGGAACATGTTTATTGAAAAGATGGAATAGAATGAATGTTACGTGATTATGGATTTTTCTACTACACCAATGAGGATATAGGAGGGGCACTACATGAATACTCAAGAGATTAGTCATGAGCGTGAATTTCAGGCCAAAAAGGAAGTGTCTCCATTGCACTAAGGCGTACACAACTAATGCAAGCTCAAGATCATGAGTCAGTTAATTGAGCTCATAATATTTGAGTTTGTGAGACTAAAAAGAAACTACTCTGCCATCCTACATCAACACACCTCCAAGTATTTCAAAAGAAGCATGTGTAAATGAAGAACTCACCGTAAGGGTCTGACATTACAATAATAGGCACTCTTGTGAGGCATTCCTTCAATGTCCTGAAGCCCTGATTATATCTATCAGAACATAGGAACTTCTTCCCTTTCTGCTGAAGGGAAGTGATGGGGTGTGTAACCCAAGAAAAGTCTTGCATAAATATCCTGTAGTATCCTACCAAACCCATGAATTTTTGCACCTCGGTGACACTAGTGGGTGCTGACCAATCCATAATAACTTGAATCTTGGAAGTATCGACTGTGATGCCTTCCCCAGAAATGATGTGGCCTAAATACTGCACCTCTTTCTGAAAGAACGCAAAATTCTCCAGGTTACCATAGAGACGTTTCTCACAAAGACACTAAAGTACCTGGCAAAGGTTCTCCTCATGCTCCTCACACGTATGTGAGTAAATAAAAATTTTGTCAAGGAAAATGAGTAGGAAGTTATCCAATATGGTCCTAAACACCCCTATTCATCAAGCTCATGAACAATGCGTGGGCATTCGTCAAACCAAAAGGCACCACTGTGAAATCATAAAGGCCATATCTTGTACAAAAGGCAGTCTTATGAATATCTTCCTCCATGATCCTTAGCTGATGATACCCTAACTTAAGATCTATCTTGGGGAAAACTATGGACCCCTTCATCTGATCAAATAAATAATCAATGCGTAGAAGGAGGTAACGATTCTTGATCGTTACTTTGATTAGATGGTGGTAATCAATAGACAACCACAGAGATCCATCCTTATTCTTCACAAAAATAACCAGTGAACCCTAAGGGGATTACTAGGATAGATTAGGTCTTTCTCTAGAAGGCCCTCAAGCTACAACTTGAGCTCACAGAGCTCAGGGTATCCATCTGATAGGGTGCTTGTGAGATAGGATTTGGGCCTTAAACTAGATCTATGTTAAAAAATATCTCACGTGGGGGTGGTAACCCTAATAGCTCCCTTGGAAAAACATCAGAAAACTCTCTCAAGATGTGATGGTCATCAAGGGATAGTCCACTAGACTCATCCTAAAATATTTTGCTAACCGTAACATCATACATATGAAAACCTCGTTGAACACACCGCTTAAGTTGCATAGAGGAGATGGTGTGAATAGAAATGGGCCTCCTAAATCCTGCTATCATAGACTCAACTCCCATATCATCTGTACAAGTAATAGTCTTATGGTAACAATCCACTCTAGCTCTGTGTGTTGAAAACCAGTCCATGCCCAAGATGACTCCATCTGAACCCAAGGGATGGATTTAAAGATCCGAGGTAGTGGTGAAGGGACCCAAATCCACTACACACTAATTAACTAAGGAGTCTATAAAAATTTTGTCTCTAGAAGCCATTTCAATGTCCCAACTAAGACCCTACCTAACTGTAACCATCCTGCAACACTCTACTAAATATGCTGCAATAAATGAATCAGATGAGCCAGAATCATACAATATAGAGACAAGAATACCACCAATGCTACATGGCATCTCTATCATGGTACTCTAGTGCTCAGTGTGGTGGTTCTTGGCCACTGCATAGATCTGGTGGCTACGTCCCATGTTGCCGATAGTAAGATCTGAAATCTACTCCTTACCCTTGTTACTAGGGTTATTTGTGAGCTCCCTACAATGATGTCCAACCATGCCACAACTATAATAGCTGCCTGGTCCTCTCTAGTGATATACAACTCCAACCGATACTCCATAGGTCTATGATGTGGATCTTTACTACCTAACTATGGATAGTTGAGGTATCTATAGATGAGCTCCTGCTGACTGAGCTCTTGGTGCACCCTATGTCCTGACAGGACCTCTAAGAGGAGAATTCATACTCTATCCCCTTTAAGCGTCAAATATCTAGGAAGGCCTGAATGGGGGGCATGTCTAATTTTTCTACTACTGAGCTTGCTACTGGGGTGGTATGAATGAATATTTTACTGAACCCTATCCACCACGAGGAGGAGGAGTTGATCCCCTTGACCTACCATCCTACATTTACTGAATACGGCTCTGAACTCTATCCCTAGCCTGCTGCAGCTTCCCCCATGTCTCCTCTACAACATAGGCCTTATCCATGGCCTCTGCTAATGTCTATGGGTAGTGAATGCATACCACACAAACCAAATCCTTTTTTAATCCCCTAATGAACCTATGAATCCGTACCTACTCATCCTGCATATAGTTAATATACTGGAGTAGGTCTAGAAATTAACTCTTGTATTTAGCTACAGTTATAGATGCCTGACAGAGGTCATCAAACTCATCTATCTATTGCTGAATAAACCTCCTGGGAAAGTACCTACTCCTAAACCACTCCTCAAGGATATCCCAGCTAACTGTCTCATAGTCAACATGGAGCTTCTGCTCCATGGTTGTCCACTAGACACCATCTCCATCCTTTAGAATATGGATCACAACATGACCTTGTGGGTTGCTAGTACGAGGGAAGAACTTGAAGCATCCGCTCAAGCTCACCAACATGGCCTCTTTCTGAAACCCACCTTTATCTTCAGAATAGTGAGATGGTCGTAGCTTTAGGATCTCCCTTATATGGTCTGTCGTTGATGACTGACGACCCCTTGGTCTCTCTATATGCTCCCCCCTCTTCCTAGGGCTCCAAGATTTGTCCCTATCTACTATAATATTGTCACCATGTCCTGTCTGTGGTGACTATGCCATAGTCAACTCCATGTAGGATTTCTCCGCCCTATGCTCCTTTCTATGTCGAGGGGATGCATGAGCCTCCACTGATGGTTACATATCATGTGTAGCAAGTCATCCTCCTAAGGACCCTCCACGTATCATGACATTGACATCCTGAATCATCTGTAAAATCTAAGGTAGAATGGCCACTACCACCTTATCTAGAGGTGGACAATCTAGGTCTATGTTAAAGGACCCCTCATCTATTCCATGCCTCTTGTATAGCCCAAGGAAAGAGTTAGCTCATAATTCTAGTTTTTTGTTTCAGTTTTCTAGGTTTTCTATATTATACAAATTTTAGACAAAGTCATTTTCTAGCTCTACAAAAATAATCATATTTGCGCTAAGTTAAATGTTCATGTCTTGTGTTTTCTAGGTGTGCCCAAGGGTCCAAGATTTTAACCCATGGTTCTAATACCAAGTGTAATGCCTATAAATCTACGATGTTCAAGGAACACATTAAAACCATAAACACTTAACCTGAATGGTGTGGAAAAATTTATTTTTATTTTATTTTATATTGTTTAAGTTACAAGGTTACAAGGGCATCAACCCCTAGTGCGCATTAAATTAATTTTCACTAATATTCTATACTTTACAAATTATGGACTAGGCCTAAGTTAAAATATTACGTGCTATTAATTTATTTTTAAGGTCCGATATTTAATATTCAAGTAAGGAAGTGCCATAATTTATTTTATTTTATTAAATGTTTCTCTCCTCCTTAACTTCCATTCACACCTTAATAATTTACCTTATTATTAGCTAATTTAGTTTTAAAAAATAAGATAACTTAAATATCCATTTCATTAATTTACTAAGACATAATAGGAACCTAATTAAAAACTTTGCACACCAAGGTATTCAAATGGCTCCATTCAGCTATCTACACATGCCTTTAAATTTACTTAAAACATTTATAATATAAATTCCTATAAAACAAATGTAGGTTTGATTCTCAACCCTTGGATCAATTTAATTGTGGCCACTAGATCCTAGGGTTCCACACTAACCATAAAAATCCTTATGAATTTTTATTTAATCCCTTTCATTACCCAAGTCTCCTCATTTGGTCACTTTTCCTTTAATTAATTTACAGGTTAGAGGGATGGAAGCCATGGGAGAAAGAAAGGGAGAACTATGGAGGAGTCTACAAAGAATCAAGCTTTGATTAGTTTAGATTGTAGATTTATCATTGTAATGTTATTCATTCAAGGATTGAAGGGATTTTAGTTTCAAATATGGTTTTATTACAAAATTATTTGTATGAGGAGTTCTCCATTTGGGGAAAAAACTACTTATATTAATATATAAAAGTTTGAGTACTTTGAATCCACCATTTGAAGATTTTATTGCTTAAAACCATGAGATTTAGATATTATTTGTTTTCTGGAAGTTCCATATAAATTTTTACAAGCATTAAATCTAGTTATTACAAGTTAGAAATTACATAGGTGCAAATCCGTGAATTTCCACCATAAGTGACAGAACTACCACCCAGAGTAGGCCAGTGTTTCTGGGACTTCCGCCCTACCTAGGTGAAAATTTACAAACCTAAACTTTGCTGGAGCAGTGGTTCTGAGACCACCACCTTGCTGGAGCAGCGGTTACCAGACCGCCACTCTACACAGGGCAGTGATCATGTTCCTTAGAAACAGAACCTTAAAAACCAAGATTTTCCAAAAAAAAAAAGTCACTAGGTTGCTTTAAAATTCATTATCAACTTAGTTTTATATGCCTAATGTTTCCAGTTATAAGATTTAGTTCCATTGATTCATTGCTTAGTTAAATTACTCACTTTAAAGGATTTCCTATTTCAATAATAACACAACATCTACAAGACTCATTTTTATTTTGTTCAATAAATTTTCTTTCAAGTCCAAAAGTAAAAAGGATCTAAATCTACTTCTAGTATTTTTATTTTTCCTTACTCCAAAATGCAACTTTTCAATTATAACAATATACTTCAAATTTGTTGCCTCTTTCTATTTTACTACAACTTATATGTTCAAAATAACTATAACAACTTTGTTATACATTCAAGTTTACTATGTATACACTATTTGCATCTTACAACTTCTTTATTTCTTCTTTCTCGTTTAAAATAACAGAATGTCACAATGAAAGTAAAATTTGTTTTCCCCTTGAGCATAGGTCATTTCTTTTAAAACGAAAAGCTTCTTTTCTCACAATACAAACTAAAACTAAGATTTTAAGCATGATTTACATTTTGATACATTTTTTTCCATAATTCAATTTAAAGAGAAGGGAAATTTAATAACTTTTCAATGAACTTCTTCAAATAATATTACAACTTACAATACAACATTTTCTTTAAAACAAACACAATATTACAAATCTTCCACCTTGAGTGGGAATAACAAGAAGGTTTTATCATAAGGAAGGTTTTCTTAAGGACACCAAAAATACTCCATATTTCACATCACCAACAAGAGAGCTCCACCATGCTTCATTTCATCAGAATAAAAAGGGAGGAGAGGGAACACTCTCCACCCAACCAAGAATTCCAATGAGCAGAATAAGCCATCCTCCTCATTGGCCCCCGAGCCCCAACCACATAGGAATGAAAAGAGGATCCAACTCATGGAAACCAAACAAGCTTCCACATCACAATACAAATATTTTACAACCATACCAAAACATAAACAACTAAAAATACAATCACAAGAAGAACTAACAAAATATACAAGGCCTCAAAATGTAAAATCCAAACAAGCAAGATCTATGAGGAGATCACTTATGTCTGCCAATGGGAAATGGGTGCCCACCTTAAAACTCTCCAATACACATCTCAGGACCCCTACACACTCTTATTCCTCCCTCAAGAACCTCTTATGCCTCCCACATTCTCTTCTACCTCCCTACAATCTCTTATGGCTCCTTCAATAAAATAACCAAGTAAGAAATGCAAACATCTTCTTGTCCAAGGTGGGGCACCCAACCCAACTACCTCCAAGACATGAAATGAACTCTTATGCCTCCCTAAATTTAATATCCCCATAGTCCCCTCCTACACCACACTCAGGAAATCAACCTAAGCACCTAACAAGCATACCAAAAAACTCAAAACCCACACATATACATAATATGAAAGAAAATATTAACAAGAGTATAGTTGCTACCTTTCCATGGGAGAACTTGTTCCAAGAGTAACACACAAAGTTCCTTCAAGACCAATCTATCAACAAAAATCTCCAACAAGATCCACAAGAACTCCTAAATCCTCCCACTCCAAAAATTCAAGAGCCCAAAGATATGAAGTAACCCCCAAACAAGAAAAATAACTTGAATAAATATAAATGGGAGAGAGGATGGTGAGGTGGCTCCATGTAGGATGCCACATAACTCATCCTCTATCCACCTCACAAGTCAAACCTCAACCCCAATGCAATATAATTTTTTGGGTGAGAGGAATGAAAAATTGCTTACACACACAATCCAAGCCCACACCCCCTAATTACAAACTTTAATTACAAGAAAGAAAGTGCAATAATATTTTACCTTCTTGTCTTCCCAAAACATAAAATTGGGTCTATTTTATACCCCCCCAAACCATAGGTAGGGTTGGTATAATAATTTAAGAGGCATGGGATAATTTTTACTTGTCCCACAAGCCTTCAAAATTATCCCTAAAAACCGAATCAAAATTTTTCAAGAAGGGGTAGAGTGTACAACACTCATGATCACAAGTACTCAACTTACAAGACATAATCCAAGAAACCATCAAATCTAATAAATAAAAATATTTTGACCCATTCATAATTTAGTTTAGAAAAATAATTAATTTACTAATTTAGCCACAAAACAAGTAATTAATAAATGAGAATACATCACTTTAAAATCACATAATAAAATTAAATAAAGGAAATTAAATGAAAGCATAACACATAAACCCTTTGGTCACAATTGGAGGTGATTCCCCGCATGGGGACCCCTTAACAACAATTCAAATACACACACTCAAAAAAATACATGTTTCCATGGTGAACCTTCTTGAATTCATCTAGTATCCTAATGTGGTTGGTTTCTAATCCCCCCATTGTTTGTTGTGACATGTTTACCGGCAAAACACAACACCTCCTTTGGCCTCGTGGTTGCATCAAAACATCTTGGATAAAATATACAATATACATCCACAATCATCTATATAGCAATCAAAACATCATCTAGGATAGTAACGATATCATTTATAATTTCTAAAAACATCTTGATTATACATTTCATGAATATCAATAGGATCATAAAATTAGTTCAATTATTCAAGTCTACTCAATGTGAAGAAAATATCACATGTCCTATATATATATATATATATAACCATGTAAATAAACATATAATCATCAATATAAAATGTCTCTAATAATCAACAAACATCATATATGAATCGAAATCAACAACAGTCCAGTATCTCTAACATCTAACATCATGGTAAGTAAAAAATATATTGCTATCCATATTTGGCCCAGAGCTAAATATTGGATTGAATCATGACCCCATATAAACATAACCCTAGAAAACTCATTTAAGTCCTGCAATTGGTTGCAAAAATAATTTAGCAATGAAGTGGCAGAAGTGAAGAAAGAGAAAAGGATCCTGTACAAAAAGAAATGACACTATCAGGGCATTTCTATGCTTTAAATCCATTCTCCAAGTTACAGGAAGGCTTAACTATGGGATAGCAGGGTCACACAAAAGGGGAGATGTTGCAGAGGAACCTGAACTGAAAGAAGAAGAAATGAGGAAGATTCAAATTCGTTGAGCTTCAAACGGTTCAGGATAAAATCCAAATACAACTAAGTATGGAGGAGGTAGCGAAACTGAGACGTGTCTGAATGATGCTTCTCTAAAGTGATTCTAAAAAAGGGGAGCTCAAACTTGCGCCAACCCTCCACATAGAAAATGGTCAAAAAGAGTCAAGGAGCATGTGGATTGCTTCATAAAATGGCTAAGTATGAAAGTGTAAGAAGAGGGTGATAAGTGTCAGCCTAGCGCATTTCCAAAAGTTGGTCCAAAGGCAGAGACCCAAGTGAGTGCGAGCTCGCCACATAGCCCAAAGTCAAAAAGTAAGAGGGACCATTGAAAAGACCACAAAGAAGTGGAGGCCGATAAATGTCAACTCAACACTCCTTCAAGGGAAAATTTGGGTCAGGTTTCCAAATGAGCGAGGTGCCTCCACGTGTTCTCAAAGGGGGCAGAGTTAGTTGAATAGTCAATGCATAAGCCAGGCCAGCGAAAGCTGCCAAGTGTCCTAAGGGCACTATTTCAAGGGTTAAAAGGATAAAAGGTTCTTGAGTGAGTGCTAGAATGACATGTGTCCAAATGGAAGGCAGAGAATTGGGGAAAAAGTTAGTTTTTGCCGTTTTCCCCAAAAGGAGTAAGAGTTGCAAAAAGGCCCGCAACTCCACCAAGAGGAAAAAGTTAGCATTTTAACCCGAGTCAAAGCCAAAGAAGAGAGTCGAGGAAAAAATTGAAATTTTTCCTTTTATCTAAAAGGAAAAAAGGTAAAAATGGAAGCACATTTCCCAGCCAGTGAAAAGGAGCCACGTGTCCATGTAGAGCTTCGGGGATGTGGGGATATTGTTTAAAGTTTTACATTTTTTGTGCAAAAGACAAAATGTAAATTGTTGACCCATGGACCCAATTTTTGTCCCTATTTGTCTGCCACGTGTCCCAATCCAAAAGGAGGACCCATTTTTCAAATTGTTTTCCTGCCAATTTATACGGAATCCATTCAAATTTCAAAGGGGCATATCCTTTGACCAAGAGCTCGAACTATTACAAATATGACACCATTGGAAAGATCTCGATGTCATCTACACTATAGGAGTCTGAAACTTTAATTTTCAGGAGGTCAGGTGAGAGGAAAATGAGGAAATGTCTTCAGGCCTTCAATGCAGGATCATCAGTCTCAAAATCCAGATCATATTCGATCTATTTTCACCGTTTCCTCTTCCTTCAAGACATTGAATCTAGAATCAATATAGAAAAGATGGATTTGAGGGTATATTTATAGAAGGCATTGATTTCTAGTGGTTGAAATTTTGAAAAGGGATTCAATGTGTATCCTGGAGTGGTTAGAGTAGGATACGATTCTTTCTTTCTTCTCTCTCCTATTCTTATATATATTGTAACAAAGGGGCCCAAAAATGTTGTTGTTTGTTTTTCTTCTTTCCCTCCACATTTTTTCTCTTCCCCAAGGAAAAAAAGGGAGTTCGAACCTCCTCCCTTTCTCTATAAAATGGCATTTTTTTCCTCTTTTCTGTAGATGATGCTTTGTTCAAACTCTAAAGCAATAAAAACATGTTTTGTGATGCATTTGTCCGTCCTTGCTCATTTTTGGTTGTCTCTTCTTTCCTCTCTTCATTGTAGGGTATCTATGCATGTTTTAAATGTTTACTTGTAGATCTGGGAGTTGTGTTCATGGGGTTTTGGAACATTATCTATGTGAATATGATCTATGGTCTATGATGTTGTTGTCCATCGTTTCCATTGCTCACCTCTCTTTTTTCCATGGTAGTTTGGTAGATGATCAACATTTTCCTTCTCTGGTGTATCACCATTTTAGTGTAGGCTCTATTTTTCCTTGTTTTATTTCTCTCCTTGTCTCCTTGGAAGTTAGATTAGGATTATTTTATCTTTCTTGCATTGGAATAGCTTGTGGCATGTAGATTAGGAAGAGGAACCAACCTTCTCTAGAGGGTCATTCCCATTTGCAAGTCCCACGGCTTGGGCAATGATCCAATGTTATGCAATCACACCAAATGACCCTTCCTTAATAAGTAGATCCATGAATCATTTAGGGGTACTTTGATTTTACACTAACAGTTTTGGCATGCCTAGTGGGACCAAGAGGTATTTACTTCATTGTAAAAATATTGATGTGCACTTGTTGTAAATCTCCAGTTTATTAGAAGCTTTGGTTTGCACATATAGTGGCTCCATCTGGTCAGAAACACATTTTCTGAGTTACAGACATGTTCTTTCAATCCATTTCCATTAATTTTCATCCATTCTTCTTTCCATCTCTTTCATTCTTTTCCATTCCATGAATTTTTGCAATAATCCCGACTTCATTCCCTTCATGGAACTCACACTTATAGTAGTAGAACAATCCACCCCCAATATGTTTTACAACTCCTTCAAATCAGAATTTTGAGCAAAGAAAAAATCAATATGTCCACCCCTATAAGAAGCAATGCCAAAATTATTTTGGCTATGGATTTTTCTAAGAGCAGGGGTATGCAAACAATGAAGATAATCAAATACAAGATGTTGGTCTTCTGGAGAAGATACAAAAAATGGAGGTTGACATGGTTCAAGGGGCATAGCATAAATTAAGGAATTTCAGATTGGTTTCTGGGCACCTTGTCCATGGGAAGGCCCTTTTATAAGACATTACAACCCTCAGGAGAAGCTAGACTTCATGATTGAAATGTTGCCCCAACTTGCACAATGAACTGAGGAGATCGATGTTTATGAGTTGGAGTCAAGAAAACCTTGTCGATGGGTGAGTCCACCATAGCTTTTACTTTTCTCTTTCTCAAACAACACCATCTAAACCCAAGCTCCAATTTCCAAGCTTCCCAGTTGCTTCCCTAAGTGTTGATCCCATTCCTCCATCCCCTAATCTTCCACCCCATTTTAGTTCCTCTTCTCCATTCCCTTCCAAATAGTCATCCTATCCAAACAAACCAGAAGTTCCACCTCCCACCCCACCACAAATAATCGAAAAGCTGGTTGAACCCCAACCTACCACTACTCTTTCTCTCCCAAGTCCATGTTGGGAAGAGACACAAGAAACCAGTCAAGGAGAACAGCAAGGAGAAGAGCCCAACAAAAAAGAAATGACAGACAATCTGAAGAGTTGGGTTGTGAAATTTACATTTACAAAGATCCCCTTGATGGTCAAACCAATAGAGAAGGTTATAGTTGAAGAAATGTGGTGGTTGAGGCTGATTTTACAGCAGAAGAAGAAAAAGAACAAGAGGAAGAGAATCAGCAATCTATTTATGGCACTTTATTTGAATAAGATACTGATCTAACCCAAGCTGCACAACTATTTGAAGAGGAGCAGTTGGGAGAGATCAAATTAGAGTTAAAGCCATTCAATGAAGAAAGCATCATTGAAGATTCATTTCTTTCATTCGAAGGGCCTGATTTGGTTATTGAACCCATGATGGAGGACGACCATATAGTTTCAGAGGCTCCAAGTGAGGAGCAAGATGTAGAGGAACCTTCAAATCTTCCACCCACTTCATCTCCTTCAATCTCTAATGTTGAGGAGGAGTGTGATCTTTCAAAATTAATGTTTGAGGATGAGGAGAACCATGGTGATCAAATTGTAGATCAAGAGGACATGATGGAAGAGGTTGAACATTTGCAACATGATAGCAATGAGGTAATGTATTTGTCTGATTTGGAGGATTATTTTTATGGAGAAGAACCAGTTAAGTTTCTATTGTTTTCTCCTTCACCATCCACCTTCCAAGCACATGAGCCTACTACCATGGAGGAGAAATTTCAATTGTAACATCCTGCATCTTATAGAAGATCTTTGGAATCAAGTTTGGAAGACTCAAACCTTTCATGCTCTTCAAAGGAGGAAGAAGAGAAATAGTAGAAGAGTTCCATTATTCCTTCCACGCCATTCACCCAAAGAGGTCTACAAGAAAACTCCATTTTTTGAGTGGAAAATTAGAGCAATGGGCATATCAAATGGATTATAACTTGCCCAATCAGGTATTTGGCTTCATTAGAGTCAAATGAGAAGCCAAAATTGGTCATGCCCATTTCAAGGCATGAAGATGATATGCAAAGTGCCAAGGATCAGCTACAATTCCTCTTCAATCTAAATGTAGAAAAAATAAAAGAGGTATTGGTTTTGTCTTGAATTGATGCTTTTGTGATTTGGGTGGAAGATCAGCTTGTAGTTAGTTTTTCACTCATCCAACCAGCCATGTTCAGTGCCAAACCAGTTACATGGCTTCCATTTTTAAGGAAGGGAAGCTTTTTCTCCCTACCAGTTGCAGGCTTTGTTTGAGCTCCCTTTTCTCTTGGTTAGACTAGTGTAGGTAGCTTTTCTTTCAGTAGAAGAAGTGATTATGCACACTCTGCATGTCTCATTTGAGGCATGTATGATTTGGTATTTGTATATAAGTTTTGTTTATATTTTTTCAGAGGGGTATGATGCCAGACTCTTAACTATTAAAGGTAGAAAGGCTCATGCTTTCCTATAATAGCTGCAAATTCCAAAATAAACAAATGCAGAAGCAACTAAATTTGTTTTAGGATAGTCCATTTGAGGGATAGATTGAAGCCTTAGGTCAAAAAAAGTTTCTACTCTTAGAAACTCCAATTCAAAGATTTTCTTATCGAAATTGAGGGTGCAGATGTGTAGGGAGGCTTAGGGTAGGACAAAACATAGAAAAGGCTTACAGTCAGGCTCGCAGTGGCTCATGGATCATGTCTTCAAAGTTTAGGTTAGTTTCATGTTTATCAGGAAGACTCCATGCCCAATGGATGATTCAAGGCCATTGGTCTTTTAATCTAGCAGGAAGATGTCCTCGTGAGTTACAAAATTGTTAACCATATTTGGCCCTAAGCTAAATATTGGATCGAATCATGACCCCACATAAAAGGAACTTGAGAAAACACATTTAAATCATGCAATTTGTTGTAAACAAGATTCACCAATGAAGTGGTAGAAGTGAAGAAAGAGCAAAGGATTGTGTACAAAAAGAAAAGACTCTGTCAGGACGTTTCTACACTGTAAATCCATTCTCCAAGTTACAGGTAGGTTCAACTATGGGATAGTAGGGTCGGACAAAAGGGGAGATGTTATAGTGGAACAATAAACTGAAAGAAGAAGAAATGATGAAGTTTTGAAGTCGTCGGGCTCAAAACGGTTCAGGATAAAACCCAAAATCGACTAAGTATGGATGAGATAGTGGAAGAGACACGTGTTCTAACGGCTCTTCTCCAAAGTGAATCCAAAAAAGGGGAGCTCAAACTTTTGCCAACCCTCCACATAGAAAATGGTGAAAAAGAGCAAAGGGGCGGGTAGAAAGCTTCAAAAAATGGCTAAGTATGAAAGTGTAAGCGGAGGGTGCCAGTGTCAGCCTGGCTCATTTCCAAGAGTTGGTTCAAAGGCGGAGACCCAAGTGAGCCTAACCTCACCACGTAGCCCAAAGTCAAAAACTAAGAGGGACTGTTAAAAATTCCACAAAGTAGAGGAGGTCGACAAATGTCAACTTGACGCTCCTTCGAGGGAAACTTTGGGTCAAGTTTGTAAACGAGCGCGGTTCCTCCACATGGCCTCAAAGGGGGCAGAGTTAGTTGAATAGTCAATGCATAAGCCAGGATGGCGAAAGCTGCCAAATGTCCCAAGGGCACTATTTTAAGGGTTAAAAGGAGAAAAGGTTCCTGAGTGAGTGCCAAAATGATGTGTGTCCCAATGGAAGGTGGGGCGTCGAGGAAAAAGTTAGTTTTTACCATTTTCCCCAAAAGGAGTAAGAGCTGCAAAAATACTCACAACTCCACCAAGAGGAAAAAGTGAACGTTTGAGCCTAAGTCAAAGCTAAAGCAAGGAGTTGAGGAAAAAAGTGAAAGTTTACCTTTCGTCTAGAAGGCACAAAGGTAAAAATGGAAGCACATTTCGCAACCAGTGAAAAGGAGCCACATGTCCACGCAGAGCTTCAGGGATGCAAGCTTTTTTTTTAAGTTTTACATTATTTACGCAAAAGACAAAATGTAAATTACAGACCAATGGACTTAATTTTGTCCCAATCTGGCTGCCACGTGTCCCAATCCAAAAGAAGGACCCATTTTTCATTTTTTTTTCCCTCCAATTTAAACAGAATCCATTCAAACTTCAAAGGGGCATATCCTTCGATGAAGGGCTCAAAATATTACAAATCTAACACCATTGCAAAGATCTTGATGTCTTTTATGCCATGGGAGTCAGAAAATTTAATTTTGAGGAGGTTAGGTGAGAGGAAAATGAGGAAATGTCTTTGGGCCTTCAATGCAGGATAATCATTGTCAACAACCACATTGGATTCGATCTGTTTTTGTCATTTCCTCTTCCTTCAAGGTGTTGAATATAGGATTGATGCAGAAAAGATGGATTTGAGGGTAGATTTTTAGAAGGAATTGATTTCTAGTGGTTGACCTTTCGAAAAGGGATTAAATACATTTCTCAGAGTGGCTAAAGAAGTATACAATTATTTCTTTCTTCTCTCTCCCATTCATCTATATATTGTAATAGAGGGGCCCAAAAAGGTTGTTCATTTTTCTTCTCTGCCTCCCCCTTTTTTCTCTTCCCCAGGGTCAAAAAGGGAGTTCGAATCTCCTCCCCTTCTCTATAAAAATGATGTTTTTCTCCTATTGTCTTTAGATGATGCTATATGCAAACTCTGAAGCAATAAAAACATATTTTGTGATGCATTTTTCCATCCTTTCTCATTTTTTGTTGTCTCTTCTTGTGTCTCTTCATTGCAAGGTATATTTGCATGTTTTTAATGTTCACTTGTAGATTTGGGAGCTATGTTCATGGGGTTTTGGAACATTTTCTATGTGAATCTAATCTATGGTCTATGATGTTGTTGTCCATCCTTTCCATTGCTCACCTCTCTTTGTTCCATGGTAGTTTGGTAGATGATTATTATTTTCCTTCTCTGGTGTATAATCATTTTAGTGTAGGATCTATTTTTCCTTGTTTTCTTTCTCTTCTTCTCTCCTTGGAAGTTATATTAGGATTATATTAGCTTTCCTACACTGGAATAACTTGTGGTAGGTAGATTAGGAAGAGTAACCAACCTTCTCTGGAGGGTCATTCCCATTTGCAAGTCCCACACCTTGGGGAATGATCCAATGTTATGGAATCACACCAAATAACCAAGCCTTAGAAAAGTAGATCCATGACTCATTTGGGGGTGCTATGATTTCGCACTAACAGCTACAATAATATCCATAAGTATAGTCGACAATATCGAAATCAATAGTAAAAAGTGTCAAAGGGAAGTGGGCAATTCCCTTCGACATGTTTTGCTTTGATTTTGATACTGTCAACTACACTTATGGACATTGTTGTACTTTTTGATTTAGCACGATGTTAGATGTTAGAGATATTGGATTGTTGTTGATTTAAATTCATATATGATGCATGTGGATTATTAGAGATATTTTATATTGATGTTGATATGTTGTGGACATGTTTATTTATATAAATTTCTTACATGCGATATACTTTCGTCGCTATGAGTAGGATTTGATAATTGAATTAATGTTGTGATCATTTTGACATTGATGAAACGTTGGATAGAAATGTTGCTAGAAAGTACTAAATGATTCGTAATTTCCTAGATGATATCAATTCGTATATAAATGATTTTAGATTTATATTGCATATTTTGACATTGATGTTTTAATGCAGCCACGAGGATTAAGGAGGTATGTTGTGTTTTGCAATTAAATTTATTCACATCAACATCGGGGGGATTGAAGACCAATCACATTGGAATTCTAGATGAATTCAACTAGGGTCACCATGGCAACATGTAATTGTGTGTGTGTTAGAATTATTTGGTTAGGGGAAAATTCTAACCAAGGGGTCATGTGTTGTCTTTTGTTTTAGCTTCCCTTTATATTTATGTTATTATATGTTCCTTTGAGTGATGTAAATTACTTATTTTAATTATTTATATTTTGATGTAATTTTTTTCCCCTTTATCTTAGTGGATCTAAGTGTCTTATTAAAGTTAATAAATGTTGTCCTAAACTAATGAAAGATGTGACTAAAAATAAGTTCATTTATTAGACTTGATTTGCTCTTGGATTTTGTGTTGTATTTTGAATGCTTGAGATTTTGAGTGTTGTACACTCTACCCTTCATGGGAAACTAGAATTTAGCATTAAGGGCCAATTTTGAAGGCTTCTGGGACAAGTCAAACTTGTCCCCACACCTCTTAAATTGCCATACCAACCCTACCTATGGGTTAGGGGGTAAAAATTAGACCCCATTACGTGTTTTTGTAAGATAAAAAGGTGAAATATTTATTGCAATTTCTTTCAAGAAATTAATTTTGTCCTTGGAGGGGTGCGGGCTTAGTTTGTGTGTGTAAGTAGCTTTTCATTCCTCTCACCCACCAATTTATGGTGCATTGGGGTTGAGGTTTGAATTCTTAGGTGGAGTTAAGGATGAGTGATGTGGCATCCTACATGGAGCCACCTCATCCTCCTCTATCCCTTTTCTATTTATTGAAGTTATTTTGCTTATCTAGGGGTTACTTCATTATTTTATGCTCTTGCATTTTTGAGGAGTTAGAGGATTTTTTTGAATGGTTGTGGATTTTTGGAGCTTGTCGATGCTTGCTTGGTTTTTAGGAGCTTGGAGAGTTACTCTTGGAACAAGGTGTACTATGGAAAGGTAAGAGCTTTACCTTGCTTATGTTATGATTTATTTTTTGTTTATGTGCTTGTGTTGATTATTATTTTCCTTGGAGTGCATCTTGGGTGTGGGTAGATTGCCTAAGTTTTGAGTAGGAGGAGACTATGGGGAGTGTTATTACAAGAAGGCATAAGAGTTTACTTTCTTGTTTGAGGGAGTTTGGTTTTGGTGCCCCACCTTGTACAAGGAATGCTTCCATTTCTTTTGTTTGTTTATCTTATGAGGGAGGCATAAGAGTGTGTGGGAGGTATAAGGGGTAGTTGAGGGGGGAATAAGAGTATGTAAGGGATTTCAGATATGCATTGGAGGCTTTAAGGTGGGAACCCATTCCCATTAGGAGGCATAAGAGGCATCCCCATAGGTCTTGCTCTTGTGGCTTGCATTTTAAGCCTTGATTTTGGTTTCATTTTTGTTCTCCTTTCTTGTGTTGCAGTTGATTTGAATGCGGTTGAAATGGTTGTGAATTAGTTGTTGTGTATTTGGAAGCTTGTTGTTTCCATGTGTTGGAATAATCTCCCACTGTAATGTGGTTAGGGATCGAGGGCCAATGGAGAGGGTGACTTCTCCTTTTCATTGGATATCTTTGTTGGGTGGAGAGAATTGCCTCTCCCCCCATTTTGTTGTGAATCAAATAAATCTTGGAGGAGATATTTTATTGGAGTTGCGAGCTTGGAAGTTTTTTGGAGTTCTTGAAGAAATATCTTCTTGAGAGAAGCCTTTTTATTTCCCACTGAAAATGGAAGATTGTAAATTTGTTCATGTTTTAAAGGAAATGTTGAAATATAAGTTATATTAATATTTGTAGTAGTTCATTGTAGAATTGTAAAGAAATTTTTTTTCCTTCTCATTAGAATGCAATAGGGAAAGAGAAAGTATCAAAACAAAAATCTTATGTAAGAGTTTAGTTTAAATTGTATGTGAAAAAAGAAGAAGAGGGAAGTTACTTTCATTCTGGCATTGTATTATTGTATAAGAGAAAGAAGAAAGATTTGTATTGTGGAGTTAGTGTTGAGAAATAGAAAAAAAAGTAATTCTTTTTATTTGAAATCTTGGTTTATCGTGATAAAAGTAATTCTTTGCGTTAAATGATATGAGCCATTTTCAATAGAGAAAGAAATTTATTTTCATTGTGAAGTTGTTTATTGTCTAAGAGAAAGAAGGAAATATAAAAGTTGTAGATGTTGGAAATGTATGCATAGTAGACTTGAAGGGAAAATAAAGTTGTTATAGTTGTTTTGAATATGTGTGTGTGTGTGTGTGTGTGTGTGTGTGTGTGTGTGTGTGTGTGTGTGTGTGTGGTAGAGAAAATAAGAACATGAGAATGAATTTGAAGTATATTGTTATTTGGATATGTTGATTTTGTAGTAAGAAAATAAAAATGTAAAAGTAGATTTAAATCCCTTTTAGCTCCTGGAATTTAAAAGAATACTAGTTAAACATAATGGAATGACATTGTAAAGTAGATGTATTTTTATTGGATTAGATAATACTTTAACAATGAGTAGATTTAACTAACTAATGAGACAAATAGAATTAAATCCCAAAACTAGAAACTATATATGTTCAAAATTAAACTTAGAATGTAATTTAGTACCTTTTAGAAACTATTAGTTTTTTGGAAAACCTCAGATCGAAGATTGTATTGTTTAGAAACAGGACCGCTGCCTTGTGCAGACTAGGTAGTTCCTTAACTACTACTCAGGATAAGGTGGCGGTCTCAAAACCACTGCGTAATTGCGAGGTGGTCTGTGGTTTGTTCATTTAGGTAGGGTAGTGGTCCCAGGACCGACGGTCTGCTCTGGGGTAGTGGGTTTTTCACTTACAACAAGAACTCGTCGGATCTGCACCTTTACAAAATTCTTATTTAGTTTATGAAAAAATCTTAAGTTGTAAAAGTTAAGTAATAACTACCAACATGCAAATAATGTGTGATCCCATGGATTTGAGCAATAAAATATACAAATGTTGGATCTAAAACATTTCTTGCAATTTTATTCATAGGGGTATGGGTTTGCCCCCAAATTAAAAAAACCCAAATATAAAAGCTTGAACAAAACCAGATTGGTAAAAGGAATAACCCTCCAAATCCTTGAATGGAAGTAATCACAACAATAAAAATACAACTAAACTAATTTAAACTAGATTTCCTTGTAGGATCCTCCATAGTTCTTCTTTCTTTTTTCCCATGTCTTCCTCTTCTCCAGCCTACAATTTTTTTTATAGAGAAAATATACCAAATGAGGGAAATCAAAAAAGGAAATGCTTTAATAAAAACTCATAAGGAAATTTAGGGATAGATGGGAACCCTAGGATCTAGTGGCTAAGATTGACTTAATTTAAGGGTGGAGGTTTCAGTCTAATTTTGTTAGGTGAGAAAGATTTTTATTAAATATTGTTTTAAAAAACTTTATAGTATGTGTAAATGGGGAATGGGGCCATTTAATTGCCATAGAGTGCTAAGCCATGGTTAGTTCTTACCAAGCTTTAGGTAGTTATTAGAAAGGCCTCTAAGTTAATAAGATAATGAATTAAATTAAATTAACATAAGGTTAAACTTTCTAGGATTGAATATAAACTAAAGAGAAGAGAACAACTAACTATGTAAATTAATCTATGGTACCTTCCTAATGATTAATTGATTATGGACCTTAGAGATAAATTGAGATTATGTCAACCTTTTATCTAGACCCGATTATTAAATCGAGAAGTGGAGGTTAGTGGTGTAAGTTAGTTGTTATACCCTAGGGGATTAACATCCTTGTAACCTTCCTATAACTCAAACAAAAAAAATTAGTCGCAAATTTTGGGTTAAGTGTTACGAGTTAGCATGTTTTTACAACGTCATTTTTTATAGGCGTTACATTTGGTATTAGAGCAAGGTTTCAAAGCTTGGACCCTTAGGAACACTAGAAAACACAAGATATGTAATTTTAACCTAAGTGCAAAATTATTCTTTTAAATCTAGAAAACCACACTATCTGATAAATTACAAAATTTTAGAAAACATATAAACTTGAAACAAAACAAAAATGATGAAATAACTCTCACCTTGGTCTATGCAGGAGCTGCAGACAAGATGAGGGGTCTTTTCACATAGACCTAGGTATACCACCCCCCAGATCAGGCTATAATGGCCATTCTTCCTTAGATTTTACAAACGCTTCAGGCCGTCAATACCACTATACATAGAGGGTATCTAGGAGGACGGCTTGCTAGATATGATATGGAGCCATCCAGTTGAGGCTTGGGCATCTCCTAGATACAGTGAGGAGCATTGGGTAGATAAGTTTGTGTGTGGAGTCACCTAGCGAAGAGTCAACATAGAGAGGGCATGGAGTTAGGATTTTAGGACATAGGGACAAATATCGGAGCCCTAGATAGAGGGAGGAGCACAAAGAGATACCTAGGGCCCATCAATCATTAGTTGCAGACCATATTAGGGACATCCTGAAGCTATAAATATCTCATTATTCTAGAGATACATGAGGTTTTCAGGTAGAGGTCTTGTTGGTGAGCTTGAGTGGATGCTTCAAGCTCTGCCCTTGCACTAACAACACGAAAGCTCATGTTGCGATCTATATTCTGAGGGATGGAGCAGGATTCTAGTGGAGGACCAAGGAGCAAAAGCTCCCTATTAACTCAAAGACAATTACCTAAGAGGTTTTTGAGGAGTGTTTTCAGGAACAATTATTTTCCTAAGAGGTATATTCAGCAGTGGATAAATGACTTTCATGACCTCTGCCAGACATTGATGACTATAGCTGAGTATGACAGTCAATTTTTGGATATACTCCAGTATGTTGAATACATGTAGGATGACTAGGTACAAATTTATAAGTTCATCTAGGGCCTGAATTTGGATTTGGGTGGTGCGGTGTGAATTCACTACCCACAAATATTGGTTGAGGCATGGGAGACTGCCTATATTGCAAAGGAGACACAGGGGATGACACAATAGACTAGAGAAAGAGTTTGGAGTTGCATCCAACAGATGTAGGATAGTAGATCGAGGGGGTCAGTTCCTCCTCCTCGCGGTGGAAAAATTTTGGGACAATCTTCCTTCATGCCACGTTAGTAGCCACCTCAATAATAGCATCAGTAGAAATTCCCACCTTAAAGACCTACTCAGATATTTGATGCACAGAGGGGGTAGAGTATTAGGGCCTCCTCCTAGGGGTCCCATTAAGAACACATGTTGCACAAAGAGTTCATTCAAAAGGATATCGTCAGTAGAGACCTCAATAGTCCATAGTCGGGTTGTTAGGATCCACAACAAAGACATCTAGAGTATCGGCTAGAGCTGCATCTCATTAGAGAGGACCAGACAACTGTTATGGTTGTGGCATTGATATAAATCATTAGAGAGAGTGCCCAAAAAACCCTAGAAATAAGGGTAAGATGTAGATTTTAGAGCTTACTATTGGAGATATGGCATGGAGCCATCAGATCTACGTAGTGGTTAAGAACCGCTAGGCTAATCACCAAAAGTACCGTGATAGAGACAACATGTAGTGTTGGTGGTATTTCAGGCTCTATATTATTTGATTTTGGTTTCTCTAATTATTTTATTGCACCATCCTTAGTAGAGCATTGCAGGCTGGTGGTAGTTAGGCAAGGTCATAGTTGGGATGTTGAGATGGCTTCTAGATCAAAAATTTCTATAGATTTAGGACCCTTTACCACTACTTTGGATCTTCAAATATTTCCATTGGATTCCTATGGTGTCATCTTGGGCATGGATTGGTTGTCTATACATAAAGTTAGAGTGGACTGTTACCATATGAATATTTCTTATACAGATTATCTAGGACTGGAGTAAATGATAGCAGGGGTTAGGAGGCCCATTTCTATTCACACCATCTCCACTATGCAGCTTAAGTAGTGTGTACAATGCGGTTGTCAGATGTATGTTGTTACAGTTAGTGACAGATCTGAGGATGATTCTAGTGGACCATCCCTTGATGACCATCACATTTTGAGAGTTTTTTCTAATGTTTTTTTTGGGGGAGCTATCAGGGTTACCTCCCCCACGTGAGATTGATTTTCCACATAGATCTAGTTTCAGGCGTAAATCCTATCTCAAGATCACCTTATCGGATGACTACACCTGAGCTTTTTGAGCTCAAGTTGTAGCTTGAGGGTCTTCTAGAGAAAGGCCTAATCCATCCTAGTGTATCCCCTTCAGGTGCACTAGTGACTTTTGTGAAGAAGAAGGATGGATCTCTGCAGTTTTATATTGATTACCACCAGCTTAACAAAGTAACGATTAAGAATCATTAGCCCCTTCTGCAAGATTGATCTTAAGTTAGGGTATCATCAGCTCAAGATTATGGAGGCGGATATTCATAAGACCTCCTTATGTATGAGATATAGCCACTACAAGTTCAAAGTGGCACCTTTTGCACTGACAAATGCCCCCGTAATGTTCATGAGCTTAATGAATTGGGTGTTCAGGACATTTTGTATCACGTCGTGCATCATCTTCAGTGATGACATTTATGATCTACTCACATATGCATGAGGAGTATGAGGAGCACCTTCACTAGATTCTTCAATGTCCTCGTGAGAAGCATCTTTAGAGGGAACCTGGAGAAGTGTGCGTTCTTTTAGATAGAGGTGCGGTATTTAGCCCACATCATTTTTGGGGAAGGTATCGTAGTCGATCCTTCCAAGATTCGAGCTATTATGGATTGGCTAGCACCCACCAATGTGACCAAGGTGCACAACTTCATGGGTTTGGCAGCATATTACAAGATATTTGTTCAAGACTTTTCTTAGATTGTGCACCCCATCACGTACCTTCAACAGAAAGGGAAGAAGTTTGTTTGGTCAAATAGAAGTGAGCAGGCCTTTAGGACACTGAAGGAATGCCTCACAACATCATCTTATTCTAGTAGTACCAGATCCTCATGGTGAGTTTTACATTTACTCAAATGCTTCTCTAGCAGGACTTGGAGGGGTCTTGATGTAAAATGGTAGAGTATTTTCTTTTGAGTCTAGCAAACGTATGGATTATGAGCTCAATTATCCAAATCATGATCTTGAGCTTGAAGTAGTGGTGTACACCTTAGTGTAGTAGAGACATTTCCTTCTTCGTTAGAGAATTACACTAAGGACTGATCAGTTGAGTCTTCACCACCTCTTCATGCAACCCAATCTCAATGCTCGTCAGCAGTGTTGGATGAAGTTACTTTGTGAGTATGATATGGA